>BPTQ01000006.1:256010418-256034313 GCA_019973895.1 Chrysanthemum seticuspe | reverse complement strand
AATATTCTTCAATTGCTTTATATATCACGTGTATTTTCCCGTGATTGAAACTGAAAAACACTGGGTACTCGGTGTGCTCCATATCCGCACTGGAGTTGTTTACGTTTATGACTCTCTTGGGTCAGGTGGAAGAGGTTCACGGTGGTGGCGAGGTTTGAAGAGAAAGTTACAAACACAGCTTCAATTTTACCTAACAAAGGCTGGGGTACTGCATAGTAAGGGCATATCATCCGGGGATTATAAAATCACATACAAGTTTCCAAAAGTCCCACAACAATCAGACTTGTATGGCGATTGTGGAGTATGGGTGTGCATTATTTTGTACAGATTGCTCCGTAACCAGCCTCTGGAAGTAGACGACCCTCTTCAAACAGCGTTAGCTTACCGTGAACGGATGCTTGAATACTTCTGGAAGCACAAGGTTGAATACAAAAATTGTCAACGGTCTGTCAAGGTACCATCCTTAATGTCCGTTTGACCCATAATTATTTTCACATGTTGACTTGTGCATGATTTGTCTTTCAACTTTTACTATAGGTATTTTTACTTGTGTTATATATTACTGGATTATTAATTTTTTGTATTTTTTTAAGCTCAAATGCATTTCTTTTTTTTAATACCAGTGCACATACACAAAAAGGTGTATGGTTTGCAAACCAATTCTATATTGGTTATGTATACTTTATTAATATTTGGTATACACCATAATTAAATATTTGGTATACACCATAATTAAATATTTGGTTGCCCTAAAGTACATCACGGTACATGTCCTTTAATGCCTCTGTTCCCAATCTCTTTCTTCAATACAAATCTTTCTAATTTTGTTTAACAAAATCTTTCTTTCTTCTTTTGGTCTATTCACTTCACATCTTTTATCTCAATCTTTCTGCTTTTGTTTAATAAAATGTCTGACAATATCCCACTGGATGTTCAACTAGATATCATCCGTAGGCTACCTCCTAAGTCTATACTCCAGCTACGTACTGTTTGCAAGTTATGGAAGGCTAGTATAGATTGTGGAAGCTTAATCTTTAATTACAGTGTTCGTCGTAATGATGTGTGTTTTTTTACGCTAACATTCGATCAGGGTCACCAAGGTTTTATGTTAGGTTTAGATGAAAAGCTAATCGCTACGCCACTTCGTACAGATTTAAGGCTTTCATCTTTGATTGCAGTTGGCAATTCTAATGGTCTTTCGTGTTTTGTTTATGGTTCTAATCTAATGTCTGTTATTTGGAACCCGGCAATCAAAAAATCACTTGCAGTATTTGTCCCGTTTTACACGCATCAAATTGAATCTCCAAAGATTTGTTTTGGTTTTGGCGTCCGTCCGGACACTCTTGACCCGACGATCGTGAAGGTATCCTATCCTGTTTTCCAAAGTGGTTTCTGGTATGTATCTGTCTTTTCTTTGAACTCTTTACGGTGGACACGCCTTGAAAATTTCCACCCCTCGTGAAACAATCAAATTGAAATGTAAAACTCAGGCAGTTGTGGGTCGTTTTATCTATTGGACTGGGAGTGAAAAGTTAACTAATGAGGACGGTGTTACGTACAAGATTTATATGTTGATTTATTTTGATTTGGTAACCAGCGAATTCAAAGTTATAGACATACCACATATTTTAAAAAATGAACTCCCAGTTCCATTCTATGTTACGGATCTTGGAACCTCTCTGGTCATTTCTGGGATGATCATTGGTGAAGGTATGCCATTGTTTTGTGGATGGTTTTTGGACGTGAATGGTTGTTCCATAAGATCATTTAGAAGTCTATTCGCCATCCCTAGCCTAGTTTCGGTTCATTTTCTTGGGCTTACAAAGCATCATGCTCCAATAGTGGAAGCCTACAGCGGCAATCATTTGCATCACTCTGTATTTGTGTACAACCAAGAACTTGAATTATTTGTCACCATGGGAATGTTAGGATATGCTGGAACTTTCTACATCGCCCCATACGAAGAATCTCTTCTTTTCTTAAATCACACAGAGCGTGCTGTGTATAGTAATTTTTTTTTTTGTAACTTAACATTCTATTCATCTTCCTTTAAAAGATTATCACTTTACTTGGTTAATGATATATGAAGGGCATTTTCAATAGGTATGTTGACCTGAAGTTATCGATCATGCTTAATGGGAATGAGGCTTTGTGGTTTTAGTACGCTGTCTGTATGGGGAGGAAGCATGAAGTGGTTATCTTTTTCGTACTCGCTGAAAGTTATAAATCAAGTGGTTCTATAATTATGTAACCATTAAACTTATAATTATGTAGTACGCTTAATATGTTGTAGGTTGTGTGTATGAAATGTTTTATGTCAACGTATTTACTATTTCCTCTGTTTATGTAATCTTGGCAACCAACAGTTGTTTCCAAAAATCAATTAGGCAACTAACTGTTGTACGTAGGGAAACTTCTTTTCCCTAGCAACCGCTTTTATAAACGAATGAGTCCTTTTAGTCGTACAATTCGTATTCTACAATCTACAAATAACTACAAGCTAGTGACTATGCACACTTGACAAAAACATATTTAACACTCCACACTAGTACAATTTAACTAGCAGTTGTCAGTTTAATACGACTGTGGCATCATTTCGTTGATTTATTCTATCACTAGCAGTAGTTAAAATAGCTAGCAGTTGTTAGTTTACTACTAGCAGTTGTAACTATACAACCAACTCAGTTTTACTTGGAGTAGTAAAAATAAATACCGGTTGTAAAACTAACTGCCAGTTGTAAGTATACAACCAATTCATTTTATGTTTTAAGATTTTTAATGTAAGTAATCGAGCATAAAAGCAGTGCAGCTTTTTTTTACGTTTAAAAATGTCTCATATAGCTCAAAATAATCAACTCAAATGAATTTAACTGTACATATCATTTCGTTGAGGTATTCTTTGAGTGGCAGTAGTAAAATTAACAAGTACATGAGACTATACTACTAGCAGCTGTACTAGCAGATTTTCTCTCCTTTTTGGTATTTGGATAACGCTTATCCACAATTATAAACACTTTGAATTTAACTACTCGACCTTTTAATTCGAAAATACCATTTTTCTGTACCTTAGAGACTCTTTGAATATCAATTATTTAAACCACACACACAAAGATGATTTTTGCGTCCAAAATATGCAACTTTCCATTAAAAAATGGCTACATTATTAAAGTTTACATACGCGCTATTCCTTCTATCTTTTCAACAAGCGCATATGCTACTTCACTCATTCTATTTGTCGTCAGCTTCTGAAACAACATGTTACAAGCTAGAGTTGGTGTTAGAGGGTAATCTGCATCATCCAGCATGTACAGATAACTTGTCGGCGTAGTAACCACATGAACTCTACACTTTTTGTACAATCTCCAACTCGTGACCAGTGTTTCATTCCATTCAACGTCCTCTATATCGGGCTCAAACATGCACTTCATCCCATACCACTTATCAACTCCTAGGTAACCTGCGGCCCGCCCTGTCTCATAGCCAATTTTAACCCACTTCCAAACAGTTTCCAAATCTTTTCTGTCTATAATATGTAGCAACTGACCCAAGCTGTTAAATGTAGTTTCGACCCCGTCAGACCTCGTGATGTTAATTATAATGCCACCATTTGTCAAGTTAACTTTAAGTGCAGGATATGTTATTGTCGGATGAACTACACCCAACCTTTGTCCCGTCGTATCAAGCACAATCAAACTGTTTAACCTTTCGTTCCTTTGGTTTCGATCAATCCTCTACCTCTTTGACTGATCCTGCTCTAAATCATCAACAGCTCTTTTGGAACTTCCTTCATCTCTCTCACCTGTACCTCTGTTCATAGGAGTTTGTGTGTATTTAGCTTTGTAATAACGGATGGATCTTAAACTATTACTTATTTGTGTCCTGCGGTTGCTAGCTAATAGGGGTCGTGCATCTGTGTGGTATGAACATGTTCATTGAATATAAAAACGCAGTCTATAAACGTACCAAACCATCATTCAGGCATCGAGGACCTCCATCATAATCGCTTTCCTGTTCTGTATGGCCCGCCTGTAAGTGGTTATAGAAACCCTTTTTCCACTTCTTGACACACCCTCTTGCTCAACAACTGGTTCTTTTCCCTTGGCAGTCCCATGACCTGGCTTGCTTTCATGTACATCCTCATAAAAGAGTATCTCTTTTCCCTTTTCGGCGGCATTTCCAGTTCGGAGTTCCACACCCTCCTCTTGCAACCGTTTTTCGTTGTGCACTACCCCCTTTTTCTCTGATCTCGAACCCTCTATCAGTTTTCATTATAGACACACGGGTTGTTAGCTTCCTTCTTTTGAAAGGTGCTGCACTACCGCAACGCATGCCAGCGTCCTCTTCTTGCCAAACCATATTTTTTAAATAAAATTGTGACAAAGGTTGTTGCTTGTGCAGAACGTAGACGTCCATTGATCCAGTCTCATCCGCAATGTCATACATTCGCCGAACGTCATTGGCTGTGTGCAACAAAGTTAAACCATGTTCGAGCGACTTGTTTGGTGCACCATAAAATAAAGCCCATTTCCCCCTCCAATATCATTGAAAACATGATCAAGCACCCTTGTAAATGCACCCCTGCTGGAGCTAAAACACCAGACATCAGCAAGGCGACCACCTACATAGCGGAGTGGCTGAAATTGAAACTTCCCGTTGTGGTGAACTTTAAATATGACTTCTTTGGTTTTCGCCATGTCCTATAAAACATAAATACTAATAACAATTAGAAGCAACCACTAGACTTAAAGGGGTATACTGACCATACCTATAAAACATAAACCCTAATAACAAATTCAATAACTTTGAAGTAAATAATAATTTAATAATAGAATATAAAATATAAAGCTGCACAGTTATTTATGTTCATATATAAATATATCAACGAATAAGGTAACAAAGTAATATGGGATAGTACAACAAACCTGGACTATTTCCTAAAATAAGATGAAAAGGACACTGGTTATTTTTTGTAATCTTCAATGAAAGTGACCTAGGGTATAAAGCAGAAATGTTAGGATGTTGATGGTCGGGACCATAAGGATAAGTGATGTGTGGGGTAAAAAAGTTTATGTGTTTGTCATGCTAGGTCCCTCTACTTTTTAAAACAAAAATAAGCTGTATGTATGTCTATATAAAGTTTTGTTTGGGCCAAAAACGATGTAGTTATAAAAGCCTAAAAGGTACATTTTTGCAACTTTTATAAACTCCCCACCACCTAATTTGTCGGTCAACATTTTCCTACATTTCCACAAACTTTTTAATTAAAAACCTATTTATCATGACTTCCAGAACTTCAGCTACTACTCGACTAATTGGTGGCAAAGTTGAATACTTTTGCAGATGCAGTCTTCGTCTATCAGTCAAGACGTCAACAACAAGGGCAAACCCTGGGAAGCGATTCGTAAAAGCTCTATTTGTGATGTATATCAGTTTTTGGATGATGATCTGCCAAGTGAATACTATAAAGATCTGGTGTATGGGTTCTTTGAAAAGGAGAAAAGATCGAAGAAGTCAGTGGATATTGAACACTTGGTTGATACTATTGCTTTGGACAAGTCAATCTTGGACAAAGAGTTGACTGATGTAAAGTCAAAGTTGAAGCTATATGATAGGTTGTTTTTCATTATGTTAGGATCTTTGTCAGTTATTTGTATTGAACTTGGTATGTTAATAGGCAAGTAATGTAATAGAATAGATACAAATGTTTAATTATATATGTAATTTACTTTTGGAGAAGTTGCAAGTTTTTATGTTCAGTGTTAAATTGTAAAGCGCACCGGAACAACAAAATATATACGGTAATAATTACCTTTACATAATGTAAGCAACAACATAGATCACATAAACTGGATACCCTAGAGTAACAGATTCAGGTTTAGATCTTTTGAATACATAATCAACATTATACAGTGTTGCATTTCATAAAGTAGAAACAATCTTAAACTAGTTTCCCGAATTTTGTGATGTGTTATAGTTTTTTCTGTAAGTATACAAAGGGTTTCATTGAATATGATAACGACTGTTGCGAATAGGACAAATTCATGATAATGTTGTAACTGCTGCTCTCGTTGGTTGATGCTGCTGTTTCTAAAGGTAGTCATGTGATGCAATATAATGCAAAACATATGACACGTATATTACGACAGTGAGAATGAATACTTAAAACTGCTATTGCATGTTAGTACTGCTAGTGCTGAAGACCAAGTAACATAAACATGTTGTTAGTAAATAGTGGGTAAATGCAAACACTTGATAAACAATATGCAAAAATGTATAATCAAGTTGTAAAACTGTCAAATACATTTTTTGGGTGCCTTTCTTTAAAGTCAAAGTGGGTAAACACAAAAAAGTCTGGATATAGCACTATACCAGGAAGAGATAGTTACCATGCACGTGGCCAATGCATAGACGTTGCCTTACAAAAAAAGCCTAGACTAGACAATATTTTTTGACTTTAAAGTAATGTTAACACAACTGCCTGTAAACGTTAACAACACCATTAGCATGCTGCATAACAATACCTACACTCCAACCTTCCGTTCCTTAAATACCAAGTTGGTTTTAATCCCGAACCTCCTCGACGCCGATCTCTTGTAAGAGCCTTGAAATGCCTCAACATCTTGAACTTTCGTAAACCCGCTCTTAGTGTTTCAAATCATAGCCTCCTTACATACGGTTTCCTCGAAACCTTATGGCCATACCTGGCCTTGACACAAGTCCCTACTTGATGTGGAATAGAAGAAGATCCTGCATCCAACAAAACCTGATTTGGAAGAGAATTTGTCGGTACATTCGTTAAAGTGGCATCATCGTATTCGATAACCCGTTGCACCCGTTTATATGGTGGGGAAGTAGACCACCCAACATCCATTGCTACACAACCCACAAATCTCCCATAGTACCATTCATCGTCACTGAACTCAATGGCATCATCAACACTTTCGCTATGCAAAATATCCATGAAAAGATTCTTTCCTTGGAATTCAATTCCTTTACGTCTAGGTTGGGAAGGAGGGGTTCTTAGGGGAGGTGACGCCTTTCTTTCTCCTCCCATGCAAGGATATCAGAGTGAGATTTAGATGTAGCAATTTGCACAAGTTTATCATGTATCGCAAGCTTTGCATGCGTTTCCTTATCAAGAAGATTAAAAGTTAGGTTAGGATAATAGAAACATGATAAGTTAGCAGGTTTATGTGCAATGTACAAGACGATTAATCCATATTCCTCGGCAAGTTCATACATCCTTTTAATATCATTATCACATTCAACAATTGTCAAACCAGTTGAAAGAACAAATCTTTGCCTGCAAAAATACAAAGCCCGTATCTCACACTCAAGCTTGTAGGCCAACAAGTCAAGCATTTGATTAAAGTTCATCCTTGTGGTGTTACTAAACCTTAGTGCAAGGGTTCGGCCAAACTCATAACTTAAATTGGGAAACCGAATGAAGTTACCATCGTAGTGAATCTCAAATACAGGATACACAGCTACAGACCCTGGCGTCCTATAATAAAGGTATATAAATTTACACAAATAAGAATAGCAAGTATGGTAAAAACATATAGTCAAGGCAAGTGAGAACCACGCGGTAACATATAAACATTTTTAGGAAGGGTAATGGCATGCATACCTTAGTTTGAGATCAAATAAGGCAACTGAAGGCTTAGAAGCATTTTTTGATGAAAGAGATTGTTTGGAGATATGCATCCTGACTTGTGTACAAGTGTGATCTTGATGAACATTTGCTATATATTAGCAAAGGTAGTATTATTTTACTATTAACAATGTACTTATATATTATATGAGACTTATGATCCATTGATTTTGATATGGAAATAGTAATGGGGTAAATGTTACTTTATTTTGTTTAACATTTTTATGTGTAGTGTGTTTGTGTAATAATATGGGCGTTAATGTGTGAATGAATATATCAATGGATGAGGCATGGTATATGTTTGATTGTAAAATGTATTTGATACAATATCGTATATTGAAAACCGATAGTGCATGATAAAACAATGAAAGTGCTGTTGGAGATAAGTTAAAAATTGTTGATACAAAGGATAAAATCTAACTCTATAAAAAAACCGAATCAACTTCTCGTGATAAGCTAGCGCGACGTCAGCAGGATCATCAACTTGCAACCATTGACCATGTACCAATCGATATAAAAATATACAAACCCACACACAACAATCACCAAAAATCCCCCTTGCTTAAGATCGATTTCGGATTGCCTACATGTAATCTTATAGTCGTTCGGACGTATTCCAGTCTTATCAAAAAACGTTTGCTTGCTCTAGAACAACTGTTAGTTTGGCCTGTACAATAACTGAGATTGTTAAAATACATACAGGGGTGATCTTGTTGGAAGGTTGTCAAAAATGTTACTATTGTATACTCGAAATAACCAAGTTATTCATAAATTAAAGTTGTTTGTTCAAGAAGGATTAAAAATAATACGTAGTATAGTGTTGTTAATTCAAGATTTGTCTAAAAGTATTATATGTTTGTTATGCGTGATTCATATAAATTCGACCATTTGCCAATTGCTTCGCAATTTAATTTTTTATAATAGATTTCATTTCATTACACTAAAAGATAACAAAAGAGAGTAACGAAGTAACAACATTGATGATGAGTCCAAAACAAAAAAAGATGACAATGACAGAACTTGAGAGAGAGCACATAACAAGCTAGGAGTAGAGGTTTAATATTTTTTGCGCATCATGGCCAGAAAGGAGCTTTTCTTGAGAACTTGCAGCTGCGTCTCACTAGCTGCGTCTCACTGATGAGCCTCATCAGCGTCATGTTTTTCTCTAGCTCCTCATCCTGGATTTCACACAGGATTTCCATACAAGCACTGGCAAAGTGGACCCAAGCACACACTCCAACTGGTTGATCTGCTGACCCATCACACTGCATTGACGAGTTAGCTCCATCACCTTTGCATGCATGTCACTTATGAACTTTAAGTCACGTCCATTGTCACGCACAAACACAGTGTTAGCCATGTCGTAAATACCGTTATCCATTTCTGTTGTAGTAAATGTTGTTGTGGGTAGTGTGTGTCACTTGACAAAAGTAGTTTGAAAATAAATTAGATGGTTTCCGTTTATATAACCAAAATGGGGTGTGTGGGGTGACATGGAATTTATTTTCAATTAAATTCAATATAAGTAAATGTGGATAGTCAAGTGGTCAATAGTTGCATCTTGTCAAGTAATTAAAAATGCACATTAGGCCAAATGCAATTAATGAAGCTTCTCTAGTACTCATACGCTTCCTGGCCCAAAGATAAAAAATTTTGGGCAACTAAACCATTTGGGGCCAACTAAACCAGTTAGCCTGTTGTTTACTTGCAATTCAAATAAATGTTTTAATCAGGTATGCCACGTGGTCCATAACATTATGATGTGTATGGCTTAGGAAAAATATTATTTACCTTTGTTGTTAACATACAAATGGTATTATTAGGTGTACATTTACTTTATATTTTTCTGTAACAATATACAACTATAATATAACTAACAATTTATGTCATAAACTCTGAGTATGTGTGCAGTTGCCTGTGGTTTCTTCAGTATTGCATGGATATTTTGAAATAACCCAAATCGGGGATGCACAAAAGTAGGACAAACTTTAATAATGAGGAAAAGACGTACTGAAATGATGGTGCTGCCTAGTGTCATGTACTTGAAGTGTTTATGTCCATTAATTTTAAAGTTTATGTATTCCCATAAAAGGTGCAATGAAACATATGTCTAACAAGTTACTAGAACGAGTAATATTTTTGGGCAACCACATAGATACGGTGGGCAACTGGGAGAGACAGAATGTAAATTAAAATCATGAAAAAAATTTGTTTAAATAGGGAAGCAAGCAGATTTATGTTGTTTATTTTGGGGTGCTTCTAGTTAACCAACACAATTTATTCTTAGGTGCACGCTATGTATTCCTTTATGTGGTAAACAAAAAATGGGGTTTAAAAAAAGTAGGAAAGTTTATTAATGGTGAATAGTTGTAAAGAAAAGGAAGGTCCTAAATAGTGTCATGTACTTGAAGGGAACTAGTGTCTTCAAAACTCAAAGTCAAACTGCTACAACACAACACCCAAGAAACTTTGGCCTGGCCAACAATAAATTTGTTATGGGGCAACTAGACACAAATAATGGGCAACTAGTCACAAGCGTGGTGTATGGTCACAAACTATAAGAAATTATAAGTTTATTTATGTATGTGTTGTCCATAATTGTAATCATATGTATTAGAGAGGAAGAAGGAAAAATTTTAGATCCATTTCTACATACGATAGTAAACTTGTTAATGTTATCCATAACTGTATAATATCTGTTTGGTGATAATAATGCAAATTAAACCAACCCCCCCCCCCCCAAAAAAAAGAAAATTAAGAAAACCACATAACATAATGATTGTGTTATAATAACAACATACCTGTAAGCACTCCCTAACACGAACAACTGCATGTGTTAGCGAAAATTCTGCTAGTGTATTAATTATACTGGTCGGTGGTGCCATAGATAATCAATTGAAATCAGCGGACTATAAAGTTGCTCTAGAAGACATCAATCTTAAGTTCATTACAAGCTTGTCACCTAAATGGGCTATGCACACTGTTGTCTGGAGAAACAAAGATGACTTTGGATAATCTCTACAACAACTTGAAGGTCTTTGAGTCTGAAAAGAACATTGCAGGTTCATCATCATCTACACAGAACATTACTTTAGTGTAAGTTTGTAATCCTTCAAATCTATGCATGATCACATTCTGTTTACAACGAATTTGCAGCCGTAGCCTTGGTCAAAGGATGGGAGTGTCAGTGATGCTTCCACTGCTGGTTTGCTCTATCCACTGCCAGTTATGGTAAATACACTGCTAGTGCAGTTTTGTTGAATATGGAAACAACATGGGCTTTTATGAAACATTTTACTGGTACCGTACTTATTCCCCAATTCGCTGCCGATCAATTAATTGATCTTTTAAACACTCCCAATTGGCGCTGAACACAATCCCTAACCACTCCCAACTATAATTTTCACAAATCCCACATCACATTCACTTTCAACATACAATGGCAACTGAATATTCCACAACCCACAACTTAGTCGTATACCTAGTCAAGAACGACCATTCTGAAGGTTTTCATGAGATGATTGATTTCATCAAACATAGTCCCATACACTATGCATTAACTGTAGAACCCGTCATTGTTAAAGCTTATATACATCAGTTTTGGTAGACTTCTGAAATTCAAGAAAGAGGTGGAGAAGAGGTTATTAGGGCGGTTGTTGATGAAACGAAGATTCTGATCACAGAGGAGGTGATAAGAGGTATTTTGAAGCTTCAGGATGCTGATGGAGTTGTTAATCTGTCTGATGCTGACATATTTGAAGGTTTAGAAAGAATGGGTTATGAGAGAAAAGGGGATCGTATAACGTTTCACAAAAATATGTTTTCTCCACAATGGAAGTTTTTAATCTATACCTTGCTCAGGTTTGTAAGCAATAAAACAACTGGATTTGATGAGTTTCCCTCAAAGATTGCAACTGTTGTCATCTGTTTATCTCAAGAAAAGGTTTTTAACTGGTCTCGAATGATTTTTGAGGGTTTTCAGAAGAACATTATAGAACAGGGCAAATATTACCTCTATCCTAGGTTTGTTCAATTGATAGCAGAAAGTCAAATAACAGAACCCATTCCCCATAAGAGAAAGTATGACGTTTTACATATGGTTCCTAAGGTGTTTGCCCATATGAAGAAAAAGAGTCCAAATTTTTCAGGAACCATAACACCTTTGTTTCCTCACATGCTAAATCTGCCAGAACTTATAGAGGAGGAAAATCCACAACCCAATCTATCCACTGATGAACCCCCTGCTACCACTTCCCAACCCACTACCGAACCCTTACCTTCAACATCTGAACCCCAACGTATTTTAGTTACTAGAAGGAGGAAGAAGGGTACTCAGCTACCTGAGGCTGGTGGTAGTGGTGAAGGACACGAGGGTGTCACAGGTGTGGGAGGTGACATGAGTGGAAGGGGTTTCACTACTGCTTCAGGCGTAGACGCTGACCAGGTAAGTGAAAACCTAAGTAAGACCCAACCACTGGCAACTCCTAATGTGGAGAGTTCGCTCGAGCTCAACACAAGTGGAGGAATCCCCAGCCAACTGGCTAACTTGGGGTCCATGGATGCTGAGGCTCGGTCAGATGCCATGGTACTCACATCCTATGATTCACCTCTCGGAGCAGGTCACATAACACAGAGTGATCAGGATAGACTTGAAACTGAACATGAATTGAATGGTAATGATACTTTTGTGCATAATGACAATTCCCAGTTTACACCTCTCGGACCAGTTAACACATATCGAAGTGGTGAGGATATAATGGAACTCTTAAAGGAATTGACGGATAAATGTGCCAATATGGAGTCTAAAATATCTGGTCTTCAGGAATTGACAACCTCTCAAGCTGGAACTATTAAAAGGTTGATGCACAGGGTGAATGTTTTGGAGCGAATGAGGAGACCAGGGATTTTTGCATATAGAAGAGTCAAAAGGATGGGAAAGAAGGCTAGCTCCTCAAAGGATCAGAGTTTGGAGGATGCATCCAAACAGGGGAGGAGTAAAAGTATAGATTCAGGGGAGGATGTGAATTTGGATATGGTTTTGGACTTGGATAGTCGTGCTAATCGGGATGGTTATCTGGTGACTTACATGGAAGGAAAAGCTGCAACGATAAATGATGCTTTGAAAGCTACTTGTGTAGAAAAAGAAAAGGAAGTGGTGTAGGCAACAACCACTGCCTATGTTGCTGCATCCACTGCTTCTAAAGAAGAAGCCACTAATGGAACCACCTCTAAGGTAATTATAACAACTGTTACTTCAGATATTCCCATTGCTATCACAACCACTGCTACTACAATCACAACCACTGTTACATCACCACCAAAGTTAAAAGAAGCTGAAAAGGAGGTTGCCATTCAAATGCTAAACCTAAAGCAATCTTTACCAATCCCTGAACCTATCATTGCACCCATTCCTGCTACAATTAAACCTTCTGCACCTAAACCCTTGGGAAGTTTGAAGATTGGTGAGCCTGTGAAGTCAGTTGTTGCTCAACCAGATATTGGAAAGGGTAAAGGAATTGCAGAACCAGTTTTGAAGTTTAAAAGTAGACATGAGCAGGAGGCTTATGATGAAGAAGAAGCTCTAAGAGTACATCTGGAACTAAATGCTGATGTAATTGCTAGGGAAAAGGAAAGGCAAAAAGATGAGGAAGCTTCTCAGAAACTGATTGAAACATGGAAAAATGAACAACAAGTGTTTCAAGCTTCTGATAGTATACATAAAGAATGGAGAGATATTGAATGGGGTAAATTGGATGTTGACACAAAGGCTAAAATGTATGCTGAGAAGGTGAGACAGATGAGAAAAGAAAGACAATTTAGAGATTATCAAGCAACGAAGAATAAAACTCCAACCAAGAAAGAAATGAGGAATCAAATGATGAAATGTATTAGGCATATGGGGAAGAATGTTTCTGAAAATTTGAGGAATTGCGCCTATGAGAGGGTTGAGGAGATTTATAATAGGTGCAAAAGAATCGATGATGATTTCATTCCTATGATTTCTGAGAGAGAAGATGAGTTGTGGAGGAACAACCAACAAAAGAGAAAAGAACCTAATCAGGAGGAGTCTAGTTCCAAGAAACAGAAGATGGATGATGAGATGGAGAAGGAAGAAAGAGTGAAACAGTATCTTATGGTGTGTGATCAACCTGAAGAGCCTATTAATCCTACACCATTAAGATCTGTACATCCAATTCTAGATTGGCAAATTGTTACAGCAAATGACAGAGAAGTGATTGAAATCACAAGAGAAGATGGATGGAAACAAAAACACTTCAATTTTCGGTGTATGATGTGGTCTAGTTCTATGATAGATCTAGAACAGCTGTGGAAGGTCATGGATTTCAGATATGGAAAGCTTGGTCTAACTAGGTCATTAGCAAGGTCTGTGTGGACAGCTGTGAAGAATATGTTTCAACCCAATCCTGAAGACAAATTTTGGGAAGACTGTGAAGTGGTACGATGGATGCTTTATCAGTGTAAGTTATTGGATTTCACATACACATCAAACCATAACACAAAGTGGGCGTATAAGTGGAATTCTAGAGAGAGAAAGTTAGAGGTTTAGGGAACTTAGTGAGAGAAAGTGAAAGATACTATTATGAGCTCCAACTCTCTACCTTGGAAGGTAGAGAGTATTTATAGTCTTACAATAAAGCGCCACACAACGGGCTGTGGATCAGGCATACAGTGGGTAAAGACCCGTCCGTCCTCCACGGTGTTACTAAACTAAATACTACTTAACTTAAAAGAACTACGACTACGAGCTTTCTAACGATTACATATACTTGAGGTGACCGACTCTTTAATACCTGGAATTTCTAATTCCTAACAATCTCCCCTTAAGGGAGGTCACCTCAAACATATACTAAAATTACATTGAATACAAACAGATATTACATTAACAATTGTTCTTGCATTCTTGATGTAGTACTTTGCTCCGAAGCTCGTAGTCATTGATTCCACTCATTGCATGTTTGGTTAATCCAAGTGGAGGACTTTTACTGATCCACGTGATAATAATTATTATGCCAGCTTTTGAGATCATCAGCTAACAAAAATCTCTGAGACATCCATTGTGGTTTTGGTATTATGTGATGTTGTGACATATGGACCGACATGCTCACAATCTGGATCATGACATCTTCTCATCAAAGTAGCGGAAGCATTCATTGATTCATGATATTGGCAGCAGCGTAGCAGAAGCATGGAGTGAAAATATCAGAGTCATTGATGCACTAATCATGATTTCTTTTGAGATGAATGTGTTAAGTGAGCATGCGGCTATGGATTGACCGCTTCATTCTGATCAGCTGCAAGCGTAGGACGTACCTGCATACAACAGTTAGCAATAAATCGCACGAAAGTGTCTTTGATCACTTTCGTTGAATTGAGGTACACGGCCCACGGTTCCCCGTTGATCAGTACAAGTACTGCCTGTGATCAGGTATAATTCCGAATAATTTCCTTGACAGGGATTCGCAGCTGCTCAAGCTGTTCTCAAACCGGAACGTCTCAAAGAAGACAACACAGAGTGAGTGAACCAGCGAATAGAAATTCACTGATTGATGAAAAGATATTTGAAAAAAAATCGTGTATTGCTCAATAGAAATTGTTTTTGCAATACAACGAAAGTTTTAATAAACATCAATTATCAATCATAAAACACCTTTTGATTTGAAATATCCGTACACAGTCGATTTGCTAAAGAAAAGAGTTTTTAAGCACAACGACCGGTTTTTCAAAGGTATCCGTCAATCCATAACCTGAACCAGGATTGATTCAAAAGATTGAATCGCCCCATTGTTTCTGTTCAGTTGTCACATGGTTGATCTAATTGATAGATCTCACATGCCACCTACCAGGAGCTTGTTTGATGTTGGCTCCAGAAGGCTTTCCATCTTCATGGTGAATATGTAAACACATCACTCAGATGTTCTGGCAATACCACAAGGATAATGCGTAGGACTCAAGATATAATCTCTCTTTCCACACTGTGTGAAACAGAGAGTCTTCATTGAAAGTGTCCTAATGAGATTTATAGATGATCTCGTGGCTCTAGACTCAATTTGTGCATATTTGGATCCTGTGCCGGAGACTAGGGAGAGGGTCTCCTTCTTAAATATCAACAATCTCTAAGAGAAAGTCGATAGATAATGTCGGTTCTCCGTGAGAATGAAACAAGTCCTTTTAAGAGGAACTTGAGTGGTTTGGAAAGTTGAAGTGCAGTGCGTCACTGGGTCTATGACGTCTTGTCTTCAATACCGATGTTACCATCAGTAGCATATGAATTGAACCTGGTTTCTGCCCTAAGGTTGAATATATGGAGGGCTATTTGTTTTCACCCTTTTCTCATTCAATTCTTTTTAATTCTTCAACCCCTTTAGTGCTTACCGAGACTTCATAACTAGAACCTTGTTGGGTTTATTCCAGTACTAGCTCTGTCTCAGTCCGCACTCTTCCCATATCTCACTTTTCTCCTTTTATCATTATACCTATGGACTTCTACACTAACTAGTGGATTGTCCCTGGGTAGATCCCTCCGGTTCTGGCGGATCATGGGAACCAATACCTAACCTTATCATCCTTATATCACCGTACATAAAGTAAAGTTGGTCGGTCTATTTGGTATTGTTCATCTGCCATTGGAACCAATTGAAAACCATTTGAAAATCACTCCAGATACTTGTGATATATTATCAAAACATTTTGTACCTGAATTGTTTTTGATATTTTTAGAATAAGTGCTCCCCCTCAACATGTGCATCAAATGTTTGAAATCGTTTTGCACACGGAGGCAAGAGAAAGAGTTATCTTCTTTGAAATCCATTTTCTAAAAGATATCAACATCACTTCCCTAATCAAGACAAGTAGATAAAGCATTTTAGGGAAGTATGAGGTTTTCATAAGTTTGCTCCCCCTCAATATGTGCCTCGAGATTTGAAAAGAGTTTTGCACATACTAGAGGAAGCCTGCACATTGAGATAAATGATCACGTTTCAAATCATTGTGGTTTAAGATAGATGCTCCCCCTCAACATGTGCATGGAAAATTTGAAATCGTTTGTCACATGTGGGAAGGATAACTTGTACATCCTTGTAAAACCATTTATCGAATCCTCACTTTAAGTCCAATTTAAATCACAAATTCTCCCCCGATCACAATTATCAAATCATTGAGATTTGTGATCTCTGTAGATTTAAATTGAATTTGAACGCTTTTAAGGATAATTGTGACTAGATTATGAAAATGTTTTAACTGATAAGGATCGAATTTAGAGACTTTAAACTCCATTGATAAAACATGCATGAATATCTTTTGAAAACAATTGAATGCCAAATAACTTTTTAATTTAATTGAAATCATTCTCCCCCTAAATCAATGACATAGGTTGTTGATTGAGAGATTGATATTTTGACAATTAAGTCCAGATGATTATCAAAAATAGAGACTGAGTTATTTTTCAAAGCAGTTAGTTTTCAGCAGATAAATGTTTATAGAATCAGAGCATAGAATTTTGAAAACATGAAAAAGTATGGCTCTGTTCTATCTTTGAAAAGCGGGTTACTGCATGAGATGACAATAAACCATTTTTTTCTCTTTCTCCCAAAAATATTTTTTGATTTTTTTTCTTTAATAAGTATTCGAACAACATCTAAAGTCCCGTGTCATTCTTTGAATGACAGCACAAAGACCGTAGATATTATCGAACAGAAAAAAACAAGACAAATTGAATTTTTTTTTTTTTTTTTTTTTTTTTTTTTGAAGATTTTTCGAATTTTTCAGATTTTTATGGATTTTGAAAGTTTTATATTCTTCTATTTTGTTTTTTGAATAAATATTTACAAGGGATAGATGAAGATAGACCTTTACTCCTCGTCTTCCTCCTGAAGACGTTTGAGTGTTTCTGGTTGAAGGCTTTTCAAGCCAAGACGTGGAAGAATAAACTCAAAACGTTCTCTTGGAAGAGCTTTGGTGAAGATGTCTGCTAACTGGTATTCAGACCTCACAAAATAGAGTTCTACCACACCTTTTTCTACTTGTTCCCTGATGAAATGATGTCGTATGTCGATATGCTTTGCTCTTGAGTGTTGAATGTTGTTGCATGAGAGAGCAATAGCACTTTTATTATCACAGTACAGAGGGATTTTGTTGAATTCAAAGCCATAGTCAGATAATTAAGATCTCATCCATAAGATTTGAGCACAACAAGATGACATGGCTATGTATTCAGCCTCTGTAGAGGAGATAGAAGTACTCATTTGCTTCTTTGAAGACCAGCTCACAAGCTTATCACCCAAAAACTGAGCACCTCCAGATGTACTTCGACGAGTATCTTGACACCCTGCATGATCAGCATCTGCATAGGCTGTTAGTGACATACCAGTGTCCTTCGGGTACCAAAGACCCATATTGATGGTTCCTTGGAGATACCGAAAGACCCGTTTAACCGCTTCAAGGTGCCTTTTAGTAGGCTTAGCCTGGTATCTAGCACACATGCAAACAGCGAACAAGATGTATGGTCTACTAGCAGTGAGGTACATCAGGGATCCAATCATACTACGATATTTCGTTTGGTCAATCATGATCCCAGAGTGGTCCTCATCTAGTTTGGTTCGATCAATCATGGGAGTGTCAACAGGGTCACTTGAATCAAATCCAAATTTCTTTAAGATCTCAGTTGCATATTTAGATTGATTTATGAAAATGCCTCCGGGACTTTGTGAAATTTGTAATCCCAAGAAAAATGACATTTGTCCCATCATTGAAATTTGAAATTTTGAACCCATTTCATTAGAAAAACGATCACATTCCATTGGGTCGGTCGAGGCAAAAATAATATCATCAACATAAATTTGAACGTGAATTATGTGTTTGCCTGACTTTCTGGTGAACAAAGTAGGATCAACTGCTCCTTTGCTGAATCCAGTAGATAGAAGAAACTTTGACAGCGTATCATACCATGCTCTAGGAGCTTGCTTCAAACCATATAGGGCCTTTTTCAAGCGATAAACATGAGTAGGATGCTCTGAATTCACAAAACCCTCTGGCTGGCTGACGTAAACCACTTCTTTCAGATCTCCATTAAGAAATGCGGTTTTCACGTCCATCTGATAAACAACCATGTTCTTGCTAGCAGCATTAGCCAAGAAGATTCTGATCGCCTCGACACGAGCAACTGGAGCAAAATATTCCTCAAAGTCTATACCTTCTTCTTGACGATAACCTTTAGCCACTAACCTAGCCTTATTTTTCAAAACATCACCATGCTCATCAAGCTTTACTTTGAAGATCCACTTAAGAGCAATGATCATAGCACAATCTGGAGCTGGCACTAATTCCCATACATCTAATCGATCAAACTCATGAATTTCATCTTGCATGGCATTGAACCAGCTGTCTTCATTCATAGCAGTTTTAATATCTTTAGGTTCGATCTTTGAGAGTACAGAGTTAAAGAAGCACCATAAGGCATCAGTAGCAAGCTGTTTACGAGTGGATACCGGACGAGAAGGATTTCCAATGATGTTGTCTAATGGATGATTGTGAGTCCATTTTCTGTGGTGTTCATGTGGTAGTTGTTGAGGGACTGAAGTAGCAGAGTTGATGTCTCCTGAAGAAGATGGTTCTGATGAAGATTCAGGAGTAAATATGTTTTCAAATGGAGCATCTTCAGGAGTAGCAAAGGGATTAACTTCATCATTGATGCCAGAAACAGATCCATGATGTACATTTGAAGAATGATGATTTGTTGATGAGACTGAAGGATCAGCAACAGGTGCTTCTTGACTTAAAGATATTGAGACTGAGGGATTGACTTCATTCACAGGAATATGAGCAGCCTCTGTTGTAGGAATCGACACCTCATTAGTACTTGGATCATAAAGATCATAAAACATAGGATCAAACAATTTCTTTAAATCATCTTCAGATGGAGGTACATATGGAGTTTCTTGAGAAGAGTTTAGAACAAGGGATGAACCAATGGGACTGTTTTGAAGTGCGGGTCCTGAACTGAATTGTCCAGGAGCCATTTGACCGGTCAGCTCATCAAACGTAACATGAATTGTTTCCATGATATTTCGGGTTCTTTTGTTGTAGATTCGGTATCCCTTTTTGTTTGGTCCATACCCTACAAATACTCCAATGTCTGCTTTAGCTCTAAGTTTGCCTAAGTCTTGACCCTCATTAGTTGGATAACACAATGCACCAAACACACGAAGGAAAGAGAGATTAGGTTTTCTGTTGTGGACAAGTTCATATGGAGTTTTTCCAAGAACAGTGTGAATCAGGGAACGATTTTGTGTGTAGCATGCAGTGGCAATAGCTTCAGCCCAGAGAAACATTGGAACCTTTGAGTAAATCAACATTGTTCTAGCGGCTTCTACAAGAGTTCGATTTCGTCTTTCAACTACACCGTTCTGTTGAGGAGTTCGTGGAACACTTCTTTGATGGCTGATTCCAATGCTTTCATAAAATTCACTAAGTTGTTTGTTAATAAACTCAGTTCCATTGTCTGTTCAGATAATTCTGATGGTTTTGTTAAGTCGAACCTGCAGCTGTTTGATGAGTTTGATGATGGTATCAGGAGTTTCATCCTTTGTCCTTAAGAACTTGATCCAGGTGAATCTAGAGTAATCATCAACCACAACTAACACATATTTCTTCCCAAAGATATTATGCACTCTCATTGGTCCACATAAATCCATATGAATTGTGTGAAGAACTTCTGTGACAGAGTTAGTAGGTTTGGGTTTATGGGCATACTTCTTGCTTTAATTGACATGCTGAACAAAGATGATCCTTTTCATACTTGAGTCTAGGTAAACCTACAACTAAGTCCTTTCTGGAGAGATCATTGATGGTGCCGAAGTTCAGGTGATTGAGACAACGATGCCATAACCATGACTTAGTTTTAGAAGCCTTTGACAGCAAGCAAATTGGAGAAGATTTCATCATATCTTCGATAGAGATGGTGTATAGATTTGACCCACGTGAACCTCTTAAAAGCTCCTTACCATCAAGTTCTCTAACGAAGCAGGTGTGTTTTCTGAAGGCTACTTCTAGATCAGAATCGCAGAATTGACCAACAGAGAACAAGTTATGACCAAGACCTTCTACATAGTAAACCCTGGAGATAACACTTTTGCCAACAACATAATCTCCATAACCCATAATAGCACCAAAATGATCATTCCCGAATCTAACTGTCCCGATGAATTTGCTCACGAAGTTCATGAGCCGCGACCGGTCGCCAGTCATATGCTTGGAACAGCCTGAGTCCAGGTACCACAGAACGATTTGAACGATCTGCAGTTGAACACAGTCAAAAATGGATAACTGGATAATTGGGATCCCCATGCAAGAATGGGTTCCATTTGGGTAGTAACAATGGTTGGAACACCCACATCAGAGATAGAAACATCCATATCAGAAGTAGAAGCAATGGAATCATTGGGAATAGATGCAATGCTGGTGTCTGTATTTGACCTATTCAAAGTATGTTCACTTCTTAAGGGAATAGTTCTACCAGTAGGCATCCATTTTCTAGTGGGCATAATCTTAGTAGTTTGAGAGCAAAACTGATTATTCTTATGGCCAAATGGTATCCAATAATAACCTATCTTTATAAAAGTTCTTCCTGTGGGTTTCCACTGTTTTCTAACAATCTTTCGTTTTTGCCTTTTTGCCTTCTTTGCACGATTATTAGCGTTAACAATTTTAACTGGGCATTTGAAAGCATTAGACAAAGCATTCACACCACATTCATGATTAGCAATAGAATTCAAGTAGACATCATTACAAGGTTTGCAAATAGTATCAGAATTCGAATTAATTACAGTACGCCTAAGGCTAATACTAGAATCAACACGATTCGTTTTATTCAACTCAAGCTTAAAGTTCCTAGGTAGGTCTTTTACTCTCTTCCAATGCACATTCTTAGCTTGCGAGGTCGTGTCCTTCCTTGTATTTTCTTGAGACTTTGACCTGCTTGCTTTAATGTCACTGATTACTCCTGTAGAGGGAATGGGAACATTAGTTGGTTTTGCTACTCTTTGCATCTCCTGTTTAGATGTTCTGGGATCTGAATTACATGCAGGCACACCAAGGTTCACTTTATTAACTCTAGAAGTGCTGGGATTTGTACTCCTAGAAGGCACACTAGATTTCTCTTTCTTAGTATTGACAGATCTGGAATCTGA
This sequence comes from Chrysanthemum seticuspe, assembly GCA_019973895.1. Lineage (NCBI taxonomy): Eukaryota > Viridiplantae > Streptophyta > Magnoliopsida > Asterales > Asteraceae > Chrysanthemum > Chrysanthemum seticuspe. Next base: position 256,012,455 of record BPTQ01000006.1, on the reverse strand, counting down.
ACTACTTAAAGGCACACTAAGGTTCACATTCAAAACATTGGGCATCGAATGAATATCATACTTGGCACTAGGCATCGAACATGGAATCAAAGGATTAACTCTCTCACCTAAGGACTTTGGGCATATTGTGATTAAGCATTCTAGAATTTCTTGAGATCGTTTGGCATATAAACATGCATGCCCAATTGCACTGTCCAGTGGTTTCTCTAATTTATCCTCTTCAACAATATCACGTAGACATTCTAGACAATCCTTAAGGGATGAGAAATATGTTTGAATAGCAAGTTTGTTATTCCTGAGATGAGGGGGAACATATTTCACAGACAAAGCATATTTATTACAAGAGTGACCCTTTGATACACCATTCTCCCCATTGGTCATTGGCATTTTCCCTTTTACCTGACTCTTCAGATTCTCAATTTCCTTTTGCAATGAAGCTATTTGTTCGTTATTTTTGTTACGAGTGACCTTTATTGATTCAAATAACTCATTGAAATGACGTTTAACCTTCTCATTTTCTTCTAGAAAACTTTCGTTTTCCTTTTGTAATGCATTTACTAAGTTTTGAAGATGAAACGTTTGAGAATTCTAAGAATCTAAAGGAGGAGGCATTTGGGAGCCTGTCATATTGTACTTTTGATCCTTTAATTGAGAGATTTGGGCTTTCAACTTTCTGATCGTGTTGCAATGAGCTTGAATCTGTTCATCACGTTTGTTAATTTGAAAAACTGCATCAAACTCTGGAGCATCTGAGGATGTCTTGATATTTGAGGTTTTGACATTTTCTTTAAGATGTTGATATTTTAGTTGTAAATTAAAATGCTCAGCCTCTAGTTTAGAAAAATGTTTAACCAAATTGTCGTGATCATCCAGTTCAATTTTCTCAGTTAGTTTAGAGTTAGTCTTTTCAAGCTCAATGACACGATCATGGGAGACTTTCAGGGCAACAGATAATTCATGAAAGCGAAAAGCATTAATGGAACAATTTGTAGCAGTGAAAAACACATCTCGAGCAACACATTCAGAAAACATATTCTCATTCAGTGTATGCAAGTTCTTCCTTTCAATCTCATTATATTTTAATGCTCGCTCATAATCACTAACCTCAACTATCATTGCATCAAATTCCTTTTCCATTTCTTTAATGTATGAATTCATTCCCTTTTTAAGACTCTCAAAGTGATCTTTTAGTTGTTTAAAGAAAGGCATGACTTCAGTTAAATAACATTCTTTAGTTTGCTCGAAACCTCTTTCTCCTTCAGTTATACCAGTGGGTGTGATCCTTTTCTTGCAAGTTTTCTCAAAATCAACAAATAGTTGAAAAATATTGACTGATTAAGGTCTTGCTTTTAGTGGCAATTGTTATAGGAACAAGATGCATTGGTGTATTAGGAGGATACACAGTCGCTCTAGGCATTTTCCTAAAGGGGGGGGGGGTTGGTTTCAACAATATTTTCAGCTTTCTGCTTATCTAAATCCATTTTCCAGAACACTTGTTCGGGAGTTAACAATGTCTGAGGCTTAAACTTGTTTAAGGCAATCCAATTCTCCTTTTTGTAATCATGGGGTGTGATGATTACTTTCTTTTCTTTACATTTTGGATCAGCTAGTTTCTTGTTTAACTTTTCCCTAGTGATTTCATCTGATTTTTTATCTTCCTCAGTGCACTCAACGCAACTAGGTTTCTGTCTAGGTTTAAGGATTTCCTTGCCATCATAAAGAACCTTATGAGCATTTCTAGCCTTTTTAATGACCTCTGGATTTGGTTCCTCAATAAGGGGAATGCTATGCTTATCGCTTAAGACTCTATGCTTAGTGATCATGTGAGCAGTCTGAATGGTGTTCCCTTGTATGTACAACTTGTTTTCAAGTTTGTTTTTCAAAGTTTTCAGATTAGAAAAATCTTTCAAGAGTTTTGATTCCTTTGCATTAAATTCTTGCTTAAGCATTTTCACATTTTCTTGAAGTTCTTGTTTTTGCTTAGCAGTTTTAGAAAGCTTTTCTTGCAAGGAATTTAACTCTTGTTTTAATACTTCT
>BPTQ01000006.1:255921123-256010408 GCA_019973895.1 Chrysanthemum seticuspe | reverse complement strand
TAGTTTCATTTCATATAACTCTAGTATTTTTAACATTTTTATGTAAGGAACATTTTAAACTCACTATATTATTAATAGCACATCAAAAATTCTTTTTGCAGCATTATTATATTTAAATTGCTAAATATATGTTTTATTTAAATTTTGTGATCCATTTGAGTTTTATATCAAAAATATTTGATTTACATTCATATTTTTATATAGCCCTAGTAAAAATCTTCATTGCCTAATTTATAAGTTTTATTATTGAGTGCGCTATTGCAAATAAATTATATTTTAAATGCGCAAATTCCACTTTATATTTTAGTACTTACTTAATTGTACTACGTTTACTACAATTACTTTACATCTGATTTGAATCAGGTATACTTTACAAGCACTACTATACTAGTACTTAAGCGGCGATTTGGTAATTCCAATGCGCTTAAACCTTGTGCATATATTTTTATACTTACATTTAGTTTATAAAAACTATATTTTGAGTTTACCTAGTGTTTTAAATTTATTTTGTATATAAATCGTTAAATTTATATTATTACGACGTTTTTCTTAAAAACTACACGATAATTATTATATCACTCAAATTTTACAAGGAATGTATTTTTACAATTTTTATGATCTCAATATACTTTACTTTGATCTATTAAAACTTATTTTTAGTCCATACTACTTTAACTTCACAACTATGTACAAGTTACAACAATTTCTCCTTAACTATACATTTTACTTAACCTTGTAACAATTACTTACATATATATATAATAAAAGAAAAAAAATATATAATGGTGAAACATCCCCCCTAAAATCCGGCCAAGGGGGGGAGGGTAGGCAATAAATGTTTGATAGATTTTCTTACATAAGCTAGATATATACTCAACTTCCATTTCACTCATTTCATTCTCATAATTCAAAGTCAAGTAAAAAGTTCTCTTTTCTCTTGGTTTATCCTTCCAAAACCGGCCAAGCATAGGTGTACAAGGGATCATCAAAATTTTTACAAGATCAAGTTAAACAATCTAGTATACACTTTTGTAAAGGTTTTGAAATAAAAACCTAGGGTGTTTAGGTTAATCCTTGTTCTAATCACCTCATCATAGTAACTTGTAAGCATATTACTTTCATTTTTCATCTTTCATTTTCATTTCATATTTATTTCTTCATATTTTGTGCAAGCATGCAAGACTTATGGTTAGTTATACCATTTTTACATTGATTTTTAGAGTTTTATACATAAAGGTCATCCTATAATTATTCCCTTGTTATATATTGGTCTTGATGATGTTTAGGAACCCATGACACCCTAAGAAGGTGTATGGTAGGATTAGTATAGCTTTGGAGTTGATTTGAAGGGATTGGAATAGGTTTAGTACGATAAAAACTATTTTCGACAAGTATATAAAGTGGTCTGTCCTTATTTTGTTTTTCTGGAAAATCCGACAGTAGGCACGAATTTTTGACCTTGATATTTAGAAAATATACTTTAAAACGAATCCGTGGCCGCTTGAACGGATTAAAACGGAGTTATAACGAAGAAGTTATGAATTTTTCAAGTTTGGCGACGATATATACATTTTCTGAAAATTTCAGCATACTATTTTTATCTTGTACGAGTCAAAAACGAGCCTTAAGCTTTACAAATTATTTCGACTTGTCAAAAATATATTAGTATACTTTGATACGAAGCTAAGGACGTATAATACGTAGAAAACGGATTTGAAACGACTAAGATATGCACGTTTTCATAAAATTGCCGTAACTATTATTTTTAGAAAAACTATATTATTTTACGAGACAAGTGTTACGGTGACCAAAACGACCATGTTGAAGGCTGTTTTTAACGATGATGTAGAACTTTTTGTAACGAAATGTCTTCTGATAAAATTAAGATCACCAAGCATATTTTCCAAAACGACTAAACGTTTGTATAGCGGAGTTGTAATAAATTATTTACGGTTACTTAAACTTTGCCGAAACTCACTTTTTACACAACAGTTGGACAAAATCACCATCTTTAACCTTTACTATCTTTATGTTCGAGACCTTTATGTCGAAAACTCCTGAACTGAAACTTCTAGATTTTGATACAAACTTTCCAAAACCATCGAATTCGTTTCCTAACGATCGACGTACACCATTTTACAACTAGCTTTTCGAAGCCATTTTTGTCACTTTCATGAAATTTCCGACGACATTATTTTACGGCGAAAAGTGATAATTTCACTATAAATCATTACAAAACTATTATAAGATGACATTTTGACGTAAAAACTTGTAAAGTGATTTAAGAATGGTCAAGACGTCAAAAGAGTATTTTTCGACGATAAATATTATTTTCAAAACTCGTAAATGGTATAAATAACATACGAAATGCATGCATAACATTACATCATAACTCATTACATATCATATCATTCGTAATAGGTCAAGGTTAAAGCATCACACTACATCTCAGTGTACTCACTCTTGTCATCATACCAATTTATCAAGTGAGTTTCCATAGCCCCATTTTCAATTGCTTTAATGCTTTTATTAAACTCGTTGGGGGAGATACATGCTCAACTATCTTTATGACTATCATGATTATTTGAAACTACATGCTTAACTGAACGAAATGTTTAGTCATATCCTATATCATAAATCATTGAGCTGAATGTCTTGGGATTATCCTGGAACTGAATGTCTTGGGATTATCATTGAGCTGAATGTCTTGGGATTATCATTGAGCTGAATGTCTTGGGATTATCATTGAGCTGAATGTCTTGGGAACATCATTGAGCTGGATGTCTTGGGATTTTCATTGAACTGAATGTCTTGGTATAATTATGTCAAGTAAACATTGATACATTAAGTCATGCACTATTATGTGAATTCATTTGACATCATGCGCTTGAACATAAACTATATACATTTTGGCAATGGGTTGTGAATACACAGGTTGCAAGTTTTGTATGGGCGGAACTTGGAACTGAGTGGATTTACGATGCCTTTGCTGCATAAACGATTTTGAAAGGCTTTACATTTCAACACAAACTCTATGAACTCACTCAACCTTTGTGTTGACACTTTTAGCATGTTTTATCTCAGGTATCTATGGCATACACTTCATGGCATGCATTTGGACATATCATGGAGTCGCGATGACGACGCGTCTCACTTGGGTTTTACGTACTTTAAAACATCGTTTGAATTGTAACAAACTTATTTCCGCACAAGATGATTTTCATTTGGGACCTATACTTTGTAAACTCTGATTGTTTTATTAAATCAAACGATGTGTTTTCCAAACGACACTTTAGGTCGTTCAATATATCTGTAACTGTGATGCTATGACAGTCAATCCCCATGAATTCCATTCCGCTGCAAAACAGGTAATTTGGGGGTGTTTAGCAGTTTTAGAAAGCTTTTCTTGCAAGGAATTTAACTCTTGTTTTAATACTTCTTCTCTAAAATTACTTTTTCTAATGATTGTACGCACTTGGTCATCCATTTCCTGCTCACGAGTGGTCAACTCAAATTTTGCACGTTGTTCATAAATAGCAACACGTTCTTTATAGGCATTTAGTTCCGAAACTACAGAATCATCAGAGTCACATGCAGTGAATTCATCAAAAACATAATCATTATTGACTTCAGAAGATGCATCACTTGGTACAACTTCACTTTCACTTTGTTTCACATATTGATCATATGGGACAACATTGATACTATCCATATTTTCAATATTTGATTCAATAGTTTCAGTTGATTGTACTTTGTCATGCATCTTTTGCACATCAGCATCATCGTATAGTTTTAATACCTCTGAGATGAGTTTGTCTTTGGATTGGCCAGCTTGTGGTGAAGATGAGACCTTGGGAGAAACCATTGGAGAAATGCTAGCCATAAAAATTGTGTGTGCAGTAGGTCCATCATCCACATCAGAGTCGTATGCATCACAATCAGCGACTTGAAAGGCATTCTGATGATTGTGACCTATCTCCTGAATTGGCTGCTCATCCACATCTGCATCATAGGTCTTGGCATTGCCCTCAGCAAGAAACAACAACTCCTCTTCATCCAAAGCAACACAATTATCCTGAGCTTGTACAAGCAGCATCTTATCTCTGAAGTAATCAGCATTCTGAGGGCATTTTGGCGATGTACAGTTCCTTGCAATGTGTCCCTCACCTCCACAATTGTAACATTTGATTGGATTTGCTTGACCCTGATTTCCATTCCTTCCTCTATTCTGATTTGCAGCATAACCTCTACCAGCTCCACCTCTTGCTTGTTCGTAATGTCTTTCTTGAACTGGCTGTACCATAACCTTCCCATCTCTGACAGTGGCTTGATTATGTGGGTTGGAAGCAGTTCTGAGATTGTTGTTGGTGTGTGAAAGAGAGTTCATGTTTTGACTAATCAGAAGAGCTGGTTGATTAATGATGTTTCCCACGTGTGCATCAGCATCAGCTTGTTTGAACATAGGATCAGGAATGAGTTTGTGATTACCATTACCCATGGGTATGACTTGTGATGTTTGGTTGTGATTCCGATGTTTGAGTAAAATGCAGTTGAATCATTTGATGAGCTTGTTTCACTCTGGTTGGTTTTGAACTGATTAAGAATCATTTTTTCAAACATAGCATGTCTCTCATTTTGGAGAAGAAAGGCATACAGTTGCTCATAGTTTGTATTCTTCAATCCTTTAGTGAGCTTCACAGAAGTGACAAACTTGTGCCATTCTGGATTCATATTGTTCACAAACTTTGAGTTCAGCTGAATGTTTGGCATTGTCATCTTAATATTTCTCATGTCATTCACAAGTTTGTAGAACCTCACATAGTACTCATAGACACTCTCATCTGGTTTCATCTTGAAGTGCTCAAATTCATCATACAACTGTGATTCTCGATCTTCAACAGTTAGCTCAGAACCATAAAGAAGCATCTTGACATTATCCCATACAGCTTTTGCCTCGGTGTTGTGATTGATAAGCTTGTAGATGTCCTTTGGTAGACCTTGCAGTATAATGTTAGAAGCTCGAATATCTGCATCGAATCTCTTTTTCTCCTTATCATCAAGCTCATCATACATCTTTGGTCTGTCCATTCCGTAAATCAGAGTTCCATCTTCAGCAGTATCTAGTACATCTCTAGTAGTCTCAACTCGGTAAGGTCCTTCATCAATGGATTTGAGAATGTTAACCCCATTTTCTTTTCCAAGACAGTACAATCTGATTCGTTGAGCCCAAGAGTCATAGTCAGTTCTGTCAAGCATGGGTGGACGAGTATCTGAGCCAGCAGCTTGAACATCCTCTGCAACAGTGGAGATGATAGTAGGAACGTTAGTAGACATGTTAACAGATTACACGGGATTTTATAACTCTATGATTAAACCGGAAAATAGATTCTTTCACGGGATTTTACTAAATCAAGAGAAAACCGTATTTAAAAAAATCACCCAAGTCGCTAGACAATTATGCACCAAGTCGCTAACTACTAAGTCGCTATACTACCAAGTCGCTAAAGTCCCAAGTCGCTAAAACAGCAGTCAAGTCGCTAAATAGCAACTCGCTAAGTCTCTAGTCGCTAGCAAAATTTTGGCAGCAATTCGCTAAGATCCAAGTCGCTAATGAGTCAAGTCGCTAAATAGCAACTCGCTATGTACCAAGTCGCTAACGAACACACGTACAAGTCGCTAACTTCCACCAAGTCGCTACCCGTAGTGGAGAATCCACTACTTGTACTGTTTGTCGGCTTGTCTCACTAGACAAGTCGCTAAGCCTAACTCGCTACCTTCACAAACTGCAACTCGCTACCAAAATGTAAAGCAAGTCGCTAGCAAGAAAAGCAATACGTAGGTCAAGTCGCTAGCAAGAAAACTTCACAAACATCACTTTTCAATCCAAAAACAACCCAACCAAGATGATTCAAGCTTACCAAATGAAAACCTAAACACTTGTGATGATTCTAAACACAAAAGTACTAACAAAACCCAAGCTTTAACACAAGAAATCAACCAAATGATGCACAAACCACTAAACTTTTTTAAACTCAAAAACCATCTAAAAACCACTAGAAATCCAAAGATGTGCAAGATATGATCTAACCATGGCTCTTGATACCAATTGTAAGTTATTGGATTTCACATACACATCAAACCATAACACAAAGTGGGCGTATAAGTGGAATTCTAGAGAGAGAAAGTTAGAGGTTTAGGGAACTTAGTGAGAGAAAGTGAAAGATATTATTATGAGCTCCAACTCTCTACCTTGGAAGGTAGAGAGTATTTATAGTCTTACAATAAAACGCCACACAACGGGCTGTGGATCAGGCATACAGTGGGTAAAGACCCGTCCGTCCTCCATGGTGTTACTAAACTAAATACTAATTAACTTAAAAGAACTACGACTACGAGCTTTCTAACGATTACATATACTTGAGGTGACCGACTCTTTAATACCTGGAATTTCTAATTCCTAACAATCAGACTTGTTGATTGCATGCTATTCAGACGACACAGGAGAAGATATTCATGTTCATAGATAAAGATTATCCACTGACAAAGATGTTGCAAGAAAGATGTTGGAAGCTAAGCTAGATCCACAGGGTACCAAGCCTACAAATCCAAATATTGACCAGTAGTTTTTTAAGATTGCGAAGACTGTTGATCTCCAAGGTCTTGTAGCCATAAATAAAAATAGTTCAAGGTCTGCTGGGTGTTTGGATACATCCTCCAGTTGAAGACAGTGTAATCTAAATATAAACTTGATGATTTTTGAAAGAAAATGTCAAGTTCAGGGGAGGATTGTTGGGTTTTTGGTTATGGTTATCAGGATGGAGTCACTGCTCAAGATATACCACTGCTAGTATAAGATTGGAACCACTGCTACTATGTTTGAACAACTGCTACTATTCTGTAGGCCGGTTTAAGTTGTAATATTCTAGAACTAGTGATGGTTGTTAGGATAATCTAGAATACTGCTCGAGTTTGACAAATACTAGAGTTATTTGTAACTGATGCTTATGTTTTAGTAGATTGTATTGATAAAAGAAAAAAAAACAACCAGAAACATATAAGGATGCAACATTGGCTGATAATGTGTTGAAAAACAACAGTTTGAATACGATCGTGTGCAATATTTAAAATACTGCGTATCATAAAAAAACAATACATAGTGAGATAAGACACCATTTTTTAAGGGATGTGTAATTAAAGTCATAAACTGCAAGTGGAAGTTAATATTGCCAGTCATGAAGACCAAGTAATAAACGGTTACAAATGCATGTACACTACTGATTTTAAGTAAACAGTGCTGAACATGGTTACAAATGCATGTATGACGGTCACAAAAGTTTTCTTGTAATTGTGTTAGGATGTATAGGATGGTGCAAAACTAAGTTGTAGCATAATCTTTAGTTATAATTTCAAAGTTAAGGGATAAGGTCAACAACATAGCATTTATTAGGATGTTAATGCTTTTAAATGCGGTTAGGTAGAGACTTTCTTTTATAGTGAGATTTATAGTCATAGGCACAGTCATAAACAGACGCACATTAACACTGGTTTTACACACACATATCAACAAAACCCTAATAAAAATGACTACAAAAAAAGGTGGTGGGTTTTTGTTTCTGTAAATCTTATTTTGCTAATGCTAAGCTTGTTTTCACGCATCTTTAAAGAGTTTGTTTATTTTGCAGATATCATAACAATCTCTTCTGATTCAAGCATAACATTGTCCTCAAGCACTTCAGATACAATGCAGCCATGTAATCCATGGGCTTCATACTTCCCAAACGCTGAAATCTCTGAAAGTGATTCAAGCTCTATATCCAGCTATTTGTCTACCTACAGCTCAAGTGACTATTCTGACAGACCCGTTGTGGTAGCTTACCGCGACAATCCATTGAAAAGGGCAACGTTTATGAGTTTTGAGGAAAAAAAGCCTTCAGTTAGTGATGCCCAAAGTCGGAACCTCCCGGGTAAAAGGATTCAGGTAATAGGACATGCAAATAAACAAACATGGGCTGATATTAAAGAAAAGAAATTTGGCATAAATAATCCCTCCACAGTCGCAGGAGCGGCTGACAAAGGCAAAGGCAAAGGGAAAAGAAAAATGGCTTACAAGTAACATCTGTTTACCTTATCTACTGGTTTGTTGATGTACTAAAAGAACTGGAATGGTTGTTATCTGTTTAATCTATAATATGTGCACCTGAAATCTGCTGTGACTATTTGTGCAGATCTTTTTAGTATTTATGCATATGCCTTGACTTAAATAGGTGGAAATAGTACATCTAATTTTCTATGTATGTTTACTTTTTTACCTATAAACAAGTAATAAATAACCACAAAGTTTAACAGGCTTACCTTTGAAAAAAGGTTCAAACGATCAATTCTTTTAAAGATGGACTTCCTGGAAGAGCCTAGTGCTCTTGGTATCACGTTTGGATGTTTAACCCACCAAACATGACATTTTTAACAGGACATTTTTCATAAGAATAAACAAAATTAAGATAAAGAAACATAAACTTACATATCCAAGCCGCAGCACTGTTATTAGTTAAAAATGCACGATGACTAAAATGTAAAGCATGTCCTTGATTGTAAAAAATGAAGAGCATATCATAATGAGCATTGTCACCTGTATCAATGATCTGTGTTTCAGGTTCAAAAAACAAGAGATCAATCCATCTTCCAAAACAGGTATTCGTAAACAAGATGCGGCGTTTTGGGCCTAACTTTTGCTTTATCAACGGAAAGTAGTTCAGTATACTCGTAGTGATTAACTTAGATTCATAGTACTAAAAACGGTCAACAAAAACGAAAAATTAATTCTAACCATAGAAGGAATCTATACCAACGTCATAAACAATAGCATACTCATATCGGATGATGCATATAAACCAGCTACCCTAATATACCAGATTCAATGGCTGGACCTGGACCCATTTCAACAACTCCTTATTGGTCTACAAACTGGCACTAAAATTTTTAATGAAACAAGTAATGTTAGATACTTAACTAACGACATCTAATGTATTGTAGACTACATAATTACGAATCAGACAGACATAAAAAAGAGCAATGGATTGTAAAATGGAATTAACACGTATGTAACATAGGCAATAATCAAATAACAACAACGATTCATTATAACATAGAACGAATTGGAAATAAATCATATGTAATAAACAACAATAAAAATATTTACGTACCATACTTTGCCACATTATTGGAAAAAAAAAAGATTGAGCAATCGAAGGTGGTTTTCTTGTTGTGAAAAAAAAAAGATTGAGCAATCGAAGGTGGTTTTCTTATTGGAAAAAATATTTACGTACCATACTATGAACAGTGTACGTTAGGAGCAAGAGAGGTGCCGACGAAGCAGACGGTTTGATTTGTGAAAACAGTAACTAAGAATGTTTTTATGCGAGAAGCAAAAAACATAGAGAGTGAAGAAGACGAATGATGAAGACGAGTGAGTTATTGGATTTTGAATATAAATTCACTGTACTTTCACTATTCAAATGTGTACTTTTTATGTAAAGTAAAATGACGATAAAACCCTTTTTAAAATATACGGTTGCCCAGCGAACGTTAGTTGCCCAAAAAACAATACCTTACACATACGAGACACTTGTCGTAATGTGGTTGAGTTGCCCAATGGCAGCGGTTGCCCTCGGTCCATTTTCAAATATAAAATAAAAGTGGTCCGGAAAGTGATAAGCCTCAGGGCGCGCGGTCTATTTGCGTCATTTTCCCTTATGGAAATTTTAATAAGTATAATTATAATAGCATTAGTTACAACACTTAAAAGCAATTTTTCTAGACATGCTAAAAAAACAATTAAAAAATACAATATAATTTAATATAAGAAAAAAAAACAATATATAACCATACATGCCTAATTGTTGGGTTAATTCAATACCCAAAGAGTCTTAATCTAGGATTTGAATAGAAAATACCCAAAGTGTTGTATATCCGTGAACATCAATCAAGTCACTGAGTGAACAGTCACTCAGTGAGTCACCTTCAAGAAGCTTAGGACGAGCCTAAGAAGAAAGGCTCTGCATTCAGTGAGGAGAGACTCAATGAATGATACCTGAGCCAAAGGACAAGGTGATGGGTTCAGGGAGTGATGATAATAACTCACTGAACCCCAAGTCTCCTCAACAATAAAGAAGACTGAAGACTCGGGGACTGAAGTAAAGGCGAGACAAGGCGGGATAAGTTTGAAACATATAAGGGAGTGTCCTTATCAAGCAAAAGTCAAACTTACCCTGAATGGTTAAAGATCAAGATAGTGCCATCACTATCCCTCAGAAAGCAATGTTGTCCTATACTTATAGTAGAATGTTGTAACAGAGACAAAATACATAGGGATATTTTGTCCTAACTAGCTTATGTCATCTTTGTCTTCATTGTAATGATTGTCATATATACATGTGTATAAATAAATGCATAAGTTGGAGTAAAAAGTTAAGTTTGTGCACTAAATGCTTAAGACATTCACAAACATAGTTTGTGCACTAAATTCTTAAGACATTCACCCAACACTTTTTACTCCTCCAAAAACACCTGAGTCCTTGAGATTAATTCAGTTGATTAGCATTGTTGTACTCAAGGATAGCTTGAGTTTAGAGAGAAGATAACACCATACTTGTCATTTCAATCCCAAGTGTTGTTCCACAAACACTTAGGTATAAATTCTTTGATTTACTTCTAATAAGAATTTAAACGTTGAAAAACCTTGTGTCTAAAGTTTTATATTATTAACAAGTATTTTATTTACATCACTTAAACAAGGTACATGGGTAAATTAACTTTCTAGTTAAACTAATCGTGTAAAGGGGAACAACAAGTGGTATCAGAGCAGTTTAATTTATAAAAAAAATTATAAACCGTTAAAAACATTTTTAAAATCAAGATCCTACGATGGTTGATAGTAATGTACCTCAACTAGTCGACAAAAAGGGAGGAAGCTATCCAGCTGTTGTTCCTGAACTGAAGTTAGAAAATTCAATAAGTGTAAAAAGCGCATTGTGACACACGAGAATTTTCCACTGATTATTTAATAATAAATATGAATTTATTATTTGCCTGACATATAACTTTAAACCTATGTGAGTTTAAACTGTTATTTTGTGAGGTTATCCCGCACTCTGCAGCACGTATTAATGCACTAAGTTGATATTTTATTTTGAAATAATTAAAGTAATTCATTTTTAACACCTATTGATGATTTACGAATAAAAAATGAGAGGTTATCTCGCAATTTCGGAAGACACGGCATCACACGCATACCGACCCCAAATTAGTAACGACACAAAATTTATGTTTTAAAGTAATAATAGATCCGTATTATTACACTCGTAAAACGTTTATGAAAATATTAATTTTATATTTTATGTATACTGGGAAGGTACATTTACGCGAAGATTTGACAGAACACGGGGTACACTAAATACAGTGTTTAATAATAAAAATAAAATAAAACCTAACCTAATCTTCTAAACCTACGCCTACCCCTTATCATCTTTTTCTTTCTTTTCGTCTGTTCCCAACCCACCACAACCAAAAGCAGTACTCTTCTTCTGCTTTCCAAATCGACTCTTGAACCATCACTATCATTCTCCATTCTCAAATCTCTCTTCCAAAAGCATTCACAATATTTTCTTGAAGACCACGGTGGATGGTGATGTTTGCCATGAATAGATTCCCTCTAATTTGAAACCAAGAAATTTTGGCCAAAGACTTCTACTTGTTCCTCTATTTAAACCATGGATCACAGAAGACTTTGCGTCATCTCACACGCAAAAATCACACACTAATTTAGGGTTTTGTAAAGTTAGGGTTCTTACAATTAGTTTTCGTTTCGGTTCAGATTCGGATTTGTTTTTGTAATTGGATGTAATGGATTCTTGTTGTAATCGGTTTTCAATCAGAGAGTATATGGGTGGTCGTCTTGACTCGGTTTCCTCCTCCTCCGTTCGACCCCTTCACCATTAGTAAGAACCTTGTTATTTTTCTTTTTCCTATGCGAATATTTTTGTTAATCTTGAGAGATTATGATTTTTATTAGGGATGTGTTAATATCCTTGATCGATCGATTGAATGTATTGTCAAAAGCTAGGTTTCTGAAACATTTGTTGTTGTTGATTGGTGTGGCAAGACAAGAAAAGTTATGTTAACAGAACACATGTACTAGCTTAATAAGTTTTCGACTTAAAACTTTGCTTATTTGATATTCGGCTAGTTGTGATTACTTTCGTTTTTGGCTTATGACTAGTTCGTACGGGTTAGATTACTTTTCAAATTGATACTTTGACTCACGAGTAGCTTACATCATTTTCAACCCGAGTTTAGCCTTTGGTTAAATTTGTCATTTTGATTTTCGATATGAGTTTGATTCAAGCTTAGTTTGTTTTCGGTTTACTAGCTCACTTGGTTCCTGAATCGTGATTAGCTTTTAGCTTATTGTTGTTATTTGGTTTTCGACTTAAGCCTAGCTTATGTTACACTTTCGATACTGTCGACTTAATAACTTAATTGTTATTTTGTTTGGGTCTCGATTTGGCCTATGGCATGTACCACGAATGCAAGTTGCGTTATGTTGTGTCTGAGTCCCTATCCGAGACACCCAAAGGGTGCATTTGGATGCCCACGAGAGTCTAAGGAGAACGCAAGACGTGTTCTAACCACCTCGTTAAGGTTGGAGTCTAAGCACATTTTCTTTTCTTCCTCATACGTGAAACTGTCAAAAGAGTTATTCAAACTCAGTTTATAAAACCTGGAACCAAAACCATTTTCATCATAAAAACTTGTTTGGACTTTAGAGTTAGCACTAGGGTGCAATAGTTTAAAAGCATTTTGGCTACGAGGCCCACATTAAAGTCAAACAAATCATAACTGACAATGGGGCTGAATTAAAAAATTAGGACCTTGAGTGTTTCTTTGATGAGAAAGGAATCTCTCAAAACTTCTCCTCTCCTTACACTCCTGAACAAAATGGAGTAATTGAACGAAAAAAATAGGACACTCATTGAAGCTACTAGAACTATGCTGAATAGTTCAGTTCTCTCTAAGCACTTCTGGAATGAAGCAATAAGTATTGCCTGCTACACACAAAACAGATCCATCATTGTCAAAAGATATAAACTCCCTATGAGATATTCAAAGGAAGACTTCCTGGTATTAGCTATTTTCATGTGTTGGGGTGTCATGTATTCATTCATAATCATAAAGGTCATCTAGGAAAATTTGATGCCAAGGCTGATGATGGATACTTCCTAGGATACTCTCTTGTCTTTAAAGCCTTCAGAGTGTTTAATACTAGGAGACAACAAACTGAAAAACCTTTCATCTAACCTTTGATGAGAGTATTGAAACCATCAGGTCTCTAAGACATCTGTAGAAGAGATTGGGATTGATGACTCATCTAGATATCCTCCTGATGAATATCATCCTGAAAATGATCCCTTTACTCAGTATCAAGCTGATGCAGATATCTCTTACTACATCAATCCTCATAACCTTCCTCAACCAACCATCAGTGAATTCATTGATGCTCAACAAGTCCTTCATGGGACTACTCACACTAGGGATGAGCATTTCGACCCGAATCCCGAAACCGAACTGGAACCGTACCAAAACCGTACCGATTCTTGATATACAGTACGGTACAGGGACTACGAAATAAGGTGAAAAAAAAATCGGGACCACTAATTCGGTACGGGACCGGTACCAAATCTGGAAATTCCAGAAAAAAAATTGGGAAACCCCGATTTCCCGGTACCGGTACCGATAACAGTACCGATATCCGAATCCCGTTCGGTACGGTTCCGGTACCACTAATTTATGCTCGGGAAGAAATCAGTACCACTAATTCGGTATGGGATTGTTACCGTGCTCATCCTTAACTCACACTAAACAACATGTTCAGGAATCAGAAAATCCAACTGTTCAAAATCAACAAACAGAAACCCTTAACCCTGATGATATTCAAGCACATGTCATTGAGGCTCATCCTGTTAAAACAATCCAACCTTCCAATCAGGCTTCTGCAAGTTGAAATCCATATCTTAGAACTCAGGACAAATGGAAAATATCTCTGGAAATTAAACTTGTAAACATCATTGGAAAGCCCACTGAAGGCATGCTTACCAGAAGCATGGCTGCCAAACTGACAGCTGCTTCAACAAATGAATGTTTGTTTGTTGAATTCCTCTATGATGTTGAACCCAAAAAGGTATCTGAAGCCCTGAAACACCCAAGTTAGGTACAAGCAATGCAAGATGAACGAGAACAATTTGACAAAAACAAATTTATGACTTTAGTCAAGTGTCCAAAAGATGTTATAGCCATTGGCATGAAATGGGTTTTCGAGAACAAACTAGATTAAAATGGCATTGTCATAAAGAACTAAGCCATACTTGTTGCTAAAGGATACAACCCACAAGAAGGCATTATGAGGAGACATTTAGTTTTGTTGCAAGAATGGAAGCCATCAGGATCTTTCTTGTATATGCAACATACATGAACTTCAAAGTCTACCAAATAGATGTTAACTGTGGATTCCTAAATGGAAAACTTAAGGAAGAAGTTTATTTCCAACAACCTCCTGGATTTGAAAGTAGTGAGTTTCTTGACTATTTCTGCAATATTGGCAAAGCTCTTTATGGACTGAAACAAACACCAAGGGAATGGTATGAAACTCTATTAGCCTTCTTTATCCAAAACAAATTCATCAAAGAAAAGATAGACAACACTCTATTTTTCTATAGAACAAAAAAAGATGTGATACTAGTCCAAGTATATGTTGATGACATCATATTTGGCTCAAAAAATTACAAGCTTTACAAGCACTTTGCAAACTGATGGGAGTGTTAATACAAATATCGTCCAAAAATGATATTTATATTTTATGATCTTTACCTTGTTTTGTTAACGACAAAAGTAAATTTCCTTTTTGCAAAGTATAAAGCTTGTCAAGATTGTTAGATATTAGTACAAGCTTTTCTTAAATAGTTTTCAACGTTTAAGCATTTGCATCTTATCACTTTTTATTTAGTTACATATCAATTCACAATATTAGCCTTTCTAAATTAAAAAGTGTCTCAACATTTTAGATCAAACATGTTTAGTTACTTAAACAAAATATTACATAAGTATTTACTTATATATCATGTAAATTCTAAAAATAGAAAACTACACATTACATCATGGCTTGCATCACCTTAGAAATCTTTAGAAGATTTCATAGAATATTTTGTTTAGATATTCACACAACACATCTTGCATAAGCTTTGAGAGATTTGGATGATCCTTGAAAAAAAATTTGTAATCTTTTGTGTCAGACTGGCGGAACCCAAATTTATAAAGGGCGGAACCCTTTTTTTTTTGTTCCGTCCAGTCCGTACCAGACTGATCTCTTGGCCTATAAATAGCAAGCCAACCCAAGTTGTTTTCTCATCCCTCATTAGCATAAAACACACACATTCTCTCATTCTATTACATCTAACTCAGTTTCATTTCATTTTAGTGATCATCTTTTGTAGAAAAGAAGATCAAGACATAATCAAGCTTCAACGAATAGTTGGAAGTCTTGTTTGTTTTGTTGTTGTGTAAATCATTATTGTTTATACATAATTGTTGTACCAAACCATCTTAAACCTCTGAGTGTGAGTGGTTAGTATTTTAGTCCTCAAAATACATAGTGTGTTGGGAGTGGCCGTACCCTTGTAAAAGAACTCGAAATCTAGTTTTGTGTCGGAAATATTGTGTAAGCGACGTGTAAAGGTTTTCTCCACCGGTTAAAGGAGCTTGTTGATTCGTGAAGATAACTCGCGAGTTGGAGACTCGGGGAGTGGAGTAGGGCAAATAAAAAGAGTCCTTGTAGACCGAACCACTATAAACAACATTGTCGTGGTTTGATTGTTTCTTTCCTTACATATTATTTATTTCTTGCATATTATTCATTCTTTACTTACACATCATTTATCTATATTGATTGATCTCATAATAAGTTTTTGAAACAATTTGAATTTTAATGGTAAAACTATTCAACCCCCTTCTAGCTTTCCACAATTGGTACTAGAGCCTCATTGCTCAAGATTTCTAAAATATATTGTATTTTATAAACTTGAAACGATCCATGGATTTCGAAAACTTTAAAGAAGGGCAATCTATGCAAAGACCACCACTTTTTGAACCCAATGGATATATCTATTGGAAAAACCGTTTTGAAACATTTGTGAAATCAAAAGATATAGATCTTTGGTTTTTTATCATCAAAGGTGATTATAGTCCTACAACAAAAGATAATTCAAATGGTGAATAAAAAAAATTAATAGGTAAAAATAATGAAGCTAAAATGATCCTTTATAATGCTTTGCCCAAAAAGAAATATGAAAGAATTTTTATGTGTGAAACCGCTAAAGACATTTGGGAATCTTTAATATTCACACATCAAGGGAATTCACAAGTCAAGGATAACAAAATTGATCTTTTTGTTCAACAATATGAACAAGTTGTTATCCCTGAAGATAAAACCATTGATTGTGGATTTGCTCGTTTTAATACTATTATCACTTCTCTTAAAGCACTTGATGAATCTTTCCGTAGCAAGAACTTTGTCAGGAAATTTCTTGGAGCACACCATCCAAAATAGAAAGAAAAAGTAACGGCTATTGAGGAATCAAAGGATCTCTCAATAATGTCACTTGACGAGCTAATTGAAAATCTCAAAATACATGAAATGGTGATGGAGAAAGATTCGGAAATCATCAAAGGTAAAAGAGAGAAAGTCAAATCCGTTGCTTTAAAACCACGAACAGAATCTAGTGATGATGAAGAATCTTTCTCGGATAGTGAAGACGAGGAGTATGCCATGGCCGTAAGAGATTTCAAAAAGCTCTTTAGAAGAAGAGGAAAGTTTGTAAGGTAACCCCGAGATGACAAGAAGTCATTCCGGAAAGACCGAGATGACAAGAAGGGAAAAAGTGAAAGGAAGAGCTTTAGATGTGGTGATACAAGTCATCTAATAGGAGATTGCCCCAAGCCACCTAAAAGCAAAACTCAACGAGCTTTTGTAAGTGGTGCTTGGAGTGAAAGTGATGATGACGAAGAACCAAGTAAGGAGTAGATCGCTCTCATGGCACATGAATCAAACGAGGTACATTCCGACTCATCTTACTCCTCTATTGATGATGACACTTTGCAAAAACAATATAATCAATTATGTGAGCTTAGCTTAAAAATTATAACTAAAAATAATTTTTTAAAAACTAAAAAGGAATTTTCAGAAAACGAAGTTTATGAGTTAAAAGAAAAGGCAAAACAATTAGAAAAGAGCAAGGCTAATGATGATGGTTGTAAATCATGTCAAGAGCTTGGTATCAAAATAGAAAAGCTAAAACTCACACAGAGGTTCTCATCGAACATAACTCTAAATTTAAGAGATTTTACAAAAACATTTCTTGTGCTGATGAAATAGTAACAATTCAAAAAGTACCAGAGAATACAAGTGGATTAGGTTTTAATGAAGTAAGGATTCCAAGTAGTCAAACCAAAACGGCCGGAAAAGACAAGCAAACTATCCCAACTGAAACAGTAAACCACGGACCAGACGGAACAAAAATTTTGGTTTCGTCCGTTGAACCAGTTGGTTCCGTGGTTACTGCAGTAGGACAACAAGTTTGCAAAACGGACCGTAGTGAATTTGTCAAAGTTACTGTCACACCCCCAAATTACCTGTTGCAGCAGAATGGAATACCTGGGGGATGACTGTCATAGCATCAAAGTTACAGTTATATCGAACGACCTAAAGTGTTGTTTTGAAAATATCGTTTGATTAAGTAAAATTATCAGAGTTTACAAAACATAGGTCCTAAAAGATTTCCAAAGTACTAAAATGAGTTTTGTTACAATCAAACGATTGTTAAGTGCATAAAATATATGTGAGACGCGTCGTCACCGCGACTCTATGATAAGTCCACATACATGCCATGAAGTGAATGCCTTAGATACCTGAGATAAAACATGCTAAAAGTGTCAACACAATGGTTGAGTGAGTTCATAGAGTTTGCTTAACATGTAAAGCTTTTAAAGAACGTTCATGCAGCGAAGGCAAAGTTTTTGGTCATTTAGAATAGTCCACAAAGCAAAGGCATTGTAAATCCACTCAGTTCCAAGTTTCGCCCATACAAAACTTGCAACCTGTGTGTTCACAACCCACTGCCAAAAGTAGTAAGTCTAGTAGTCAAGTATATGTTTTCATAATAGTTCACAATATAGCACCACGTATATAATAATGTATGCCAGGCAAAGCCCCTAGAATAAATAATATGCGTCCCGTAACATAGTGAACGAGAGATTGGCCGACCTCTAATAGCGTTATCCATACTACCTACTAATAGGAGACTAACAATGCGAATGTACGAACGGTACATCATACAACTATTATACACAATTAAGAACACTCCGAACATGGGATAATTTGCACTGCTTCGAACAGGGGAGACTTTAAGTCGATAACGCTCCGTAACATGGGGAGACGTAATAAAAAGTGAGTACGGTTCATTAAGTTCAAAACAGGTCATGAGTTCATAATTAAGTTCAAGTGTTCCATTCAAAAGTTCGTAATCAAGTTCAAGAGTTTAAGTCGAGTTCAAAAGTTCTAAACAGTCAAAGAGCTCAAATAATATCAAAAAGGTTCAAAATAGCCAAAGTGTTCGAAATAACGTCAAACAAGTTCAAAATATATCAAAAGAGTCCTTGTACAAGTTAAAAGAGTTCAACTATATGTCAAAGGTTCAAATCAAGTTCAAAGTGTTCAAATATATGTTAAAAGGTCCAAATCAATTTAGAAGAGTTCAAATATATATGTCGAAGGGTTCAAAATCAAGGAAAGTGGTTCAAATAATATTGTTCATAACATAGTAATCAATTTAGTTCGGGCATAATCTACTTACTAGCATAAGTAGTGAAATAAGAGTTATTTAAGTTCATATAAAAGTAAGTAGTTGAGCATGTATCTCCCCCGAAGAGTTTATAAAACAATTAAACGAGTAAAAGTGGGGCTACGAACTCACCTGATGCAATGATTATGATGACAAAAGTAGATGCACTGAAATGAGGTGCGATCTCTATCTGCAACCTAATATGAATGATATGTTCTAATGTAAGCCATGAAACAATGTCGTGCATGCAAACTCATATGGTATCCATACCACTTGTACATTTGAAAATAAAGTTTATCTCCGAAATATATGTTTATGACATCTCGTCATGTTATAAAATACTTTACAAGTACTTACGTTGAAACGACATCCTACGATAGTCGTTTAGTGATTTATCAAGAAATTATAGTTTTTCGTCGCAAAATAATGTACTTTTATAATTCGTGAAAGTGGCTAAGTGGCCTCGAAAAGCTAGTCGTAAAATAGTGAATATCGAGTGTTAGGAAACAAACTCAGCGGTTTTGGAATACTTGTAACATTATCTAAAAGTCGTAACACTGAACTTTTTTCCATACGAGTCTCGATCCTAGATAAAAATTATGGTGAAGTGAGGTAGTCGGGCTAAAGATGCAGTTTCTGGCAGTTTTCGGGAAAGTTTGAGAGGTCATAAGTTACTCGTTATAAATCCGTTTGACGAACGGCTGGACATTTTGGAAAATAGGCCAGGTGAACTAACTTTTACTTAGATATACTATTTTACCAAAACCAACTCGATCATTGAGAAAAACGGCTCCAAACATGGGTACCCGAAAAGACAGTTTCAACACTTAGAAATACTTTAGTAAAAGCTGAAGGAAATAAGTTGCGAACGTCGTATTTCAAATATGTATATCTTTAGCGTTATAGGTCCGTTTTCTACGTTCTTTATATCCTCGGAATCGTGATAGTATGTATTAATATATTTTGATAAGTCGACTCTTCTAGTTTAGGTTTACAACTCGTTTTTGACCTTTGAAAAACCCTTGACAGCAAGTATATTTTCAGAAAAATAGTTTTCGTCGTTAAACTTGAAAATAGCGTAACTTCTTCGTTATAAACCCGTTTTAACCTGTTCAAGCGGCCATGGTTTCGTTTTTAAATCTATTTTCTGAAAATGTAAACCAAAATATCCCCTGACGCACTGATGTTTCCAGACTTCACAAAATTGGACAGCCCTTATATATATTTCGTCGAAAACGATTTCTCTAGTGTAATACTTGTTCTAAACCCTTCCAATCAACACCAAAGCTATTCTAAACCTACCATACACCTTCTTAGGGTGTCATGGGTTCCTAAACTTCACCAAAAATGATAGGTTTCATGGGAATAATTATAGGATAATTAAAACTCATTATAAGTGATAAAAACAAGTAAAAAGTGGTATGAATCATAGAGTACTTGCATGTTTTTCTTACTAGATCATAAAAATAAATCAAGTAATAGCATGAAAGATTAGAAAAATTATTTAGAACACTTACTTGAGTGATTGAAGAGTTTTTGGAACTAGAAACTTAATTAATCTTTAGGTTTTTATTTCAAAACCTTGAAATAGATTACTAACAGAGATTGTAAAACACTTGATCTTGAAATTTTGATGGATTTCCTCCTTATTCTTGATCTTGGCCGAATACCACAAGGGGAGGGAGAGGGTTTTCTAATTTTTCACCATGAAATATGTGTAGTGTATGTGTTTTATTTTTAGATATTATTAGTATTACATAAATATCTAATAAAAATGTGTAGGTGTACAATTTAGAAGTAAAAATCAAATTTGCCACTCTTGATGACTAGGGGGCGGCAAGGGGTTAAATGGGAAGGGATTTGATGTGTTTTGTTAATTAAATGTATACTAGAGGGGTACCCGCGCAATGCGGCGGCGGGTACCCAGTGACTAATTTTGTGGCGAGCAAATGTTTTTCATTTTTAACTTCTTTATTTAGCATGTCTCAAATATTATAAATTAGTAGAGATATGTTTTTCAAAAATAGAACATTTAAATTATTAATAGTGTAAATGGTTAACACTTTTATTTTTCAAATTTTAGCATTAAAGTAGTGGTTATAAGTTTAATGAACTTTTATTATAAATAATTTCATTAAAATGTATCATTATTGGAGGCAATTACATATGATTTAATGAGACTTAAATTTTTAGATTTTACATCAATTTTCTACTTTTCCCTTTATAGTAATGTTTTTTGTCTTAAAATTTTAAGACTTCCTTTTATAGGAAGTCCCAAATGCTTTATAATGTAGTATAGATAATGTCATGTATATAGTGTAGTTTGTACATTTAATTAATTATTAAGTGTAGCGTTAGTTAGAAATCGATTTTAACGGAACAAAATAAAATATATCGAATTCATAAAAATTATAAAATTGCATTTCTCGCAAGTATTGACTGAATAAATATTTATCGATTAGAATTTAAGAAAACCGTCGTAAATATATATATAATACAATTTATATACCAAAATAAATTCAAAACATCGGGTAAACTAATAATATAATTTTTATAGTCTTAAAATGAGTATAAAAATATACCAGGACAATTTTCGAAAGTGTCGGATCAATTATTCAAAATCAGTGATCGTGCGATAGCGTTTATTTAATAAATAAATATATGTTACTGAAATATGCATGCATGAACTAATATGAAAATGATATTATGGATGATATGTAGACTAACTCTAGTCTATATAAATTGATCTCAATGATGTTCCATGAATATGCAGCTTAACCCTCACGGTTACGCGAATTAGATACTCGTAAACCTAGTTTACGAAAAATGATGAATAAAAATCATGAATATAAAATTTTCTCCGGGAATGAATAGTGTTTTGTGAATAGTAAAATTTTGAAATAACCTCTCAAAACGTCAACTTGACTTCAAAAACGATGAATAGTAAAATGATAAATAGTAAACGATGAATTGTAAATTCCCGAGATAAACAGTAAAATTTTTTAAAGTTTGCAAAATGACCGAAAATTAAGAATTGTGACAATTACTAAGAAATCTAAAGATGTTTTTAAAAAAAATGTTGTTACAATAGGAGTAGGACTTGCTAAAAATGAATTTAGATCTAAAACCACTTAACAAATGCCTAAAACACCTATTACCAAACGCCCCTTTTCCCAAAAGCAACTACAACACACAAGCCAACTATCAACATACCGGTTGGAATCAAAACCACCTAAGACTATATCAAACTCCTAATTACATTCCATGGAATCCATATCCATCATTTCCATACATGAACCAAGTAAACAGTAAGTTTAACCCAAACGGACCCATGAGATATTGGGGACCAAACGCTTGAGTTATATGTTTCGTAGGTATGCTTGAAAGTTGGCTTGGAGCATGATGAATGGATAAAAGATAGCGGATGCTCAAGATACATGACGGGAAACAAAAGCCTTTTCTCAACATACCAAGAGTACGACGGAGGTAATGTTACTTTTGGTAGCAATCTCAAAAGAAAAATCATTGGCAACGGTACGATTGCTCATGACTCTCTAACTGTTGAAAATGTTGCTCATGTTGATAGACTAAGATTTAACTTGCTTAGTTTTAGTCAAGTATGTGAAAAAAATTATAAAGTACTATTTGAAGAAAATGGTAGCAAAATACTAAAAGACGGTATCACCATAGCAAAAGGAGTTAGGAAAAACACCATATACGTCATGAAAATAGATAGAATATCTAGAGATAAACTTTGCTTACCAACCTTAGATGATTGCTCTACTCTTTGGCATAGATGTCTAGGTCACGCTAATATGAGACTCATTCAAACCTTGTCCTCAAAAGAGCTAGTTAGAAACTTACCTAAGTTGAAATATAACCAAAACTTTTGTGATGCTTGCAAAATTGGGAAACAAGTTCATAGTAGCCTTAAGGCTAAAAACATGGTTTCCACATCTAGGTGTCTAAAGCTTTTGCATATGAATTTGTTCGGTCCATCCGCTATACAAAGTTATGGAGGCAACTTCTACACTTTGGTCATAGTAGATGATTACTCAAGATATACTTGGACAAAGTTTTTGAAAACCCAAAATGAAGCTTTTGATCAATTTGAAATACTTAGTAAGAAAATTCTAAATCAACTAGGTGTTAATATTGTGTCAGTACGAACGGATCATGATCGCGAATTCGATAATAAAACACAATTTAGAAACTTTTGTGATGCTAATGGTATAACACATAACTTTTCGGCTCCTCGAACACCCCAATATAATGGTATAGTAGAACGTAAGAATAGGACTCTTCAAGAAATGAGTAGAACAATGCTTAATGAACAAAACATACCCCAAAAGTTTTTGTGTAACGCCGCTGACACGTCTACTTACATTTTAAGTAGAGTCTTAATATGTTCATTCTTGAACAAAACACCTTATGAACTTTATAAAGGAAAATAGCCTACTTTAGGATACTTTATAGTAATTGGGTGTAAATGTTTCATTTTAAATACCAAAGGTTATCTCACCAAATTTGACCCAAAGTCTTATGAAGATGTATTTCTTGGTTACTCACAAACTAGAAAAGCATACATCGTTTTAAACAAGGAAACAATGAGAGTCGAGGAATCATTAAACATAACATTTGACGAAAGTCCACCTCCCTCTAAGACATCACCTTTGGTAGATGATGACTTAGTTGAAAGTCAACTTATTGAAAATCAAGAAAACAAAGATAATAACAAGGAAGATGAACCATTAAATAAAGATATTGTAAATATCAAAGAATCCAAAAGCTTCCTTTAGAAAAAATCATAGGACAATTAAATCAAAGAACATTAAGATCACAAGCTCAAAATCAAAGTAACTACTTTTGTTTTGTGTCATCCATTGAACCGAAAAACGTAAACGAAGAAATAAAAGATGAATCTTGGGTAATTGCTATGTAAGAGGAGCTAAACCAATTTATTAGAAATGATGTATGGACATTAGTTCCAAAACCTAAAAATCAAAATATAATTGGAACAAAATGGGTTTTTTGAAATAAAATGGATGAAAACGGTATAGTGTCTAGAAACAAAGCTAGGCTTGTAGCACAAGGCTATAATCAACAAGAAGGTTTTGATTACGACGAAACTTGTGCACCGGTAGCTAGACTCGAGTCTATTAGAATCTTACTTTCATATGCATGTGCTCACGATTTCAAACTTTTTCAAAAGGATGTTAAAAGTGCATTTTTGAACGGTTTCATTAATGAAGAAGTATATGTTGCACAACCTCCCGGATTCATCGACTTTGAAAAACCAAATCATGTTTTCAAACTTAAAAAGGCATTATACGGACTTAAGCAAGCACCAAAATCTTGGTATGATCGACTTAAAACCTTTTTAGTTGAACACAAATACACCATGGGATTAGTATATAATACCCTGTTTACCAAGAAAAAGGACTCACATATTATCATAGTTAAAATATATGTAGATGACATCATATTCAGATCAACTTGTCAAGAGCTATGTGATGATTTCTCTAAAATCATGCACAACGAGTTTGAGATGAGTATGATGGAAAAATTAAACTTTTTTTTAGGACTTCAAATTAAACAACTAGAATATGGTATATTCTTTAACCAATCTAAATACATAAAGGATATGCTCAAGAAGTTCGGTTTTGAAGACTCACATGTCCTCGGAAACTAAACTCACCAAGGATGAGGAAGGTGAATCCGTAGACAACACTAAATATAGAGGAATGATTGGTAGCCTACTTTATCTCATGGCTAGTAGACCCGACATTATGTTTAGTGTTTGTCTATGTGCTCGCTTTCAAGAAGATCCTAAAATATCACACCTAGAAGCCATAAAATAATATTTAGATACATTAAAGGCACTACATGTTTAGGATTATGGTATCCCAAAGGAACGGGTGTAGAAACCATAGTGTATGCCGACTCGGACCATGCCGGAGACTATGTCGATAGAAAGAGTACAAGTGGTATTTGTACTTTTGTTGGACAATGTCTTACCTTATGGTTCTCAAAGAAACGAACGACCCTCGCTATTTCAATTACGGAAGCCGAGTACGTCTCAGCCGGAAAAGCATGTCAACAAGCTCTTTGGATGAAGCAAGCTCTCGTGGACTATGGAATTCAACTCAACGACATCTCTATAGTTTGCGATAACAAAGGAGCCATTGATCTCAACAAAAATCTTGTCCAACATGCCCGAACAAAGCATATTGAAATTCGACATCACTTCCTTCGCGACAACGTTCAAAAAGGGAACATCTCAATCGAGAAAGTCTCCTCCGAAGATAACATTGCCGACATCCTAACTAAACCCCTTAAACGAGAACCATTTAATCTTCTTAGACTTGGATTAGGATTGATGGAACCAAACATGTAATCGAAAACTTAGCTTAAAACTTAGCATAACCAAACACAACCAATTAGGAAATTTGTTGCAGAACCCACAAAACCAAACGATAACAAAGACGGAACCAATAATTTGGGTCCATCTGGTCCGTGGTTCACTGTGATCAAAGTTTTAATCTACAGAACACTTCCTCCTTCACAACCTACACAACCAAACAACTTACAAACATACATAACTCATAATTGAGGTATCTCCTTCAACTAATCTCAGCCAAAATCAACATTGTAAGTCTCCTAACTACATTACTTATCTTAATTCTGAGTCTAGGATTCTAATTTATGCACAAAACCAAAACATGGGGATTATGCATCTTCTTGAACAAATCATGAATTACATTTGTTAAAATACATAACTAATCATGTTTCCTTTAGTTAGGAACTGCATCTCATAAGGCATTATCATAATTAACTAAAAACCCCATGTCAACATTTTGAAAAACTTCTCACTTATAGGAAAAATAATTTCTCATTATTCATAGAAATAAAAACGTTATTTTCATCGCTTGCATAATATCTCTTGAATACTAAAGGTAATGCATAACTAATATGCATTCCCAGGTATATTCAAATGAAGCTACATTGAATTAGGGGCGTTTGAGTTATCTCTCATATTTTGCCAAACATTACTAATAAAAACTATTTTATGCATAAAAAGGAGTCGAGATAACCATAGCTCCACATTGTTTGCATATAGGTATACACTAGAACAAATCATCAATCTAGTCTTCGTTTTTACTAAAACAAGAAGCTTTTGCTCCTAGGAACAAACATGCCTCCCGCAAAGTACTATGATCACAAAGACACCCTTGGCTACATTTCACAACACCATAAAACTAAAGGACTTAGCAAAGAACAAGTCGAGGTTTTCTAGAAAAACGTTACTTTCATGAGGGTAGAACAATCCACCCATCCTTTGTCGAGGGAACAAACCTTCGTCAAGAACTTGCCAGCATCAACTTTGATGGTCTCATAGACATAGATGAACATATTTTTCCTAGATTCGTTCTTGAGTTCTAAGCTAGCATAGTTCTTGTAACCAATGACGATGGTCTTATGGCACTTCACTTCAAAGTTAACCAACTTGAATTCAACATTCCTCTCTCTCACTTCGCCCAAGTACTAGGAATTCCTTGTGTTGGAACATATCTCTACTCGGATAAGTGGTCACTCTCAATTCTTGACTCAATCCATGGCTGTTCTCCTCCTTATCAAACTACCTTGGTCGACAAAGATGTCATCCGTGAACACCTTTTCTTTGATAGGGTATCCACAACTCGTGTCACTAGAACCGGGAAAGAAATCAACCGAGACCCATATGGAATGGAACTCAATGAGCTTAAGCCTCATTTTAAGAAATGGGAAGAACTTCTTAGGGCCAATGTCATAAGCACCATAGGAAACCGTGACCATATCAACGCTTGCCTTTGCTACATGCTTTATAGCTTGTCCACCCGTAAACCTTTCAACTTGGCATACTATATTGCAAGGATGATGGCCGACATTCCCACTCAAGGAACCAACGCTCTTCCCTACGGGATGCTTCTTACCCGTCTCTTTAGAGCCTTTGCACCAATTTCGCCAAATCCTAGAGGGTTAAAACTTGACTATCCCCTTATTTCTCACATCTTTGTGCCATTGAGTGATGAAAAGGTAGCCAAGACTAAGACCAAAGGAAAACAACCTCAACCTCCTACTCCTTCAACTTCATCATCAAATAGCTCGGAAGATGGACTCCCAAAATCTAGGCTTCAACCTCATGGGGTACTATGCGGCACTTCCAGAGATTGACAACCCCTCGGAAGAATTCAAGCAAACTAAGGGTATGTTCAAGTGTTTTCGTAGGATGCTTTCCAAGATCAACAAGAAGTTGTACAAGTAATGAAGGTTTTAAGGAGTGTTTGGTACAAGGACAAAAACAATGATGTATGATGTATTTTATGTATTTTCGCTTTCTAGGATGATAACTAAACTTTAAACAATCATGTGAACTAACTTTGCCGTGCAGGGGGATAACACCATTTTCACCATTTAGTGAAAATTGCTAGCCCCTACTTGAAATACATGCTCTCATGTGTTTATATATGTGTTATTGCATGTTCCTAACCAGAAATGATATTCTCCATATGTTTTAGGAAAATTTACAAGATTCAAAAAATTTTACGAGGGTTAAAAATGCCTCTGTAAACAAAACAGGCCACCACGGATCCAGCGGACCCAAATTTTTGGTTCCGTCCGTGTAAAAATTTGGTGCCGCCAAAATCTTATACCCGAACCAGACAGAACCAAAACACGGGTTCCGCCTTTGTAATTTTTTGGTTCCGTGGCAGCCTGCAGGTATGTTTTTAAATTTTGCTTAATCCTACACTCAATTTCACTAAATTTTGTTACTAGCATACTTTTTACTGATTATTATTCATATTAGGACTAGTTTAACTTACTTGCACCAATAGGATATAGTTTAACTTACTTGAACCAATAGATTATCCTTTTCCCACCAAAATTCAAAATTTCTCAAAATCCACCCAATGAACCCTTTTCTATAAAGGAAGGAACCCTCATTTTGGTTCCTTGAAATCCGTGGGTGTCTGATCTTCAGGATTTTGCAATGATTGAAGTCCATTTATTACATATCTTGCAAACTTTACTCAACACTTTCTCTATGGATTGACTTAGGAAGATTTGACATGCATTTAAACACTTCCAAATCATTAGGAACTACTTCATTTGTATGGTTTAACATTAAATCAAACACAAATTTCCATAATTCCAGAATCTATAAATTAAGATATTCAGGATGGTCATTTTCACATCTCAACCATTACTTACTCCTTCTCTTAGAACAACCTTGATCACAATGACAAAGTCATCAACATCATCACCTTCAACCAAACCTCTAAAGAAAACCGCAAGAATTAGTGTAAGACCTTGTTGCTTTGTCAACCTAAGCTCCTCATCAGACTCATCACCACTTAACAGCTCATCTCCTATTAGAGATGAAAACTTCCTCACCTTAAGTACTCCAACTCCACCACCAAAATCAACCATTATTGTGACAACTCCACCAACAACCAAAACACCAATCATCACCTCTCCCCCACCGGCTCCAATACAAGCATCTAAAACACCATCACCACCAAAATCTCCAAAACTTATACCCCTTGAACTCTTTTCAACCCCACCAACTTCTCCCACTCCATTTGCGGATGACTTGGATGACCTACCTCCTAGGCCCACAAATCCACCACCTCTTTCATCTTTTGGCACCATTGAGCGTATTGCTCATGACCCGCCAAGAGCATCCTTTGAACCAAACGCCCCCTTTTAAGATGAACCTAAACCTCTACTCTTCCACCCAATCCACAAGGAAATCTATGGGCCACTATATGGAGATCATGCTCTACCACCTACCTCCTTTTCTCCACATATTGAAGACATTGATGAGTCAATGTGGGAAGAACACCCACAATCTCAGCTAGAGATCCAAGCTCATCTAGATAATTTTCATGTTTTTTCAAACATGGTGGATTCTCATCTCAATGAGGCAATGCAAATGCAAAACGCCTTACTTTCTTCCCTCATTGCTCCATCAAATCCCAACCATCATTCAAATAATGTTCCACCACCAAACATTGAACCTAGTCTCTCACCAAACCAACCTCGCCATGGTTGCTCCCATTGTGAGTGAACCGCTCATCTAAGTGAAAGGACCCGCATTATGGTCCACGAACTTCAAGATGAAATGAGGTTCATCCTCAACCACATCCTTGAGTGTATTAACGCTCTTTCTCATCCTCCACCTTAATAAGATGGTTCTTGTTTTATTTCTAGGATTTTTTTATTTTCTAAGTTAAGGATTTTTATTTTCCAAACTATTTTTATCTTTTTCTAGGATTTTTTTTTCTTATGTCACCACATCTCCATTATGTTCCATTTTATGACTTTTAAGTCATAAAATTTTTTACTAATGAATGATGTTTATTATAATGATGTTGGTTGTAATTATTATTTTGGATGCTTGTGATGATAGAATGTTACTAACTAGGGGTGTAACCGAGCCGAGACAACTCGTGAGCAACTCGAGATCGATTCGAAAAATATTCGATTCGACTCGATTTAGAACGAGTCGAGCTCGAGCTCGAGCTACTCGTATAAGATGTCGAGTCGAGTTCGAGTTCTAAGTTACTCGACTCGTGAAGCTCGCGAGCTTTAACGAGCTTTTCTAAAATTACATATATACCCTTTATTTACACATATATTACTGGTTAGTCCATTTCAGCCCGATCCAATGTGAAAAGTGTATAACCGGTTATGTGTTGAAACCTAATATCATTTTCACATTACCCTAACCCTACACACACATCCTTAAACTTAACGCCTCTCTTCCTTATCTTTCCCATCAAAAGATGCAGTCAAACACAACCGAACAACAAATCCACCTTATCTTCCTTATTCTTCTAAAGCTGCTACTAACCCACAACAAATCACAACTGTACCCTCAACCATGTTATCAGTTCTGCTTGGTTCGAATCATTGCTCACTGAGTTCTTATAGATTCGAGTTAAAAAGAAGTTGAGACTTCTTATAGATCGATGATGTTTGCTTCACGAAAATCTTAAAGATTGGTACAAATAGTGAACAAAAACTGAGATCTTGTTTTTTTTTCATTTTCTTTTGTTGTCGAATCTGGTAAATGTTGGGTTTGTGTTGATGTGAGGTTTGGAAGGAGATGGGTTATAAGTTAGATTCGATTTGTTGTTGTTGTTGATTGTTTTGTATCATGTTTCTAGTATGTAAGTTAGATGTAGTGTGTTTGTATAGTCTAGTAGGGGCTGTTTTAATTAACTGATAAGAATGATTACTAAATTCAAACTAACTATTTATTCAGGAAAAAAAGAAATAACGTTTGGTACATAACACCAACTAACTCAAAACAGAACTCATTTGACAAACACACATTCAAGAAACAGGTCTTAATGCATTACAAAAAGAAACAACCACGTTAGTTTGCTAGTTTTGTGTTTTTGATAGTGATTTTTCATAAACTTGATCTTATTTAATGTATACGAGCCGAGTCGAGTCGAGTTTCGAGCTCGATTTTTAGTGATTGAGTCGAGCTCGAGCTTGAATTTTGAGGCTCGGTCGAGCTCGAGTCGAGTTTCGAGCTCGAGTATTATATGTCGAGCCGAGCTCGAGCTTGTCAATACTCGACTCGGCTCGATTACACCCCTATTACTAACCTTTATTTTGTAGCTTTTCATAATCAGTGTATCTTTCTCTTGGCACCCAAATAAGGGGGAGCATTGACCAAGGGGGAGCATTTGGCTCAGGCTCATTGCATCTTCCGCCTCGTCTCTTCTTTTTGTTTCGGCAAAAAGAGGGAGAATATTATTGAACTTGAACATTGACTTTCAAAAAGTCAACAACATTTTTTTTTTACTTTCAAAAGTCAACAATAAAGTAAACCCAAAATTGACAAACAAAAGTCTAAACTAGTTTTAAAACGAAATAACTTTTAAATTGTCAACTTTAGTTAACTAGATAGTTCTCCCAAGTTCTAGTTAATTTCATATTTTTTAAATTCTTGAACATCTTTATGTCTTTGGTAAAAATAAAACTTATATTTTGTCCTCAACAAAAAGGGGAAGATTGTTAATGCAAATATTGTCCAAAAACGTTATTTATATTTTATGATCATTACCTTGTTTTGTTAACGACAAAAGTAAATTTCATTTTTGCAAAGTATAAAGCTTGTAAAGATTGTTAGATATTAGTACAAGCTTTTCTTAAATAGTTTTCAATATTCAAGCATTTACATCTTATCACTTTTTGATTAGTTACATATCAATTCACAATATTAGCCTTCTAAATTAAAAAGTGTTTCAACGTTTTAGATCAAAATGTTTAGTTACTTAAACAAAATATTACATAAGTATTTACTTATATATCATGTAAATTCTAAAAATGAAAAACTACATATTATATCATGGCTTGCATCACCTTCAAAATCTTTAAAAGATTTCACAGAATATTTTGTTTAGATATTCACTCAACATATCTTGCATAATCTTGGAGAGATTTGGATGATCCTTGAAAGATTTTTTGTAATCTTTTGTGTCAGACTGGCGGAACCAAAATTTATAAAGGGCGGAACCCTTTTTTTGGTTCCATCTAGTCCGTACCAGACTGATCTCTTGGCCTATAAATAGCAAGCCAACCCAAGTTGTTTTCTCATCCCTCATTACCATAAAACGCATACATTCTCTCATTCTATTATATCTAACTCAGTTTTATTTCATTTTAGTGATCATCTTTTGTAGCAAAGAAGATCAAGGCATAATCAAGCTTCAACGAATAGTTGGAAGTCTTGTTTGTTTTGTTGTTGTGTGAATCATTATTGTTCATACATAATTGTTGTACCAAACCATCTTAAACCTCTGAGTATGAGTGGTTAGTATTTTAGTCCTCAAAATAAATAGTGTGTTGGGAGTGGTTGTACCCTTGTAAAAGAACTCGACATTTAGATGTGTGTCAGAAATATTGTGTAAGCGACGTGTAAAGGTTTTCTCCGCCCGTTAAAGGAGCTTGTTGATTAGTGAAGATAACTCTCGAGTTGGAGACTCAGGGAGTGGAGGAGGGCAAGGAAAAAGAGTCCTTGTAGACCGAACCACTATAAACAACTTTGTCGTTGTTTGATTGTTTCTTTCCTTACTTACATATTATTTATTGCTTGCATATTATTAATTCTTTACTTACACATCATTTATCTATATTGATTGATCTCACAATAAGTTTTCGAAACAATTAAAATTTTAACAGTAAAACTATTCAACCCCCCTTCTAGTTTTTCATAGGGAGAACTCACATACTTCCTTGGACTTCAAATTAAGCAAACTGACAAAAGGAATATCCATCAGTCAAGAGAAGTACACAAGGAACCTCTTGAAGAAGTATGAGATCTTTGATTGCTCTTCAGTGAAAACTCCAATGGTTCCTCCAAAAAAGCTAGGTCCTGGCCTAATTGGGAAGTCAGTGATCAAACCGTATTCAGAGGAATAATAGGTTCACTAATGTACCTTACTGCTTCAAAACCTGACATACAATTTGCATTCTAACTATGTGTAAGATACGAGTCTTGTCCAAAAGAGTCACACCTCACTGCTGCTAACAGAATTCTCAGATACATGAAGGGTACTCCAAATCCCGGCCTTTACTATCCAAAGTGTTCAGGTTTTTATCTCAAAGAAACAACAACCAGGGCCATGTCCTCAGCTAAAGCTGAATATATAGATGTTGCAGGTTGTTGTGCAAATGTACTATGGATGAAAAGTTAACTCAGTGACTATGACATCCACTACAAGATGGTACACATTTTTTGTGATAACACAAGTGCAATTTCCATCTCCAACAAACCTTTACTTCACCAAAGAACCAAACACATTGATATTAGATATCACTTTCTCAGAGACAACATTATGAAAGCAGATATTGAGTTGCACTTCATTCCCACTGAATATCGGTTAGTTGACATCTTCACAAAACCTTTGGATGAACCTTCTTTCAAAAGACTAAAAACAGGATTAGGATATTGATAGTCAGGCCTCTGATTAATCAATACTCAGCCTGGTGTAAATAAACCTAGTCCCTGAATAAACTACCCCAACTAACCCTCACTGAATCAAATTCACTCAGGGGACTCATGACTCTCACAATAAACACATGTAATGAGAAACTTAATGCTCTAAGTATTTTGTAACTAAGGGGCTGTTTGTTTAATTTTTTCATTAAGTCATGTTAATTAACACATGACTTAATGTGAAGACCCTCACTTTTGTCACTTTTTAGTTTAAGTCATTTATTTTAATTAAGTGAAAAACAAACAACTTTTTATATGACTTAATAAATTAAGTATTTTCATATTAAGTCAATTAAGTTGCATTCAAACACCCCCTAAACGTCTTATGTTGGAAACTGAACATTTTTATTATAAGAATATATGTTTTTTGTCTAACTGTCATCCAAGTCATGGACCCACAGCCTCTACCAATAACCCGCTTGGCATTAAATTCTAACAGACACAAACAATATCTTCGGATATTTTATGTGATGATGTCATCTCTATAAAAGCACTATTGCAGGACTGCACGACTCTTGCTATCATTGTTTATATTATTTATATATTATTGCTTTGATATCACATAATTTTGAATGTAAAATTCTTTGAAAAGAAGTTTGAAAAAGGTTTTAAAAATGATATTAAAAAGGAGAAATTATTCAACCCCCTCCCCCCTTTCTAGTTTCTACAAAAGTTAAAGTTGAAACAACTCATTCAAAGACTTCTTCACTTTTATCCGATTTCACATCCTAAATCAACCCGAAACAATCAGTCTTCTTTGTTTGGATCCCCACAACTTGATCATTCTTCTTCTCTCTTCTTAATCATCTTCTCACCATCATCATCTCAAAGTATGATATGTGGTTTGGATCTTACTTTTAAAGTATGTCAACGAAAACACATATTGCATGTAAGTTTAAATAAATTTGTAGCTTAATTTTAATATAGGGACTTGAAAATATATACCTATCAAACACGACTGAGTATTTCTCAGTTGTTTCCAACATAAAATATGTGGAATTCCATCTCGTTTCGATATCAAGACATGGTTTCCTATTACATTCAATAATATCTTTCCCAACACTCTCTTTGAAGCTTTCAAACTTAGGTGATGTACTTTAGTGAATTTCTAATCTTTGTGATGGATTGATACCCTCTTTAACAACAAGATTAATAATATGAGCACAACATCTTAAATATAAATACTTGAAATCATTAGATAAAGGATAGTCACTAAAAATTTAATTGCCCCATCATTACACAAAGCATTCTCAACCGTGACTGTGAAAACCCGATCTAATTCCCATTCTTGCAAGCAACGATAAACTAACTTTCCTATTGTCACACCTTTATGATTCGAAATTTTTCAAAACCTAAGAACTTTCTTCCTCAACGTCCAATTATCAGCAACCCAATGTGCCGTAAGACACATAAATTTAAAACTGATAACCGACGTCCATGTGTCGGTTGTTAAAGATTTTTAAGCTTGTTTGCCTCTTCTTTGTATATAGACAAGCAATCTCTAGCAACAATCCAACTAGATGGTATTTGAACAAGGGGTTCAAATCCTATACAAATTCCTTAAATCATTGATCATCATCAACACTAAAAGGTCTATTGTGTATGATGTAGATTTGAGCCATTTTACTTGGCTAAAAGAGTGAGAAGCCAAACCTATGAGGTTAGCAACAAAATGGATGAACACGTGATTGATTTGGATTCTGAACATGTTAAGGAAACACCGAATGATGAACAGGCTCTTGATAGTGATAAGAAGAATGGTGGTAGAAGATCATGGGTATGGGATCATTTTACCTTTGTAAAAGGTGAGACCAAGTGCTAAGGTGTTGGCTGGTGGAACAAAAAGGACTGGTACGAGTACCTTGATTCAAAATTTGAAGAGTGTATGTAAGAAGTCGCCTATTTATAAAAAGACTGACTTGAAGAATCAAGCTACGTTCAGTTTTAAGCCCATTCCTATGGGGAAACAAGTGGAGGTTTGGCTTATCACTTTTTTAGCCAAGCAAAATGTAGGAAATGAGGAAATCATTGGTTGAAATGTGCATCATAGACAATAGACCTTTTAGTGTCGTTGATGATCAAGGATTTGAGGAATTTGTATGGGATTTGAAACCCTTTGTTCAAAATGCCATCTAGGTGGACTATTGCTAGACATTATGTGTCTTATGGCACATTGGGCTGATTATAATTGGATTTTGAAGTAGGAAATTCTTAGTACACGTTTGGTACGTGGGTGTCAAGTGGTTTGGATTCATTCATTTGCTGAATCCAATGTTTGGCACACTTATTTTGGATTCCATTAATACTTTGATACAAAATAATGAATTCTCACCCACTCGGTGGGTTTCCAAAAAATTTGTCAGAGGAATTGCTTTTTTTTATTTCACAAAAAGTATCAACCACATGATCCTCTAAGTCACTTTCTTTCTAGTACTTTTTATTATTAAATAATATGTTTTATTATAATTTTTTAATAAAATAAGTGTATTTTTAAAATATAATAAATAATTTTCTCTCTCCTCATTTTCTTTCAAAACCTTTCCCAAATCCAAATACAATTCCAATCCCACTTACAAATCAAACGGGCCCTTAGTTTTTTTCAAATTTTGAATCATAAAGGTGTGACAATAGGAAAGTTGAGTTGAGATCAATATAGATCTCATAATTACCATAGATCCAATAAACCAATCTTATCCATTTTTAATCAAAGTTAATAAAAAACCATTTTCCACCTTTTTATTTAAAACAACATATTGCAAACGGTAAATCTTCAAACTATAAAAAATACATCATCGCATCGAGAATTAAATTATCTTTCTATTAATATACACTTTCCTATATTTTCGACAAATTTTTTTTTTCAAAAATTCCGCCCAGAAAAATCATATATGATTTGTAAAATCATATATGATTTTCAAAAATCATATATGATTTTTTTAAATCGAATCATATATGATTTTCACAAATCATATATGATTTTTAAAAATCATATAGATTTGTAAAAATCGAATCATATATGATTTTCACAAATCATATATGATTTGAAAACATATATGATTTTTTCAAATCATATATGATTTTTCTGGGCCGAAATTTAAAAAAAATGTTAAAAATATATAGTAGTGCATATCTATAGAAGATAATTTAATTCTCGTCGTGATGGTATGATTTTTATCACGTAACAATTAACGGTTTGCGAGATATTTAATTTTTAAAAAAAGGGTGAAAGTTTTTTTTTTTTTTTTTTTTTTTTTTTTTTTTTTTTTTTTTTTAAATGAATAGCTATTATTGGTTCATTGGATCTATGGTAAATTTGAGATCTATATTGAACTTTTGCCTAGGAAAGTTAGTTTTTAGTTGCTTGCAAGAATGGGGAATTCGTTGGGTTTTCAAAGTCACGGTTGACAATGCTTCATCTAATGATAGGGCAATTAAATTTTTAGTGACTATGCTTAAGGGACCTAATGTTATCTTAGATTGCAAGTATTTACATTTAAGATGTTGTGCTCATATCATTAATCTTGTTGTTAAAGAGGGTTTAGAAGAGCATTTTGAATCTATCACAAAGATTAGAAATGCACTAAAGTACATCTAGGTTTTTAAGCTTCAAAGAGAGTGTTGAGAAACAAAATATTGAATGTAAAAGGAAACCATGTCTTGATGTCATGATGTCGAAACAAGATGAAATTCCACATTTTTTATGTCGGAAACATGTGAGAAATACTCGGCCGCCTTTGATAGGTATATATTTTTCAAGTTACTATATTTAGATTGAGAAGAATGACCGAATTGTGGGGGCTCCAAACGAAGAGGACCAGGAGATCGCTCGGTAAGTTAAATCACTGAATAAACAATGTATTAAGTATATAATATTTGCTTTGATTGGATAGTAATATATAATATTTGCTTTGATTGGATAGTAATATGTTACCTGATTGTTTTTTATGGAGTATTTGAAGATCTTTTATAATGTTACAAAAAATGTTTCAGGATCCGAGTACGTAACCTCAAGCTTATTTTTTGGTAAGCTTGTCACGATGCACGTAACAATATCAAGAATGTGTTTACAAGTAGATGAGAAAAATGGCGCTGTCAATGAAAGACAAATATGACAAATATTGGGATAACATATATAACACAAGTTGCGTTATCTTGAATATTGCTTGGGGTTGATTTAGGGTATGAAATCGGATAAAAGTGAAGAAGTCTTGAAACGAGTTGTTTCAACTTTAACTGATTTGTAAAATCATTACAAGATGAAAGTGAGCAAAGAAAATGATCGAAACACAACAGCTTCTTCGTCTTCTACTCCTTATCTTTTTGATAGTGGCTTTGAAGTTGATCTTGATGATGGTTATGAAAGGAGATGGGGTTAACAATAACGAAGTGGAGATTATTTGGCTGACGGACCAGAGAAAAAGATAAAGGGGATGATACATATCTCAGTTAAATTTCCTATACTTTCTCAAGTAGCCAAGCATGCGTTTGGAATGCCAATATCAATTGTTGCATCAGAAATGTGCATTCTGGTTGAGTTATTGATAAGTTTAGAAGCACCCTTACCCCAAAGTCAACTGAAGCTTTGATTTGTGCACAAGATTGGTTACGGTCTACACACGGATTTGCAAGACGTGGTCCCGAATAGTTTACAACTACAAGACTTGGGGGATAAATTAGAGAATCTGGAAATTAGTAAAGATTTGACCCTTTATATTCACTTAACCATGTCTAATATTTCTGCATAAAATCTAATACGATATGTACTGTATTTTCTTTTGTAGATTTCTTTGCGAAAGAAAAGCAGCCATGCAATGAAACTTCTATAAGACTGGGCCTAAGGTGAGTTGTAAAAGGGATATTTGCTGCCATATATATCAGATTAGTTGAAGTCACAACCCAAAACTAGTGCATCATATGACCCTAGCGTTTATTTTCTTTCATGTGAACACAACATCACCATACTTAAAACTTTTTTTTTCTTTCATTAGGTTCTAATACTATACTACTATATTCTTGTTTCAGGTAGTAGATGTGCTAGAGGAAAGTTGTCAAGTTTGACAATTGAGTTTGAAGACTCAAAGGAATAAAAGATTAAAGGCTGACAAGGAAGGCGTTTTGTCCGAGCTGTTTCGTTTGTTTTTTTTTTTTTTTTTTCTTTTCTTGACATGCGTTTCAAATTTCTGTCTGTTGGAGCCTTGGAGGTTCTTTGGTACTTTATTTGATAGCTTTGGATTGTTGTTGGATGTTATGCTACTATTAATCTTATTTGAGTAATGGTAGTTGAGTTTTATCTTTATATTATTTGAAAACTTACTAGTTATTTGTTTTATATAATTGACGAAACCATATAAAGTTTGGATCATAACTTGTAAGTTAACAAATTGGAAAATTTTAAAGAAAACAAAAAAACAGAAACCAACCCAATTTATTAGAAAAAACCAAAAATCCAAAACCTAAAAAATCCAAACCGAACGGTACGTTTGCATTCTTAAAAACCAAAGTTTTGGTTTGGTTTTAATTAAAAACCGTCCCATGCGCACCCAACATTGATGGCCAAAATCACCCATTGTTATGTTAAACAATCAGCCATCATCAACGAGAAGAAATAACAAGTGATTATAAATTAACAAGTACATGCATTGCAACTAAATCCAACTGAACATAACATCATTAATAAGTATATTAAATTAAAGAAATCATCAACATATTATTGCTATTTTTATTTTACTTACAAGCTAATTGACTATCAGTAGGAAGAAATCAAAACCTTTTGTCATGATGTTGCGGCTTCGAGAATCGACTATGGGTTTCTCCACAGATTTTTTTTTTTTTTTTTTTTTTTTTTTTTTTTTTTTTTTTTTTTGCTTTATGCGGACTTGTTTATTCTTTGACTCTTTGTCTTCGGTATTTATAATAGAGAGAATTTCATCTATATCTTTGAAAAACTAATTAATTACGTCAATATCCTTGTAAAAAATTTAATTACGTTAATATCCTTTAAATTCTCAAAAATACACATACATATCCAAAATAATAAATTTATCTTTTTTTAATTCTACTTATCTATTGCTGCCGAAGCAGAGAGAAAAAATTATGAGCTGTCATAACCTATATACCATTGGATCATTTGTAAAATAAATCTAGGCCACATAAAATCCATCCCACATGCTAGCTGATTCCACGTGACATATCTTTAACTTATTTGTCCCACGTTTTTAAATGATCATGTGAAGATAAGTACAAAATTTTGGTTACATAGAAATAGATAAGTACAAAAATGATGTTGATATCCACTTTTAACAAACCTTCCAGATAAAAACGGTACTTCAAATCTATACACTTTTGGCGCCATTTTGGTGTTTCTCATTTGGATGAAACTGTTGATGAAGGTAACAACAATGATGATACTATCCCGGTTGATGCTATTGTTGCTGATGAAACTGTTGATGAAGGACCAAGTGAAGAACGAAATGCAACACCCCCTGTTAATGTAACATTGCACTTAATATAACATTGCTTACTTCACTTAACATATTACTAAATGAATATGTTTCACATGCAGGCAAATGTTGACGATGAATTTGTTGGTGATGAAATTCTTGATGATGATGTGCCCAAGCTTAGGGTTAAGAGAAAGAACATACCCCGTGTCAAAGTAACTGGAAAAAGAAGGTTGTATCAACTATTTGATGAGGATGAAGATGATGAAGACATTTATGGACATGTTTGAGTTCTTAAATGTAAATCCTAATACTTGAGAGTATTAGGGTATTTTTAGCATTGTTTTTTCATTATTTCCTTCCAGGTTGTTTCTTAGGTTCTTTGTTTTTGTAGTTCCTATAATAAAGGATTAATAGCTTATTAGTCTAAGCTTTTTATTTTCATACGTATTGTAGTTTCTTTGAACCATAATGCAAATGAAAACATTCATTTTGTCCATGACAGTGTATTATAGACTGCTAGGATTTTGTTGTGTAAATAACAGTGTATTATAGACTGCTAGGATTTTGTTTCCATGAATCATGTTGACAAAAGAGATGATATAACATGGGACGATTTATCTGATAGTAATAAATTAGTAAAATATATATATTTAATGAAATTATTATAACTTTAAAATTTATGACACATGGTAATGTAGTCTTAGACATTATGATCTGACTACGTATGTATGCAGGATGAAGTAGTTTTCTTTTGATTGCTTCTACTGTAAATATATTGCATTCGAATATCTAATAGACTAATACAAATGATGACATGCGTTTATAAGTGTGCAAGATTCATTTCACCACATGCTACCATTAAAGCACAAAGAATACCTGATAAATTGTTTTGTGCCATCTTCATATGGTTGTAATTCTATATGTGTAGATTTGGTTCAAATTTTTACAAACATGATATATCCACTGTCAATAATTTTAACAATCTTTATATAAACCTTAAAATTTGTAGCTCTATGACATGATATCGATTTGTTATATCCTTTCAACTTTATGAATTTAATTCTTTGAAAGTTATATAAACATCATAAAAAAAAAGTTTCACCCGGGCAACGCACGGTTATTGCACTTATGTTGTTCAAAAATCTGAATAAAAAAAAATGCTACTGCTGTTCAAAAATCTGAATATTTTATAAGTTGACAAAAGAGATGGATGTTGGCCATACTAAACAAAGAGAAGTTCTTGGAGAAAATCATGGTTGGGAGATACTTTTGTTAGCAAATTAGCAGATAAGTATAAAGTTATAAAGTTCAAATTTTAAATCTTAGTTGATAAGGTTAATGTTCATATATATGTATAATTCTCATATATATATATATTTTTTTTTTTAATTTTCCTCTTTCATTCAGGTCGTATTTCCATTCTTTTTACCGAGTTTTGTAGTCATAATATACATTTAATGCAAATTAATGTTACAATATTTTGAACTTCATGTATTCGTGCAGTATTGAAGCTGGGAGGGAAGAATACTCTTGCATCCTTAATACACATTAAATCTCATTAAATATTACGTAAAACTCTTGAAGTTATCAATTCCTATATGTAAAGCATGTTCCTTTTATATCATTTAGACTATTATCACAGCTTTAAAACAAGTAAATGACAATACTAATGCTACCTTACATTGTGTAAAGTCTGCAAATTAATATTGTTAGTATTGAAATTCTTGAAACGTGTTAGTATAAATGATTTTGCTTTCACATGTATCAAAATTTTAAGTATATTAGAGCTACGTTTAGGACTTTATTTTGGTTTTGCAAATAGGTAGTAGTACTAAGTTCATTAATTAATGCTTATTTTTGATTTAGTACCTTATTTTTGCCACCCCTTCATGCCTTTATTTTCTGTTACAGTAGCCCACCACAGTTAGCATTAG
Source organism: Chrysanthemum seticuspe (assembly GCA_019973895.1). Classification (NCBI taxonomy): domain Eukaryota; kingdom Viridiplantae; phylum Streptophyta; class Magnoliopsida; order Asterales; family Asteraceae; genus Chrysanthemum; species Chrysanthemum seticuspe. Next base: position 255,969,028 of record BPTQ01000006.1, on the reverse strand, counting down.
CCACTTTTAATCTTAGATTTAGGATAGTTAAAGTTAGTTATAGCTCTTGATAATGATAGCATAGGTAGTTTGTAGGATAGTCTCAATTTGTATTAGCTTAATTTGGTCATTAGAACTTAATTGCTAGCTTATTTTTATGCCTCAATTAATAAGCCCATATGGACTGTTTTGAAAACAGCCAAACAGCAGCTATTGTTAGTTTTTTTTTTAGCTTTTTGCTTTTCATTCTTGCCTAATTATGTTCCCTTAGTAGCATTTAGCTTTTATAGATTAGCTTTTATCCATTTGTTAGCTTATAGTAGCTCATTTTAGCTTTAATACTGCCCATTGTATCCTTTCTTTTTATATGTTCTGCTGTCCACTAGGCCCCCTTAACAGTCCATTTTAAGCTCCTTATAACCTCCTTTAAAGCCAATTTTTAGTTTGTAGGATCTTTACGATATGTATTTCAGTTTTTTAAGATTTGTAGGTCCTTTAGTGCTTATTTTAAAGCTTAATTTTAAGCTCAAAAAGCACCTTATGGGCCTGTTTTCAGGACAGTTATGCAGCAGCAGGCTTGGTTTTCATTTTTTGTAGCTTATTGAAGTTCATTTATAGCTTATTTTAGTTCCTTTATAGCTTTTACACATGGTAGATTAGGAGGTATCCTTAGTTTAGCTTATTGCAAGCTTTAGATAGCTTTTTGTTTCCTTGAGTAGCTGTCCAAACCAAACAGACCCTTATGTGCATTCACTTAAGTCTGCTGTTGTAATAAGTAGTTTTAATGCTTAATTATGCTTGGTTATTTCGTGTGTTAGTTGATCATTTTCTTAAAATTTGTTGACAAAAGTCTACATTTATGTGCTACTAACTGATAGTAGAATACATGCTATATCAGTTGTAGACATCCTTACAATGAACCGATCAAATGAAAACCAAGATCCAAATAGAGGTACGATAGATAATACAGATGTATCGTTGAGCTGCATTCCTGTATTACCTTCGACCGATGTCTATCGGTCCAACATTCTATCATCTACACCAAACATGGAACCATTAGGAAATACAAATGGTTCATCTCAAGCAACACAAGTTAGGAGACCTAGAGGTAGGCCCCGTTTATGCGCACGCCCTTTAACTGATATCACTAACATAAGTGGGTCATCTCAACAACGTCATTTTTGTGCGCCTAATGTTTTGACAACATCACCTTTTGGATCTGGGTTTAACGGCACTCCAGCATTGACACCAACCCTATATATACCGCGGCCACCTTCACCACTTACAACATCTTCTCAACACGTATCTCTTACTACGATTGATCACAATACAGTTCAACCATTACGACGTCGTGTTAGACCTCCATCTCAAGCAAATGTTACGCGGGTTCGTCGCAATGTTAGACCATGTGAGTATAGCTAAAACATATACGTATCAACTTTGATAAAAGACATTCTCATTTTACATATCTAACATCTGGGTTACAGGTTTGCCTACACAAACCAATCGTATGAGTTCATCAACAAATCCAACCCCTCCAGTCATGCTCACATCGGTAACTATTGTTGATAATCATGGTAATCCGATGCATCTTCCACAATCATCTCCCGTAACCAACCCTGCTAATTCAACGAGACCACGTGAGTATATCTGAAACATATTTGTATGAAACCACATGATCAATAATATTCTCATTTTATATATTTAACATGTGGGTAATGTACAGGTCTCCCTGCACCACATAATGATCATATGAATTCGCCAACAAATCCAAACCCTCCACTCATGGTTTCATCGATAACTGTTGTTGATAATCACGGTAATCCGATGCATCTTCCACACACATCTCGCGTAACCAACCCTGGTAATTCAATGAGATTTGTAAATCGTGTTAATGGGTTAAACAATTCCACACCTCGCCACATATCACAATCAACAAACACTGACCAAAATGGAACTAATGTCCCTACAAATGTGTATCGAACTCAACGCCAGCAACGTAGGATGACTCAGTATGTGGACTCTGGAGATGCAACATATACATGTGCACATTGTCAAGCCAAGTATTGGTATGGTGAGAGAACGGTTAGACGTTCATCCACATCTAATCCTAGATTCTCAACATGTTGCAGTGAAGGAAAAGTGGTATTGCCATTTCTTTGTCATCCTCCACCACTGTTGACACAACTGATGGATTACAATGGTGGAGAACGTTCTAAGTTGTTTCGGAAAAAATTAAAGTTATTCAATTCGATGTTCTCTTTCACCTCAACGGGGAGGAAATATAAACAGAGAAATAAATGATGGACGTGGGCCTTATGCATTTCAGATAAATGGCCACAACCATCATCGTATAGGGACTTTATTGCCGACACGCCAGGATGGACGCCCTAGGTTTGCCCAGTTGTATATATATGACACCGAACATGAAGTAGACAACCGGTTATATGCATTGAACATAACGAGCTCTTCGAGTGTTGCTGACAACAATCTTCATTCGTTGGTACAAGATCTTATTACAATGCTTAATCAATATAACCCGTTGGTGCAATCATTTAGGATGGCAAAAGATAGGTTTGTTCAGTCGTCAATACAACCCGTTACTCTTCGCTTGATCGGTACCCGACAACATAATACACGCCAATATAACTTACCAACAGCTTCTAAGGTTGCTGCACTCATACCAGGCGACGGTAATCCAACAGATTCCCGTGATGTGATTGTTGAAGAGCGTGGTAATGAGAATAACCGCAATCCTGTTAAACGAATTTTTGAGTTGCACCCAAGTTTTATGTCTTTGCAGTATCCATTACTTTTCCCTTACGGAGAAGATGGGTTTCATTTGCATATACCTCTCAACGTTCCTTCATCGACTAAAAGAAAATACTTAAGCTTGAGGGAGTATTATTGTTTTCGTCTTCAGAATCGAGTTAACGAAGGTAAAACATTGCATAAAGTTGGGCGTTTGTTTCACACATTTTGTGTTGATGCTTATACCGCTGTTCTCGATCATGATCTAGACTGGTATAAACGAAACCAAAATACGATACGATCTGAGCTATATAATGGATTACATGATCGTGTTACTAATGGAGAGACAAACGCTGAATCGATTGGTCGGAGAGTTATCTTGCCTTCTTCATTTACTGGGGGGCCTAGACATATGATCCAACAATATCAAGATGCAATAGCTATATGTCGTTGGGCGGGACCTCCAGATCTTTTTGTAACTATGACGTGCAACCCACGATGGCCTGAGATTCAACGTGAAGTTGAAAACTGTATACCCAGCCAACCTACAGTTGATAGACCGGATACCATTGCACGTGTTTTTAAGATGAAGCTAAATGATCTTATGGACGACATTAAGAAAGGAAATCATTTTGGACGAGTAAAAGCTGGTGCGTATTTACTATATGCTTTTCATCTTCTTTTAAAAGAATGTCCATTCTATTACTAACTAATTAATATAATTACGTGTGCAGTTATTTATACAATCGAGTTTCAGAAACGTGGATTGACACATTGTCATGCACTCATATTTTTACACGAACATGATAAGATTTCTCTAACTGGTGAGATAGATCATGTCATATCAGCGGAGTTGCCTTCCGAGGTTGATGACCCGATAGGATTTAATGCTGTTCGTTCTCATATGATGCATGGGCCATGTGGAGAGTTATACAAATCGGCCTCATGTATGTCAAGAGAGAGGTGTGTAAAAGGATACCCAAAGGAATATTGTGAAGAAACATTTATTACCCGTGACGGTTGGCCCCATTATAGGAGATCAAATAATGGAAGGAAAGTACAAGTTGGACGACAAGATATTATGCTTGATAATCGATTTGTTGTTCCCCATAACATTGATTTGATAGTAAAATATGATTGTCATATAAATGTTGAATGGTGTAACCAGGGATCCTTGGTGAAGTACCTTTTTAGTTATCTAAACAAAGGACCAGATCGTGCAACGATTGTGATTGAAGGTCAAAGAAATGATGACATGCACAACAACACCACCACCACGGCCAACATCAACAACACTACTTCCTCCTCTAGATTGACCGCCAACAGCAACAACACCCCCACGGCCACCACCACCACAACCACCACCAACAACAACAACAGAACACCATATCGAGCTATATTACAACATGAAAACAAAATTGAACAATATCTTAGTTGTCGTTATATTTCTGCATCAGAATCATGTTGGCACCTCTTAGGATACGAAATGCATTACCGATCAATTGCTGTAGAAAGGCTCCCTTTTCATGAAGAAGGGTGTAATAGAGTTTACTTCAGGGATGATGATGAAGTTGATAATGTTATTGGAAGGGAAACCGCATCAATTTCTAATTTTACTGAATGGATGAAAGCTAATGAGATATATCCAGAATTAGGTAGTAGTCTAACATATGCCGAGTTTCCCACAAAATTTACGTGGCATGATAAGGATAGAGTATGGAGGCCACATAAAAGTGGAATGAGCTTGGGCTGTATTTATTATGTCAGCCCTTCAATGGGCGAGAAGTTCTATCTACGAATGTTGCTAAATGTTGTACGTGGTCCCAAAGGCTTTAAAGATATCCGACCGGTAGATGAAGTATTATACCCAACATATATGGCCGCTTGCAAGGCGTGGCATTTACTTGGAGATGACGTTGAGTGGGTCCAAGCAATAACACATGCTTCTCAATGGAAGTTAGGCGATCAGCTTCGAGAGCTTTTCGTATCCATATTGTTGTTTTGTAGAGTTTCTGATCATAATAATTTATTTAGAGAAGTCTACCAATACATATCAGAAGACATTGTGCGCAAACATCGCAGGTTATTGCATAACGAAAATGTGGTGTTTACAGATCAAGAAATTCAGAATTACACACTATTAGAGTTAGAGGCGATATTGAATGGGAATAACAAGTCGTTGCTTGATTTCCCCGAACTCCCTCAAATTAATTACACATTACTGAATATCAGCGGGAATAGGTTGATAGCTGCTGAAAGAATGTATAATGCGAATGAAGAATGGTCTCGGTTTACCAATCTGTATGGTGGATTAAATCCACAACAAAGGGATGTATATGATAACATCATGCAAGCAGTTAATGAAAGAAATGGCGGGTTATTTTTTGTCTACGGTTGTGGAGGTACTGGAAAAACATACTTGTGGAAAACAATTATAGCATGGATACGTTCGCTTGGAAGAATTGTCTTATCTGTTGCCTCATCTGGTATTGCATCACTCTTATTGCCTGGTGGACGAACCGCACATTCAAGGTTTCGTATACCTATGGAACTTGACAGCGAATCGTGTTGTGGAATCGATGTCATTTCAGATCTTGCAGATTTGATTAGAGATGCTGATCTTATTATTTGGGATGAGGCACCTTTACAACATCAACATGCTTTTGAAGCCGTTGATCGAACATTCCGTGATATTTGCAGGCATGATAATCCTAATGCTGATAATCAAGTTTTTGGCGGAAAGGTTGTTGTGCTAGGTGGAGATTTTCGACAAATCCTACCAATTATTCCGAATGCACCAAGGGCTGTAGTGGTCGCTTCTGCTGTAAACAAGTCCTCCATCATATGGGATTATTGCAGGGTTTTTGTTTTCTCTATTAACATGCGGCTTCGTGATCCTACATTTGATGTTACAAATGCAGACGAGATTATGCTTTTTCACAATTGGCTTATAGCCATGGGAGATGGTAGCCTTGCGTCTATTGCACTAGATGGAGAAGATGAAGCTACATGGATAAAAATTCCGGATGACCTTTTAATTCCTGTTAATGATAACCCTCTCGGTGCTATTGTTTCGAGCACATTTCCAGATCTCCCAAATAGAATCCAAGATATCAATTACTTAAAAGAAAGATGTATCCTATGCCCAACGAATGATGTTGTGGATAAGATCAATCCGCACGTTCTTGAATCAATGTCAGGTGAAATACATGAACTTCTTAGTGCCGATATGATATGTCCTACCACAGATAACTTAGAGGATATGCAAATCATGTACCCTCCTGAATTTCTAAATACTTTGAGGTTCTCAGGTGTCCCAAATCACAAACTTGAGTTAAAGGTCGGTGCTCCAATCATTTTATTACGTAATACAGGCCTGCAACGAGGTTTGTGTAATGGGACGCGTTTGGTAATAACCCAGATTACCCGTACTGTTCTTGAAGCTCAAATTATTACCGGCGCTCATATTGGTGAAAAGGTTTTTATTAATAGGATTGATATGACCCCGACTGATTCATCTTGGCCATTCCGATTTATACGAAGGCAATTTCCTATAAAAGTATGTTTTGCCATGACAATAAACAAAAGTCAAGGCCAGACTTTTAATCATGTATGTACGTATCTTGAGAAACCAGTATTTACTCATGGGAAACTCTATGTTACTGCATCGCGTGTGACTTCCCGCGCTGGACTGCGGTTTTATATTGATAATGGAGGAGTTTGTGCTAATAATTTGACTAAAAATATTGTTTACAAGGAAGTCTTTTATAACTTGCCTAGAGGTATATTTAACAGTTTAATCATTTTACTGTTTCATGACCTTACTATATGATGATATATTGTTTCTTTTGCAGTTCCCGTTCAGCGACAATGAGTATCCGTTATCATTATGTCAGTGATTTGCATCCTAATCTTACCGATAAGTGGACAGTTAATGTTATGGCTGCACGTGTATGGACTACTTACAATCCAAAAACCAATTTAATTCTTTCTATGGACCTGATTATAGTGGATGAACGTGTAAGTACACCCCACCTGTCCTTTTTTACGTGTATAATCATTTGATTTACATTACATTTCTACTTAACCTTTTCATTGATTTCAGTGTACTTCAATTCATGCAAAGATTCCTGCGACTCTCATTAAAAGATTTGGTAATCGTGTCAAAGAGGGTTGTGTCTATAAGATACACAGATTCACAGTCGATAACTATGGGGATACAAAATACAGGCCTTTGGAAATCAAGTTCTTTGTGCAGTTCGGTTACACAACTGACATTCAACCATCATCTCTTCAGCCTCAATCGTTTGACAGATACGTGTTTAATTTTGTATCGTTCAGAAACCTTCATCGTCGTATTGGAAACGATACATAGCTCACAGGTTAGCATATAATTAGTACCTTTGTATTCTTTATTTAAGTTGGTCATTTCTACCATTATTGTATTTAAGATTATATTCAGTTAAGGTGTTGTATAACTTCAGTAGCTGATTATAATTTTGACATAGTGACCCATTTTGACAAAATGGCCCATTGGAATATCAAAAAATAAATTGACCCGATTCGGATTAGGATAAAAAAATCTGCATTGTTAAGGATGCACATTAGAGTTATCACAAAAGTTTGAATGATTTTGCTTTCACATGTATCAAAATTTTAAGTATATTAGAGCTACGTTTAGGACTTTATTTTGGTTTTGCAAATAGGTAGTAGTACTAAGTTCATTAATTAATGCTTATTTTTTATTTAGTACCTTATTTTTGCCATCAAAAACCCCCCTTCATGCCTTTATTTTCTGTTACAGTAGCCCACCACAGTTAGCATTAGCCACTTTTAATCTTAGATTTAGGATAGTTAAAGTTAGTTTTAGCTCTTGATAATGATAGCATAGGTAGTTTGTAGGATAGTCTCAATTTGTATTAGCTTAATTTGGTCATTAGAACTTAATTGCTAGCTTATTTTTATGCCTCAATTAATAAGCCCATATGGACTGTTTTGAAAACAGCCAAACAGCAGCTATTGTTAGTTTTTTTTAGCTTTTTGCTTTTCATTCTTGCCTAATTATGTTCCCTTAGTAGCATTTAGCTTTTATAGATTAGCTTTTATCCATTTGTTAGCTTATAGTAGATCATTTTAGCTTTAATACTGCCCATTGTATCCTTTCTTTTTATATGTTCTGCTGTCCACTAGGCCCCCTTAACAGTCCATTTTAAGCTCCTTATAAGCTCCTTTAAAGCCAATTTTTAGTTTGTAGGATCTTTACGATATGTATTTCAGTTTTTTTAGATTTGTAGGTCCTTTAGTGCTTATTTTAAAGCTTAATTTTAAGCTCAAAAAGCACCTTATGGGCCTGTTTTCAGGACAGTTATGCAGCAGCAGGCTTGGTTTTCATTTTTTGTAGCTTATTTTAGTTCATTTATAGATTATTTTAGTTCCTTTATTGAGGTTACTTATTCCAAAAATATCATATACCCCAATATATGATAACACTTGCCAAGGATAAGGGAATAAAATAAAAGAAACATGCATAGCATTTCCATTTATGATACACCAATATTACTGATTCAATGTTCAGATTTTCATGTTGCATACTTGAATCTATTAACATGCTCATACTTACAGCCCATTTGACACCATATACTCATTTACTTTAACCATTTTACACCATATCCTTCATTTATCTTTAGAATTTTTATCTCCTATAAGTCTTATACATATTTTTTGAATAGATGTCATAGGTATTCTTCGAGAATGGGGTCCTCTTCAAAATAATGAAGAACGCGTCCAAGGTTGTAACCCCGAGGTGCGAAAAATTGTAATTGCTGATATGAGGTATTTTATCATTTTTTATACCATACATTTTTTCCATGTGTAATTTGAAAAGTGTAACCAACTTTCGACGATTAATCAATCGCAGTGATATAAAACTAAACATATCATTGTGGGGGAAGTGTGCTTTGATGTACAAAGATAACATAATCGAGTCCAAAAAAAATACCAACATAGTTGTGGTCTTGACGTGTTGCAGGGTTCGGCTTTATGCAGGTTGGCATCTTGAATACTTAGATAAACTAATCGTATGGATATAATTCAAATATGGTATTTTGAGTTGATAAGTGTACTTTTTTCTTTATCTCAGGTGCAACACAATTAACAACGACGGCATCGACACAATTTCATTTAAACCTCCCGATCGCTGAAACTCTTGCATATACCCAAAGGTGACATTTAATTTCTATCGGGACACATGTTACAAAATTCCATACGTTTTACATACTACATATATTAAAATTACCTTGACATATTTTTTTTAAGGCATATCCAACCCGTTGTCTTTACATCTACAATTGATGAGACTGATATGTTGAAAGTAACACCAGTTACAGACATTTATCAGCGCTTGGCTGATGGCGCTACTCTGGTAATTTCTCATATTACAAAATCTTAATTACATATTTGCTTTCACTTTACCATTCATACTATCATTTGATGTTATTCTCAAAGGGAACAAGGTTCATTATATATGGAATGGTTATCGGTTTCGACATAGATAAGGACTGGAAATTCATACAATGTACTAAGTGCTTCCACAAAGTGACGTTAGATGGTGTTCGATATTATTGTGATAATTGCAAAATGCACGTTAGCAACCCACGTCAAACGTACGTTCTATATATCCTCATGACATTTATGTTACTTAAAAAAAAAAAAAAAAAAACTTATAAATATTTTTCCTTATAGGTACAAGTTAGTGATAAGAGTAAGAGACAACGGAGAGGATATTGATTGTGTACTTTTTAACTCGGATGCCACTCAAATTTTAGGCCTTACAGTGGATGAGTTGATTACCAAGACTTTAACAGAGGTAAGCTTTTTAAAAGAAAATATTTCAATTTTTATGAACACATGTTACAACTGTATTAGAACCATGGTCACAAGTTTATGTTACTTACTATGCTCCTTATATTATGTTACTTACTATGGTCACAAGTTTATGCATCCGTTTGTATCACTACGTATCATATGATAACTTATATACGCTATTATTTTTAGGGTGCATGCGACCCAAACTGGATAGTGGATTACTTCTTTTATACTCTTTGCACTCAGTTGGTTGTTCTCGAGATCAAGATTGATAAATTTAATCTACCACCTACATATGTCAAAAGATATACTGTTACAAAATACTATGGTAGCGATGTCAGTGACTTGAATAAACATCGTGGGAGTTCGTCAATGTCTGGATCGGTACCAAGGCTCGCAAATTCTAACGTATCACCGGGATTAAACTATTCTAATATGGTTGATTATGTTGTTGATGATGAAAATTTGGGAACGACCGTAACCGAGGATGAAGAAAAGTTGATGGATGAAATTGAGTCGACCTGGATCTGTGAAAGAATGCCTCCTACAACTCATACAGTTACAAATCAGGCTCCTCATGCACCTAATACAAACATGAATGATCCCGTACATGATGAGGTTAATGCTACTATTGTTGAGGCTCCTTTTGATGATTCCATACATGATGTATCTTATGCAAACACAGATGTGTGTCCTTCTTCAAATGCTACTGCTGTAAGAGAAACTGATGACTTACCACATGAGGTCAATGTAAACAACATGACCATTGAGGTTAATGAGGTTGCAATTCCTCAATGTATGGAGATTATGCAGGATGAGGGAGATGAGGAAGTGGTTAATCGTTCGTAGTCCTTTACTTGAATCGTTTAGACAATTTGCAGCCAATAATTTGTTCACAAATTTACTTTGATCATTTAGTACATTATGAAAATAATGAGTTTAGACCATCATAGTTTATGCTTTATTTAATTATTCTATTAGAGTTTAAATATGTTTTTTTTCAACTTTTCGATGTTTTATCTCTTTCTAACTTATTACAAACATCACATAAAAAACCGTCTACCCGTGCAACGCATGGGTATTGTTCTTGTTATATTGGCTATTAGAGAAACTCAAATAGAAAAATCAATTACTATTCTACCCTCCCCTAATTTATCAAATCTTCATCAGACATTCAGACTTCAATATGAGATCTTGTTTTTATTCATGTTCTTTTTTCTTTCTCCATCCATGGCTGGAAGGAATCGACCATCAATTAAGTATAAATTTAAATTGGGTTTGAATATTATATAGTCTCAATTGTTACTAGTTATGTATTAAAGTTTTTCCTTTCACATAATACTTCATATTCGTATTGGAAATCATATGGGTACCTGATGAGTCTTTCAAACAAATTTTAAATATTTGATACTGTGCCCATTCTTGTGGTTATGATCCCATATCATTATCAAAAAAAAGGATGGATAAATTTAGTGAATTAAAAGAAGACGACCAAAAGAAAATGAAAAGCATTGAGATATTAATTCTTATTTAGGGTACAAGGGTATAAAAGTAATTGATTTTTTTTAATCATTTGTTTAATAGTAAAAAATATCAAAATCAATTAAATTGGTAGTTTGGATATTTTTGAGCATTTTTAAGTTTTTTAAAGGATATTGATGTAATTTGAAATTTTACAATGATATTGAAGTAATTACCAAGTTTTCTAAGGACATTGATGAAATTCTCCCTTTATAATAAGTTATACATTAACACCTAGGAAATATAGGAGTGTAAACCGTGTGAAAAAAGTTAATGATATATGAGCATGATACATGGGTCTAACTAAAGAGGCCTAAAAGGAGACCTAATGCATAAATGAATTGTACAGTAGTGTTACTGTACAATTCATTTATGCATTATGTCTCTTTTTAGGCCTCTTTAATTAGGTCCATTTATCATTTTCCATGATATATACTCAAATCTTTTATAAACATAATAATATTTTTATAAAATTTGAAAGATAGATAATTAATGGCGGGCGGGGCAGTTTTTTTTTTTGTCTGCTTTTTCATATGCAACCAAAAACCGCACCAAACATTTGGTTTTTCTTAAAACTAAGACAGCTGGTTTTTCAAATGGTTCGGTTTTTTCGGTGCAGTTATTTCGGCTTCGATCCGGTTTTGTGCTCACCCCTACTTTCTTATATCATATAATGTATGACTTTTCTTACTAAGCTGCACTACTGGATTAAAAAACGGCATGCTTATTCTGCACTTGTTTCTCAGATGTCTTAGGTGGCGGTGACCTGGACTTTGTTGAAGGGATTGAGTGTGCCCAGACTAGTTTTACGCTTTCAGCACTAAATATGCGAAAAAGGATGCTTATGTTTGCTGGAGGGTATGTATTTCTATGCTTAGATGTTTCGGCCTTTTATTTAGTATATATGTTTGCTCTTATCATAACTAATTAATTGTGTGTGTTTATTGGCTGCCAGTCCTACAGATTTTGATCATGAACTGGCGGAGATGTATGGAAACATGTTAAAAGAGAGGGGTATGGCTATTTATGTTGTCATCTTCTGTCTAGGGAAAGAGCACATTTTAGGAGGAGTGCGCTTGATGCATTTCATGCTGCTGTGAATAATAATGACAACAGTTACAATTTTCATATTCGAGCTGGATCTTCTGTTTGTGAACTCCTATCCAGGTCTATATGCTTAGCAGATATAAGACAAGTTTTTATTGTCTTGTAGTCTTCTATTGGGTGAAGCACAAGGTTTAATATTCCCATATATTCCTATTGATTTAGCTCCGCTGGTTCCGCGACATAAACAGTCCGCATTTTTTTCAGTAACAATGTATTTAGGGGACAAGACATGGGTATTCTTTGCTTCCTACCCTCATGAAGTTTAAGGGCCGCAGTATGTGTTTTTAGAAGGGTGGGCTGTTAGGTGTAGGTTTAGGGGTGGTGTCGGAGTAATAGGTGGGACTGGAGGAGTCGTGACCGACTGACCGGTGATGGCTGCCAGCGGTGGCCGCTGGAGATGGCAGAGCGTATGTATACAAGGAAGAAGAAAATGGTGTTTGGATGTAAGAAAACTGAAAGGTCTAAAATTGCCCTTACTGAAGAGTTGTTTCATTTCTAACTGCAATTTAACCAGCAAGATATGATGGTGGAGTCAGTAAACATTTTGGTGTCCTTTGGAGTTGTAGATATAGCTATATACTACTTATGTGTTATGGTATTAGTAAAGTACCTGCAGTGGACATGTGTATCACTCGTAACTCACAATATCCAAAAGATATGTTCATTCTTTATCTTAGGATTAGCAAGTGATCTGAAATTTTCTGGTGCGGCAATGGTTGATAAGATAGGTTATTATGTGAAGTCTTTTGTTGTTAGTATATAGTGTAGCTGTGACATTTGACATACAAAAGGGTTGATTTACGTTATAAATTTTCTGTAATGGTCAACTTAAAGTTAAACAGTATTATCTTCATAGAAAACATGCCAACTGGTGGAATGGGTTGGACCCGGCCAATACCATAATTACTCATTTGACCAAACCCACCTCTTCCCATAACACCTGAGTACCTGACCCATAACATAAACCCAACTGGTCGAAAAGACCATGCTAATGACAAATTTTATACATATTATTAGTTTTGACCCGTGGGTGCACAGTTTTTATATTAAAATAAATTTAATCTAAAATCCGTGTTACAACTTATAATCCCATGTGTATAAAGGTTTTGGGTATTACCATCATGTTACAATTTTCTGTATTTTCTCCGTATCCAAATAAAATACTACTATATGGCTTTGATATCATTTGCACACATCAACCCATTGTAGTCGTGGCATTGATCTCATATCTTATTAGAGTCAACCAGTTGGATGAGATCGACACTACACTATGTATTATATGAAGGAAAGCGATTCAGCAAAAAACGGAGCAGAATTTAGAGTAATGGAGAAATGCCATTGTACTAAACTAAGGGTACCATAAAATATATTGAATAAAAAATAGAGGTCTATGAAACCATTTGAACATATACTAAGGGTAACTATTAAACAACCCATTTTGCCACCTCTAATTATCATGTACAAACTAAGGGTAACCATAACAGATAATATGTACCATCACTGGTCAAGAATAAAGATAGGGGATCCCGTGATGGTGGTTTTTGTTTTAATATTGAAGCATGACAGCCTGCCTTGGTAGCAGCATCTGGATCATTAGCCGAAAAATTTTCAACATGTTCAAGGCCAACATGTCTCTTTATCAACTCTAAATTCTCTTGAATAACCTCAGTTTCACTAAATGGCAGCCTTAGATCCAAAGCTTGAACCCCAAGTGCCATGACTTCATCCTTTTTAGACTTTATGAACGGCATGCAAAGCTTTTGTGTCTGCTTAAAATTTCCTTCTTGAAAGACCGCACTCTGCTGCAGTACTTGTAGTATCTTTTGGTCTGTTGCAAACTCGCTGTTCTGACTGTCGAATTTGCCCCTTAGGATGTTCAAACACTTTCTTTTCCACCGGTCATATTGTCCATTCAAACATATCAGGCCAATTGCTGGTTTGCTCTGAGTACTCTTTTTATTATCGCTTTGATATAAAACTGTCCCCCGATGCAATGCACGGGTATAATGCTAATTAAGTATGGGTGAATCAAGTATTCTGGTTTGTTTTGAGAAAACATGGTGTTCTAATGAGTTTGATATGCAACCTTATGTGTTTCTCATTGTTGTTGTGAGCAACAGACTGAAAGTGATCGTGGATTCATTGATTAGACTTCTTTTATTTATTTTTTCTTTTCTTTTTTTTTTTCACTGATTCCCCATTTTCACAATCTTCACCAAATACAAATGAACATTATCTAGCAAATGTTTCGATTTTCTAGTTCGAGATGTTTTCATCATAGTTATGGGAAAGGACCACCAAATTTTGTGGGACAACATTGGCGCCTGCATTCTCTTATTGCAAACTAGGCTGCGGTTCACTCGACTTGTTTTGAGTAGCAAACATGTGTCCGGTAATTTAAGATGTACTTCATATGTATATCATTTTTCACTACTAGAAAAAGTGCCAATAGCAACGAAATTTTTGCAACAATCAATAAATCGTTGCTAAATTCACATATTAGCAACGAATATAGCAACAAAATTCAGCAAAAATGGAGTCTTTGGTTAGCAACGATTATTAGTTGCTAAATTCGTTACTATCTTCTCAAAATTTGGTGGGAACATTCTCTTTCTTAGCAACGAATTCTCTAAAATTTTCGTTGCAAAAAAATTAGCAACGAAGTTTTAATTTTTGCCAATCAAGCCATCAATTATTAGCAACAAAATTGCAAATATAACAAAGAATCATTTGTTGCAAAAATTATTGGTCAAAATTTTTGAATATGTTGTTGCTAAATCTATGAAAAAGTAGAAGGAAAATTTTCACTTTTTTTATAAACAAGTTAACCAATTTTATTATAAATTATTTTTCTAATTACTACAATTATTAAGAAGTATATGGAAAATAAATTTCCACCTTTTTACCAAACCTTATTAACTAATAGCGGTTTAATTTTAATTTACTTACAAATACAATAATGTATGCACGTATAAATATAACATATATGCAACACATTACATGTTTAAATACGTTATTTATGGTTTATTTATAGTAGATAAATATTAACATACACAGTTTATATGTCTTAAAAATGCGAACTTTAGCGTCGTTAATGTTTGACTCGCGTCAAAAATTAAAGTTTTATGTGACTTGACTTACAACGAAAATGGGATAAGGTACTAGACTGATTATTATAGTATGTAGGAGCTGAACAAAGACATTATACTAATTTATGCATACCCTCCATAACTACTATAGAACCATAGATGGGGTGAAAACGGTCTTTTCGACTTATTTGAAGTTTAATAACTTTAAGTTTCCAAGAGCAAGTAAGTAGATTTGCACAATACAACCACAACCACAATATGAAGAGAGTAGAGTGAGATAGACCCCAAGATATATATTGGTTCGGGATGGGGGGTTTATACCATCTGTACATCTAGTTGCCAATACACGACACTGATACTATTCACTAAGTATAATCCTTATGGTGGTTACAAACGATTACAACATCATTCCACCAATATGCACAAAGATCGGCGCTTACTAAGAAGAGCTACTCAAATGGTATTCCGCCCTCAGAAACTATCCACAAGAATCTCGTGATTCGAATTTACCACTAAGACCACAAAGAACTTCCCCGGAATTATCAACCCCAACTATACCTTCTTCGGTCTAGGCTTGATCACTAAGATACAAGACTTCACACCGTTACAAATGATTATAAGTGATTATTTGTTTGAGAGAACCTAACTTAGCCTAAAGACTCGATTCTGAAAAGAAAAAAAAAAGGTATTGAGAAGAAGACCCTCGACACAATAGTGAATTAAGTTCTTGTGAATCTCTCTTGCAGAAATTATGTGTTATTTCAATAGATGATAATATGAGAAGTTAGAACATAAAAAGGAGGATTTTATTTCAATAGATGTAAGAGTGTATAAGGGAATGTAAGAGAATGTTTGTGGTAGAAAAGTAAACACATAAAAAAGAGGATTATATTTATTCAAACTTGATAATCCTTAGTCGAGCAACAATTAAATCATTCACTAATCATCTTGATGCAAGTAAGACAAGTGTTTTGCATCAATATAAAAACAATATCACATAAATGAGAAACTTGAATTTATGCAAAGTGACCTCAGCTTAAATGACCAATAAGAGAATAAACGCGTTAAGTCATTAGCAAAGACAAACTTAAGAATCATGGTCACTTGAATACTTTGCACTTAAGTTTTAGTGAAAGTATAAGTCTCCTAGGTTTGACGGAAACATACTTGCCTTAGCTAGAGGCTTTGAAAAACAAGTTTATGAGTTGACGTTTTGTAAAACGGAATGACTTGTTTTTGGTATCTCTTTAAGACTAAAGAGGTGTTTATTTTTTCCATATGAGCCACTTAATGACTGGGCCCAACCCCTATTCCCTCTTAATGGGGGGAGTTACAAAAAATGTTCTCTCTATAATAAGTAGCTCATATGGCCTACACCACTTATTTTAGTATACAAGGCCTAAATCTTAATGCAAATATCTCAAATATCATGTATGAACCTGTATTTAAAGAAGCACCTTAGTCGGGTAAGAGGAAATCCGACTTGGAAAAACCGAAAGCACCAAAAAATGGGTAACTGGCGCGCTGGTCACACGTTGACGCGTCACCTAGCGCCCCAGTGCCAGGTTTTGAGTGTTTTCCCAGTGCCAGGTTTTGAGTGTTTTTTGTTTTTGGCTATCGCTTGTGATTTTAAGTGTCCCGAATGTATATGTGTCATCATTAAAACATTACGGAAGCTTTGGTCATTATTGCACCAACAACTACCAACTATGGCGAGACAAATTCAATAGACATAGATAGTTAATGATAAAGAGTAGTGCAACATAGGTAAATACGTTTTTCCCATATATAAATAGACGACATCCTCCCCTCATCTGGACATGTTCTAATCCGTGACTCTCTCTACTTTCTCTCTCTAATATATAAATCCTCTCCATCGGAGGTTATGTCTTGACTAGAGGTGATAAATTGTGCCCAAAATTAAAAAATGGGCTAATTTGGTCTAATTTGTAAAAAAAATTGGTACATTTAGCCTTTTTTTTTCTTTTCTTTTTTTAAAAAAAAAAATGGGCATGTATTGGTCATTTTAAAATTAAATGGGCATTAACGAACACATATTTTTTTCTCAACCGGAGAACATTATAATTGTTTTTAAAGAAAAACTATAGATACAATATATTTAGTTTTATAAATATAAATGAGGTGTTACGTTTGAAGAATTTAACACACTAAAGTTGTGGTTTTTCATTGACAAATTTAGATATTTACTAAATGTCTAATACGTCTAAGTATTAGAACACGATAAGTAAGCTATCTACCATTTACATTATGTTGGCATCCTTAGGATGCATGGGATCAGGGTGATCTCACTATTCTTCACCTTCTGGAGATATTATGTGAAACATATCGAACACACGGCTGATTAACTAGACTCAAACCATTCAACAACACATATATTTTGGGTTGATGTTGTAAGTGTAGAATCGGTTCGGTCGATATGTTGGAAGTTTTGAGTTACTCTCGAAGTAATTGGGTCAGAATGGTTGATAGTCAGTAGAGTCGGTGGTCACTAAGGTCGAGTATGTTGTAATACTAGCTTTTTGCTAGTTTATTTATTTATGTATTAATATATACTAGCAGGGTACCCGCGCAATGCGGCGGCGGACACCCTGTAATTATATTTTGCAGCGAAAAAATGTTTTTCATTTATATATTTTTTACAACGAAAACTTTAGTAACATTTTAGAAGACTCATTGTATGAATCATACCAATTATCACGCCAAATGCTACATCGTTACTTAAACATCTAATTCAGATTAGAAGAGACATTTGGCCATGATATACATATATTCGAGTACCACCCGCCCATGTAATTATTTGTCAATTTCAGCCCCATGACTGGTAACAGATTGTAATACCCGGCCCATACTAAATGAAATGATACTCTCCAAAGTCCCATAGACTCGATCCATTAGTTGGGCTCAACTCCAATCCAAGCATCGAATGTTATAACCAAGATAAAACGTACGATCACACCGTTATTCACACTTCAGTCAAACTTAACCCTAAAACTCACTTCTAATATGTACGCCTACCACAAACTATATTTCTCTTCCATCAAAAACTCTCCAATCTAGATCTCATCAAATCACTGATCAATCTCCATCACTACATCAAACACAATCATAATCGAATTAAACACTTATTACACAACCACACTCGTACCAAATATCTTCGTGTTCTGCTTCAACGACTCAAGACATCATAACGTGACATCAAGATCCTTTGGGTCTCGGGTTTAGACGTTGTTTTGTTTTTTTTCATTTTTGTGTTTGTGTTTGAGAACGAACCCAAGAAAAAGAGAATAGCAATTTTGTTATGATTCTTTTTCTTTTAGTTCGGATAAAAAATGAAGTTTTGACTTCCAAATTGGTCAGTGATGATGTTTCGTGTGAAGACCTTCAAGGTCAGATTTATGAATTTATCTATGAGCACAAAATAAATCTGAGATACAATAGTTTTCGAGTCTTCAGTTTATATACGTAATTTAAGACATTTTTTTTTCAACTTTAAAGATGTGCATTAATGTGGTTTCTATATTTAATATGTGTATAAATGTGTTGTATATTATGCATATGTGGTTGTAAGTCTGAATTTTTGGGCTTTAATGTGTTGTACATCATGCTTTAATACTTTCAAGTCTGAAAAGTCTGAAAATTAATTAGGAGAGAGAGTGGTTTGTGTATTATAAGTAGTATAGATATAGACTATCTTAGAAAAACATAAACCAAGCAAGTTCTTAATGTAATGGTTAAAAAGCTTTTGCTCTTGTTTGCAAATCAATGTGATTTAAATAATGCATGTATGTTTTGCTTAGAATCATGGTAAGGTATCTCACTTCTACATGAAGTGCTCTTTCTTGTTGTTATGCCGTTTTGCGGCATGTATCATCCTAAAAACTTTTATAACACTTATAATAACCTTTATCTTTATTTAAACAACTTCTTTTACATCTTTCTTTCTTTTTAAAGTCAAATGTACTTTTCGAAAATTATCATGTTACTTTAGTCACAATGTATTTTTTAATCAAAATAGAAATATATTTTAAATAATCTTCATCAAAATTCTGCAGGAAGTCTAAAAGAAACACATACTTGTAAACTATCAAAGTTGAACACTCAACTCGTTCCTAGTTTCATTACATCATACCCAAGCTACGAAAGTGTCTTGTCGTTCAATAAAATTAATAAAACCGATGAATATACTTTGAAACAAAAATTTTAATCCTACTAAAAGAAGAGGTTACTTTCACATTTTAAAAGATACAGTAAACATCTTGTTATGGATGAATCAAAGGTTTGGAAGCATTATCTTTTGAAATTCGCATCGTACCGGCGTCAAGCGACTATCACAACTAATTATGGGGTGTTTGGGTAAAAATGCGGTTCATCAAATATGTGTTTACAAAATGACGTTTTGAAACTGCGCCTCCCTACTCACTTTTTGAAAACACAATTTTGAGACATAAAAACGCAAATAATCAATTCTCATCCAAACACTATAAACTAGATTATTGCGTTTTGAAAACGCAAGAATCACATAATCCACCTCCAAACGCAATCTCAAACACCCCCTTAATGATGTGCGTGATTAATGTGTAAAAAATAGAGAAAAGTTCAACATATATAATAAGTTCTTTAAAAATTAAATGAACTGGTTATTTATTTTTGCATTAAACTAAAAAACATATCATTTTTTCCTTTTTTTTTAAAGTATTAAAATATCATACCGTTAATTGTTACGCGAAACGAATCATACCATTACGACGATAATTAAATCTTCTTTCTATAGAAGGGCACTTCGATATACTTTTGGCAAACATTTTCTCGTTTTTTTTTTTTCTATTTTTTTGTGTATTGAAATATTAAAAAAAACTCGAAAAAGAAATTCGCCGAAAGTATATCACAGTGCCCGTTTGCTGAAAGATTAAAAAAATCATTATTGTAATGGTGTATTTTTTTTTTTTTTTTTTTTTGCTTAACGATTTATCATTTGCAAATATTTTATTTTTTAGAAAAATATTGGAAAGTAGTTTTTCTGAGTGAAGAAAATGAATAACTAAGATTTGTTTATTGATTTTTAAAGAATTTGTGATTTATATTGATCTCAACTCGTAAAAAGAAAGGGAAAATATATTGTTGGGAAATTCCAAACTTTTGAATGTTGAAATGTTGGGAGAAGGGGATAATGTTTAAAAGTAGATAGTGAAGCTAGGTTTAAAGTAGGGCTGAGCATTATAAGTTGTGGCCCGGACTGAACCGAGAAACCGGATCGAATGTATGTTTGCTAGGTCCTCGGTCCATTCTTTTAATCATTTTCGGTCCTCGATCCGGTCCTATACACAACCGAACATTATGCTTTATTGGACCGGACCGACCGATAAATCGGACCGACCCGGGCATGGACCGAACATTTCAGTCCAGTCCTCGGTCCAGTGTTATAGGCCAAATCGGTTTTCGGTCCGATTCGGGTTTTAGACCTTGCTCAGCCCTAGTTTACAATTTTAATATGAGGCTTGAAGTGAGTTTGAAGATTTTGGCTAACATTATGTATGCTTTTTGCTAGAGCACCTCGTACAGGGCTCGTTGTTGCCTCGCTCCGACGTATAACGCGAACAGGTAACGCCAACCCGACACCCCCTCGCGCCATCGGTTCCGGCGCCGAAACTAACAACGATCGTTTTTTCATTTTTTTCCCTCAAATTTAGTCGTTATCTAACGTTAAAAAAGGGGCGTTAGGTTGGCTAAATAGAGCCGTTTTTGTATTTAATACCCATTTTTCTTAATTTTTTTACCCTTCAAAACTCCTATAAATGCCTCATAAATCTTTTAATTTTTTACACACACTTCTACCTTACTTTCTACTTTTAGACTCAACAATATTTCCCTTAATTTCTACGTCTAAACTCACAAAAACGAATCCCAATCCATGGATCAATCAAATGCTCACCAACTCGCAAAACCAAATATCGAATTCTTCATCTTCCTCTAATCCAAACACACGAACATCCGCAAATTCTTTCACCACAAACGCCAATCAAATTCCACCGTTTCACTCATCATAAACTAATTTACCAACTATAACCCATTTCATACACCCGAGCAACTATTACAACAATTTCAACTTCAATAACAATTCCAACAAACCCAAATTTCCCAACAACAATTGCACCAATCCTAACAAAGCCAACAACTATATCAATCCCAATTTTCCCGACAATTCCAACAAACCCTGTTGTTGCAAATGATGGCTAAATTCTCATTTATATTTTAATGATAACAAATATATTAGAAAATGTTTAAGATCGCGAACGATAGCCAAAAACCAAAAAGACACCTCACCAGACCTGGCGCGCCAGCCCAGCGCGTCGGGGGCTGGTATGTGTGTTTTCGGTTTCTCCGATTCGGTTTTCCTCTTACCCGGACTAAAGTGGATCTTTCAATACAGGTTCGTACATGATATTTTGAGATGTTAGGTAAACTCGCATTAATATTTGGACTTAGAGAGACGGCCAAAACAAGTCCTCCTATTTTACAAAACTCCAACTCAAAATTGTTTTCCTAAAGCCATTAGCCAAGGCAAATATATTTTTCTCAAACCTAAGAGACTCATACTTTCACTAGAACTTCAAATGAAAGTATTCAAGTGATCATAATCTTTACGTATGTCTTTACTAATTAGATAACGAGTTTACTCCTTTATTGGTCATTTAAGTCAATGCCACTTTGTGTAAATGTAACTTTCCCTTTTATGGGTATTACTTTACTAAGATGCAAAGCACTTATCTTACTTGCATCAAGGTAATTAGTTATATACTAATTGTGGTATAATCAATGATTATCAAATTTGAATTTGAATTTTGTAATATGAGTATCCTTTGTACGTGTTTACTTCTCCACCACTCATCTTCTTACACAATCCAACCTTATAACATTAATGTCCCCTACACCTCAACACAGGCTACTCATCATTCTCATTGTCTCCCACATTCCAAACAATGCCACCACACATTCCCTCACAATAAACTAATACTTTCTTACTACCCTTTGTCCTCAAGTTTCATCCAAACTTTATCTACACTCTTCTTTCAAAATTAAATTTGAAATTGCCAACCCATACTCTTACGCACTTGCTTCTACAACACACTTCCCTCTCACACACCCACAACATCCACATTTGAATTATAATATTCAAACGCATGCTTGTCCCCTACTACAAAATATGTCACCCTCATTGCTTCTCCTATACTAATTCCTCTTACACACTCATAACTCTTCAAATTTGAATTTGAATTTGAATAAAACTTCCGATACACTATAACTTCTCTAACACACTTATATCTCACACACTCTCATATTCTCATTTGATTTGAAATTCAAATGCACTATTGTTCCCTCCTACAAGACAACCTCTTACACATCTTGCTTCATATACACTCTACCCTCTCACAACCTAACTCTTGATTTTGAATTTTGAAATACCTTGTCCCCTCACTCTATGACATAGCTTCTTCAATACACAACCCTCTCACATACACACAACTTCTTTAGTTTTGAATTTGAAAGTTGAATTTCAAATTTAGGAGTAAAGTTATTATCCAGCCCTTGAGGAACACACCTAGACAAACCCTTAGTCCATAGGTTCTTTTCTTTCTCATCCAAAATAGACTGACTCCCCAACTATCTAGTTACACATTTCACTAAATACTTTTAATCTCTCTAAACTTTGGCTAAATGAGTTGGTTGACCTTATTACAGTATGAGTATTGGAATGAACTTGGAAATGTCAAAAGTGAAATGCACTTAGGGGTTTAACAAGAGATGGGAATTCATAAACGAGCCAATAGCCAAACCAGGCTCAGGCATGCCAGGCCTGTTCCAACTCTTGGGTTGTCTATAAATAGCCACTCTTGTCTATTGTCATTCTTACATCTTGCCATTCATTCTTTCTCTCTACTTTCTTCTCTCTAATCCCTATAAGTCTACTAATATTCTTATGTTCTAAGATCTTCTTATCTCATTTATTGAAAGAACACCTCTTCCGCAAGAGAGACACACAAGAACTTAATCAACTCTTATGTGTTGTGTTGAGGGTTTTCTTCTCCACACCCTTTGTCACACACCCAAAATGTCGCAGAGGAGAGGTATCGGGGGTGTAACTTCATACTAAAAAGTTACCAAGTGTATATAGAACGACCTCTATATGATCTGTTTTGAAATACATGTTCGGTAAAGCTTAAACAAGGTTTTAAATCATTATAACACAAGATTTACAATAAGGGCAAATGGCACAAAAAAGCACTAAACTTAGTGTTCGTTTTCAATCAGGGTACTCTTCTGCTTTTCTTGCATATAAAGGCGCCCAACAAATTTTTTCAGCCGATTTAAGTTTTTTACTAACTTTTGTTAACCCACTTCGTTAGTAATTAAATGTTTGGTCCTTGAATTAGTATAATCATTTCATGCAACATCCACCACCACCACCAACCATCGCCACCATCACCAACCACCGCCACCACCACCTACCACCTCTACCACCATTATCCACCACCACCACCACCACCAGCCACCACCACCATCGTTGCCGCCACCACCACCATCAACCGCCGCCACCATTACCCACCAATCTAAAAAAGAATTCTAAAATATTTTTTTTGGAAACTTTTTTTACTGTAATTTTTTTTAAAATCATTTTATTTTTATTTTTTATCTTTAACTTTTTTTTGAAAAAATATTTTCAAAAAAATGTTTTTGAAAAAGAATTTTCAAAAAAAATTCGAAAAAAAAAAGTTTCCAAAGAAAAGAATTTTATTTTTTAAATATTTTAAGATTTTTTTTTCGATAATTATTTAAAAAAAAAGTTTAACTTTTTTTTATTGAATTTTTTCACACGTGACATTTTTTTTCATAGTTGTCGGTGGTGGTGGCAGCGGACGATGGTGGTGGAGGTGGGTGATGGTGGTGGATGTTGCATGAAATGATTATATAAACTCAAGTACCAAACATGTAATTTACTAACGAAGTGGGTTAACGAAAGTTAGTAAAAAAAAACCTAAACCAGCTGAAAATTTTTGTTGGACACCTTTTTATGCAAGAAAAAAAAAAGAGTGCCCTGATTGAAAAAAGACCCTAAGAGCGGAGGGTGTGGTAACTTAAGTTAAACTTTAACACATTGCCACCTCAGCGCCACATCAACTTTAACTTTTTCACGTTAACTAACAATAAACACCCCTTATCATAACTCAACCTTAACTCAACCATAATACCACATTTTGAGCCCCACTTTTTTACTTCTTTTCCAATTATAAAATACAAAATAACCTTTTCTTTAAAGTTACAAAACTAAAATTTACAATACTTATTTTTGTTTTACTTTTGAAAAATAAATGAAAAAAAAAAAAAAAAAACAAAACAAAACACAAAGACTGAAAATGTAAATTTACGAAACTTTTCTTCTTCCTTAGATGAAAAGCTGCAACACCACCACACACCAAAACATACACTATAAACACACACACGTTAGTCGTTATACAAACACACACTGAAAACATACACACGCACACACTAAAACCCATTTAAAAAGCAAAAAAGAAAAAGAAAAAAGAAAGAAATTATGTATTAACGCACGTTACCATTGTACCTTGGTGGTCATGCCTAGATCGGGTGAAGGTCTAATTGGGTTTTGATACTTCAGTGGGAAAGTTCTTTGTGGTCTTAGTGGTAATTCGAAACGCGAGATTCTTGTGGGTGGTTCTGAGGAGGGAATACCGTTGGGAGTAGCTCTTCTTTCCGACCATCGATCTTAGTACATATCGGTGGAGTGAAGTTGTAATGGTTTGCAATCCACCATATGGATTATACTAGTGGAATAGTATAGGTTTCTTGGATGCGCAACTGGACGTACGGATGGTCTAAACCCCCCATATCGAACTAGTATAAATCTTGGTGTGTGTGTGTCTCTCTCTCTCTAAAAAAACGTAGCAAAGGCAAAGCCAAAAAACCTCGGGAAAAGAAAACGGAAATAACTCGTGCTTCTTGGTCTCAAAACGAAGAGTTAATTTTTGTGGAATGTTTCATACATGTATCCGAGGATCTGAGGGCGGGCTTTGACCAAAACAATGAAACGTTTTAATACAAATTCTTGCGAAATACAATGAGTAATCAAAGGGAAATGGTTACATTGAGCATTCCAATAACATGTTGACCGGATAGTGGACTCCCATGAACCGAGAATTCAGAAAGATTAACTTGATTGTCGACCAAACCGCGAGGCTTAGCAGCGAAAATGATGACGATTTGATGATGCATGTTGTTGGGAATTATATGTTTGAGTTGATAAAGATAAAAAGGATGAAACAAGAGGGACTTAATATGACAAGAAGGAAACCTACAAAAAGATGGAGGGACTTGCTTGCAAAAGAAGTTTTATTTATTAGTCCTTATCCTCTAGTATATAAAGAGGACATAGGTGTAGGTTTTAATTAAGTCTTCCATACTGTAGTCAACTAAAAGGTGTGTGTTTAGCCTAGACGTTAGGGGAGAACGTCTAGGGTTTTAGATTAGTGTGTCCTAGGCGTATGTTCATGTAAACGCCTAGGTTATTAGTTTAGTTAGTAGACGTGTTTCTATAAACGTCTAGTATTAGTTAGAGTTAGTGAATAAAAACCTTGTTCAATAACAAAGTATCGTTTTGATTATTCCGCTGCGTATCATGTTATTTATCTTTGTTATTGATCCCTAGCTGAGCTTATAAACGATTTTATCAATTGGTATCAGAGCGGGGAGCTCTTGATATAGGGAATCACAAGGTTTTGGTTGTCGAAGAAGCAAGCAGATCGTTAAGCAGATTCGAAGAAGAATTAATGGTCGGTGACTGGAAGTCATTATTTAACTATTTGTTATTGTCGAAGCATGCAGTTTAAAGAAAAAAAAAAACGATTTGGATTTAAAAGAACCTCGTACTGTTTTGGTATAATCGTAATACTGGTCCTATTAAAATTATATGATGGCTAGTGGAATGAGGATCTGGTTTGGTGCGACATATGGCAACTATGATAGTCCTTCGTTTGTGATTGGTTAAAAAGGTGAGTAGGCTGCTTTTAATGTGTACAAGGATTGTTATTGGCTGTCATGTTGGTATTCACGTGGGTGTGAATTTTATGGGACATATGAGTTGTTTTGTTTGACGTTAATTCCTACCGATCACATATGAGTGATACTGTTAAAATAAGTTTGTTTCTAGGATTGGGATCACGTGATTAGAGTAGGATGGGATTGTGCGGTACATTGATGTTACGATGATATTGAATTCTGATTGGTTCACGTGGGTTTGCTAATATGAAGACAATATTATCACAAACTAGACGAGGGACCCACGAGGTTGTGTGATGTTTTCGATTGATATTGATGGTTCATGTGCAAGTGGGTCACGGAGATATTTTAATCGACATGAAGGTACTGCTCGAACATTAAGGTACTGCTGCTGCATATTATTTTCAAAGTACTGTTGGAATTTTTAAAGGTACTGATGCATGGTTAAAAGAAAGTACTGATTTATTCAAAGTACTGCTGCTGCTGCTTCATGATTATATGAAAGTACTGCTCCTTCTCAACGTACTGCTCAAGGTTTTTGCATGGTGAAACTTATTTGGATTGGCAGTATAATGGTTTATTACGAGGCGATTTAAAATTAAGGGGAAGTCGAGCATGATTTTTGAATGACACACAGACAGAATGGTTATTTGGTTTATACACACAGGAAGAAATTTATGTTCTTAAAAGGATTTAAAAAGGCTCGTTTTGGAGATTTATTGAAGAATTGATTACGGAGAGGATTATTTATCACTTATTTGAAGGTGAAGTGGAATTACTTGGTTTATGTTCTTATCATCTAGCTTGTTGAATCTAGCAATGTGTGATTTTTCTTATGATGCTCTATGCACACATTTTCTATCACTTAAAGGAGTTACATTGTAGTGCTCAGTGTCTCATACTAGTTGAGGATTCTTTTCAAGGGATTGCGGTCTACTTATATTTGGTTCGTATAAGTATGGAGTTCCGTGGATAGTAAAAGATTTAAGACACAAGTTTGGGAAATTATACTTCTTCATCAAGTTCGTTATATTTGCTTTTCTTCACAAAGTGATCATTACAAGGAGCTTACAGATTTTGAAGAATCAAGAAGATGGTTAACATATGGTTTTTAGGAGAAGCTTATTGTTAAATGTTTAACCATCTACATGCATCACTCAAGGTGAAGTTTTTTATTTTTACTATTGTTGATCATTATTACTACTACTAGTTGAAGTTTTCTACTGTTTTGGATCCATTTTTCCTATGGTGTGTAATGGTGGGTGATTTGAAGTATTAGACGACTTAAATTGGAAGTATGATATTGGTTCGTGGTGATCAAGATCATTATTTGCATACGTTCCCTATTTGGATAATAACAAAATGGGGAAGAGATGTTTGAGTGACGTGGCATGGATTAAGGGGAAGACAAAGGAAGACATACTTGTTTCATTCATGGTGAGATCCCTGATCTCAATTTCTCTACTTTGTCTAGGGAAATTCGTTCAAGAATGGTTTTGTCATTATCAACTAGGGGAAGATTGTTGGGAATTATATGTTTGAGTTGATAAAGATAAAAAGGATGAAACAAGAGGGACTTAATATGACAAGAAGGAAACCTACAAAAAGATGGAGGGACTTGCTTGCAAAAGAAGTTTTATTTATTAGTCCTTATCCTCTAGTATATAAAGAGGACATAGGTGTAGGTTTTAATTAAGTCTTCCATAATGTAGTCAACTAAAAGGTGTGTGTTTAGCCTAGACGTTAGGGGAGAACGTCTAGGGTTTTAGATTAGTGTGTCCTAGGCGTATGTTCATGTAAACGCCTAGGTTATTAGTTTAGTTAGTAGACGTGTTTCTATAAACGTCTAGTATTAGTTAGAGTTAGTGAATAAAAACCTTGTTCAATAACAAAGTATCGTTATGATTATTCCGCTGCGTATCATGTTATTTATCTTTGTTATTGATCCCTAGCTGAGCTTATAAATGATTTTATCACATGTTGTACTTTTATATCAAGACAATGAGGGGAGAAGATTTGCTCACAAAAAAGCTTAGAATTTTTTGAAAGATAAACACAAATCGGTGAATCCCGATTCGACACAAACAAGAAGAATCCGAGGAAGGCCAACCGGAGAAGACCCCGAGCTTTTTGGAGATGATGATTTGCCGCGTCCACACGGAAAAGAGCGAAAGTCTAAAAGTCAAAAATCTTTAAACTCATCCGTCACTTTTTCTTCACAAGAAACGTGTCATGTAATGATACAACAACAATTTGCTTTAGACCGTGAAGTGAAGATGAAGAAATGAGAAACAAGACTAGGGCGATAGTGGAATTTCTCAAATCTTAAACACGGAACGAGGACTTCAGGACGTTTACAATCAACACCGACGGGATGAATCCGACGGAAAAAGCTATTATTGAATAGGCCAAAAAAGAAATTTACGCTAAATATTATCTAAAAAAATCTATTGTAGATTATTTATTTGCTTTTATTTTAATGTTTTGTTTTTATATTTATGTACTTTTTGATGTCTATCATTATTAATGAATTTTTAATATTTTTATTAACGAAATTTTAGTTTTAGTTGTGTTGTTTTATTTGAATAAATGGAAAATAAATTAAAGACTAAAATACACGGTTGGTCCTTAAACTTGGCAAGACGCATCGCGATGGGACAAAACTCGGTCTTTTCATCGTCGGGGGTCCCTATTTCAAGGTTTATACTCGCCACAAGTCCTTTGACCATATTGCCGTTAGTCAAGGACATCTTATGGCGTTATATTTGTCTTTTGTCCAAGGGCACATTTGTTATTTTACCACTGTCCATTAATAACCGTGTCAGCCCACTAGTTTAACCAGAGGCGCTACAGTAAAACCTCGCTAACAAAAGGTACATTTTATCACCACTCATCCTTTATCTTTCCTAACAACTAAAATCTTATCTTCTTCATCGACGGTAAAATCTGAAAAATGGTGGTGTGTTCATGCAACAGAAAGGCCGTCATTAGAACATGCTGGAACAACACGAACCCCGGCAGGAGGTTCTATGCGTGTCCAAGACAGGTTGAAACACTTAATTTTATTTCATATTAAAGTTGCCATGAAGTGGTTTACCTTAAAATGTGTTGATTATGATAGTATATCTGTTTTATTATAATTGTGATTTTATACAAGTGGGTTTAGTTGGTGTTTATGAGGCAAGCAGATGCTAACATTTTGATTATCAATTATAGGCTACAACATGTCCATTCATTGGGTGGTACGATCCACCCACGCAAAGGAGAGCAAGAGATGTGATCATCTACTTGCAGAGAACTATCTACAAGAATGAGGCGGCATTACAAAAATACGAAGCCGCCCTCATTTCTGAGACTATGGAGGCGGTCAACGCTGGTGACCGGGCAAACGAGCTAGAGGCTGCTCACCAAGCAGCCTTGGCCGATCTCCTTGTTGAGAAGGAGAAAGTTTGCCGTCTCAGGAACTTTTGTGTGTTGTCTTGGATGGTCATCTTCTTGGTTTTTCTATGGTTCTTCTATAGGGTTTAGATAGGTACTGGTTTTAGTGTTTTGAATCGGTGGTAGATGGTCTAGTTGTGTTTAAGAAGTTTTAGAGTACGTTGACCAAGAATAGTCTTTTGGTGTATAATGTTTGGTCCTTGTACAGTGTTAATATATTTCTTTTATGCTTTGGTCCTTATAAGGTGCTGCGTTTACTAGTAGGTCCTTTGCCCCAAGAATTTATATATCACTTGCCACACAAATGGTCAAACTCATAACAGAGATATGAGTTTCAAAGATGGATGAATGATGAGGGATGGATGAACAGACACCAATTTCGAGTATCAACATAAACTTGATATGGTGTTGTTCATCCGTCTTTGATCCTTCATTCCTGTTTGTGATGATAGAATAACCGTATCCAACTCAAAACCCATATCCAAGTATCAAAGATGGATGAATGATCTGAGATGGATGAACAAACACCACTTTTGAGTATCAACATAAACTTGATATGGTGTTGTTCATCCATCTTTGATCCTCCATTCCTGCTTGTGATGATAGAATAACCGTATCCAACTCAAAACCCAGATCCAAGTTCAACAGATCCTAGATTCATAGACGTATGAAGTCTCAAAGATGGATGTATGGCACCACTTTTGAGTATCAACATAAACTTGATATGGTGTTGTTCATCCATCTTTGATCCTTTATTAGTGTTTGTGATAATAGAATAACAGTAACCAAACGCAAAACACAAATCCAAGTTCAACAGATCCAAGATTCATAGACGTATGAAGTCTCAAGGATTGGTGAACCGACACCATTTCTGAGTATCAACATAAACTTGATATGGTGTTGTTCATCCATCTTTGATCCTTCATTAGTGTTTGTGATAATAGAATAACAGTATCCAACTCAAAACACAGATGTACGAAGACTCTATAAAAACAATACAATAAACACACAATTTAACCCATACACTAACATGACATGATTTCATACATAACGCAAATGGATATATTTCCAAATGCATAAAATTTTGTAGTCTACAAAGTTCAGAAACATACATTGTTTAAACACAGCAAATAATGTTTAGGGGAATAAATATTCGATGGATAACATTGGCTTTCATATGCTTAACCAGCATTTTTTTGTGGTGAAGAAAGCTTTGCTGCTATAATCTTGGTCTTAGTCCAAAATTGTTTTGGAGACCCACCAGAAGCAGCATCAACTTGACTTCCAGATTGAGACTGGACTACACTTGGCTGATCATTACCTTCATAGTTGTCACCTGTAACCTTTGCCTTCTTCTTTGCTGTAACTTTTGGCTGGGATGAACCTGTTTTTTGAGACTGTTGTGTAGTGCCTTGACTTCCTGTTACACCTCCTTGCCCAAGACATGTTTTCTTGTTGTGTCCAGAATTGCCACATATACCACAAACCACACTCTTACTAGACTGTGACAAGTTACTGGTTTTGTCACTATTATCATTTTCAGTAAAAGCCCTGGTTCTTTTCTTTCGTGGCCTACCTAATGGTTTATGATGTTTAGGTGGAAGAATGGTTGTAGGCTGATGAGTGTGTAAATACTCATCATTTTTGGTTAAATCTGAACTGCAAAACGTTTAAAAATGCTCAGAAATGCATCAAAATACTGAAAATATTCCAAAATTGCATTTTATATGTTTCAGATGCAAAATGTTTAAAATCAAATGAAAAATGAGCAAAGTTTGCATAATTGGCAGTTTCAGTACCCCAAGTTTCTAAAATTGTCAGAAATAGTCCCTGAGCCCTAATTTCAAAAGAAAAATCACCAAAGGTCCTTTTTAAATCATAACTTGTCAAAATTAATCCTTTGGTGAAAAATGTCAAAAGTTTTGAGAAATTACAAAATTGGTCCTTCAAGTTTGAAAATTGGCAAAAATGGCCCCTGGAAATTTGAAAATGTCAAGTTTGGTCCTTGTATTATTAAAACTTGTCACTTTTGGTCCCTTGAAACATCTTTGCAGAAATGGCAGCCTAGGTCCTTGAATTTTCAGAAATTACAAAAAGAGTCCTTGTATTAAACACCTTTGGACCCTATCAAATCCAATTGTGACCCTGCCATCCCATTTTGGACCCCTGTCAATATCAATTTGGACCCCCTTCATGTATTAGCCCCCCAGTCAAACGATAAGTCAAACAAACACACCTTGGCGCCAAAGTCTTTCTCCCCAACTGCTTAGCCTGCAACACTCTTCCACCCATCCCCCCAGCTCACCCTCACATTTTCTTGTTCCCCCCACCTCAACTAACCTCCAAGAAGCAATTAATGCTCCTTCAATCCCCTCACTCAACCTCCCAGTTGATAATCCAATTTTGGCGCCAAAACCAATTAAACGGCCATGATCACTCTAAGACATCCAATGGTCAAGAATATAAGTGGGAACTGGTCAGAGATGAGAGAGAAGAAGCTTGGATTATAAAAGAGAGCAAAAGGATGAGAAGAAAAGGAGTCTTGTAGTTTTTATATATCATCAATGTCGTTTTTAACTTAAAGTTTTTAATTTAGTGTAAAATCTGTAATATTTTGTTTCTTTGTATTAAACTAAGGGTATTGTATCATTATAAACTATTTCCAATTATAAATTCAAGTTTGTATTAAGACTTCAAGTTTCAAGCTTACTGTTGAAATTTTCAATTTCAAACTCTGATAATCAAGCTTCAAATAGCTTCTTTCCACATTCATACAAGCTTATATAAGCTAGTTATAGCTTTTTATAAGCTTAAATTCAAGTTTCTAGCTAGTTTGTAAATTGGTCAAAGAAAGTCAAACGAGGCAAAAAAATGGAAATGGAAATGGATATGGGTTGAAGCAGTGTTGGAATTTGGTTGATTCAGAGTAATTGGGTTGATTTAGATTAGGCTAGTGGTCCTTTTGATTCTTTGGCAAGCCACTGTGGCTGGGACAAATTGTAAGTCAACTTCAACAGTTATTGCATAATCTGTTATTGTGATCTAGATTAGTTTTAATCTATTTATTAAGTGTTGTTTAAGTTAAGTAAACTCAGTTTGATCATTAATGTTGGCTAGTTAAGCAGTTAGCTCATTTTAAATTGCAAATCAGTAGGATATAGGGTGTTTGGATTAGCTGCATAATCTGTTATAGAGGTTTGTTCAAGAGTGGAGACTTGTTGGTTAAGCTTGTTTAGCTCTAATACACTCCTTGCTGTCTTAAAATTTGCATCTGCAGTGCTCAAAGTCAAAATCATGAATCCACTTTCTTAATCACTTAACTATTGGATTTTTAGAAAATTAAACACTTGTTTTATGTTTTACAATCATAGAGGTATCTTGCAGTAGCCTCATTTCATCCATAAACATCATTATCAGTCCTCACATTGGATTCAAAACTCAACTTAGTCAACTTTTCAAATCTGTCTAAAAAGTCAAAATATGAAATATCATATTTGTGCCTAACTAGAGGGATTTTTCATGAACTCATTTCTAGGTTAAATCAAGTGAAACTTTGGGTGTTAAAAGTTCAACTGGTCTCCTTGCTTTTTACCATTTTTGTAGAATTTTGCAAATTTTTTAAGAGCTCCAAATGAGCTTGTCTTTTGGGTCTCATCTCCCCTGTGCACAAGCTCAGTATTGACTGAGTGTGCACAGGTTTTGTGCAAGGCTTGCACAGGGCTCATCTTAGCTCACCTTGGTCTGATTTTTGGGTTACAAACTCTTGGCCAGGTCTAGTGTAGGTTCCAAGTTCTTGTTTTTGATTTCTAGCTTATTTGAGTGCTTATTCTGTGGCTGCAACTTAGTACCTTAAATTGTTTTAAGCAAATTTAACTCAAATCAACCAAATCTTTGTAACTTGTAATCTAGAGGTTTAGACTTGTTGTTTTAAGTTGCATTTGGGTAATTTTAGCATAATATAGCTTCTGTATCAGTTTGGTGTTTGTTGGTAGCTTATTGCTTATTCTAAGTGCTTATTTTAAAGCACTTTACATTGCAGTTGCATTTTCTTACAAACAACCATCTGTTTTTCCATTTTTCCTAGATTCTAAATATTATTTTAAGCTTATCTTGAATTTTTCAGATTTTTCTAAGTTAGTTTGCTATTTTTCTTGATTTAAATCAATTTTTAGCACTTTTTAAATAGCTTTTAATCCAATTAATTAAGAAAAGTTTCAAAAAAATAATTTTTCAATTTTCCTAAGTTAAGATAAATATAAAAAGCCAAAAAAATATTTTTCCAGATTTTTCTTAGTTAAATTTGTATTTTTAAGTAATTTAAGTAGTTTTAAATAGTTTTTAATTCATAGAAAATAGAAAAATATTCAGAAAAATACAAAAATAGTTTTGAAAATTCTCTTTTGTTATTTTAGATTTTTCCAAGTCATAAATTTATTTTTCTAGCTTTATTTCCTATTTTCTTGTATTTTAGGCTATTATTAAATAGTTAAAATTACTTTTTAATTAATAATAATTAAATAATTAGTTATAAAAATAATTTTCTTTTTCTATAAATTTTCTTTTATCATTAGGTTTGTAAAAATATCATTTTCATATTTTTAGGATTAATATTGTGTAAATTTCACATTTTCATTTGTACGTTACGTAGTTTTTAATTCAGTTTTATAAAAACATAAAATCAAAAACATCGTTTTGCAAATAGTGATAGCGTTTATTTAATATTTTTTATCTTTTTAATTTCCTTTAGTTTGCATTTAAGCATCTGTAATTTGTTTGCTTTTTCTTTAGTTATACTCATATCTAATCCCTCTTTTCTGTTCAAATCTCTCGATCACTATACGTTTGGTGATTCATTGCATAGCTCGCTGGGACATAACGACCCGGGGAAAACCTATTCTCTCCTGATCTTCATTGCATTGGTGTCTGAGCTGTTTTAAGTTTCTTACAGTTGGCCATTCACAAGTGGTCAGCTTGCGTGAGAAAACTTGACGGTTTTGCACCGATCATAGGCACTTGTGACTTATACCAATGCTCATAACCATTTATTGGTTGGATGTGGTGTTTCTAAGTTTCTTCCCAAGTCTTAAGCAAGTAACATGGATGAACCCATGATTCAACAGATGCTACTTGCATTCCATTCAACCTCATACACCGGTGGGTAGCAACAACATGTTTACATGGCATACCTGTAAGCTCCCATCTTCTACATGTACAAGCCCTAGCTTCAACATTCACAATACACTTGTCTCCCCATCCACTGACCTCATACTTTTCTCCTTCAACCCGTAAAGTAGTGTACTTATAAGCCTCTTTCTTGATTGCATCTAACATGAGTGTTGCCTTTGGTGTTAATGGTCCGGCACACTTTTGAATAACATTCACAACGTTCACTATTCTTTTCATATAGTACTCTCTAATGTATTCCAAAGCAGTAATGATGGGTTGGTGCCTACCTCCCACTAGTTTTCCATTGAACACCTCACACATGTTATTAAGTAGCACATCAGAATGAGCCCTCCCTACAACATGTTTGGTTAGGTACCTGAAAAATGTCGTAGAACAAAAGATGTACAAGTAGACATACATTTGGTTAGGTACCTGAAAAATGCGACCTTGACCAATGGGTTGGTTATTCTTACTTAACCAAGCATGGTCAGGTTCTCTAAACCTCTTGAATGCCAGCATGACTGCCTCAAATTGTTGGACGGTTGTTGCTGCTGCACATCTCCACAAATGTTCCTTGTATGCTTTAGCATTCCATTGCAATTTCATATTATCATGGATGTGCTTCAAACAATATCTGTGTTCAGCACTAGGGAATACTTCTGCTAATGCTGGAATGATACCATGCACAAATAAACATCAATTCCTTACTAATAAAACTTGCATTT
Source organism: Chrysanthemum seticuspe (assembly GCA_019973895.1). Lineage (NCBI taxonomy): Eukaryota > Viridiplantae > Streptophyta > Magnoliopsida > Asterales > Asteraceae > Chrysanthemum > Chrysanthemum seticuspe. The sequence goes on along the minus strand of BPTQ01000006.1, from coordinate 255,933,297 downwards.
AACGAAAATACAAGTGAATCTAATCAACTAAATGGTAAAATCACCTTTTTCCTGTCGCTAATAAAAGTGTAGTTTGAGTTTGGTTGCAAGTCAAGATCATCTCTTAGACATTCAAGAAACCAAATCCATGAGTCTTTGCTTTCAGCTTCTGCAACCGCGTAGGCTAAAGGGTATATTCCATTGTTGCTGTCTATACCGACTGCTGTAAGAAGCTGGCCAGGAAAAGGACCCCTCATAAAAGCACCATCTAACCCCAACAACTCTCTTTGACAAGCTTTATATCCTTCCTTCAAAGCGCCTAAGCATACATACATTCTCTTGAAAACTCTAGTTGGACTTGTTGCATCTGTTGCAGTTTGTACACTTATCCTAACTGTTGTATCTGGGTTAGTTTTTTGCAACTCTTCAACATAGTCTCTTAAAAGGGTGTATTGGTGCTTATAATCACCCCTAATCTCATTTTCTGCCTTGTTCTTTGCCCTTAATGCTTTTTGCATAGACACCTAAACTTCAAACTGTTTACTGAGCTGATCTTGAACAGCCCTGATTAGAATATCTGGATTGACTTGAACTTGGTCAACTATTTGCTTCGAAAGAAACTTGTAGTCACAAGCTTTAATGTATCTTGATTGCAAACATTTGTGTTCATCCTCGAAAGTTCGAACAATCCATACATCTTTATCTATATTTTTGGCTACATACAACAACCACGGACAATATGTTGCTTGCTCCTTGCGTGTTCGCAAATATACATCCCTACCAAGGCCTCTAGTTATCGGACCGTTTTTCCTCTTTGGGGCTTTTCCCAGCCCTGAACCTTCGGTTATTCCACAAACATGTATTTGTCCAAGACACCTAACCCTAATTCTCTGTTTGTCATTCTTAATTAGTTGCAATTTCCTCCTAGTCTTTATTGAAAGCAGGTAGATCCTATCTTGCACTTCTTTTGCAGTTACAAAACTTTGACCACAGAAAAAAAAGATTTCGTTCTCTGTTTATGTTGCCTCACTTAACTTTTGTTTCTTGTATGCCCTCAATTTGTTCCTCCTAATAACATACTCATCCTCATTCTCAGAACCACTTGCAAAATCATTATCATCTAACAGATCCAACTCATTTTTGTTAAAACAATCATGCGGTAGTTGGCTAGTGGTACCTATAGATGGTAAATCTGTAGTCTCAATCACTTTGAACAGATTAACATCAAAATCAGGCTCCTCAAAAGTATTAGCCTCATCGACAACTATGTTTCCATCACCATTGTTCTCAATATCATCATTGTCACTCATATAAGTGTCTGTCTCACTCACATTGTCATCACTTAAAGCTTCATCGATTTCACTTACCTGTACAGATTTACCTTTTTGGATATGATCAACATGATTACATGTTTCCTCCTCATGATGACCTAACTCTTGATCATTTTGACATACCTCTTCAGGACTATCTATTTGGATATGCTCAACATGTGTTAGGATTTAGTAAATCCAGTTATTAAAGAGTCGGTCACCTCAAGTATATGTAATCGTTAGAAAGCTCGTAGTCGTAGATTATTTTATGTTAAGTAGTATTTAGTTAAGTTACACCGTGGAGGACGGACGGGTCTTTACCCACTGTATGCCTGATCCACAGCCCGTAGGTGGCGATTTATGTAAGACTATAAATACTCTCTACCTCCCAAGGTAGAGAGTTGGAGCTCATAATAAGATTTTTCTTTCTCTCACTAAAGTTCCCAACCTCTAACTTTCTCTCTCTAAAACCATAGTATACGCCTCTTTGATCTTTGGTTTAGTGTGTTTATGAAATCCAATATGTTACAAATGGTATCAAGAGCCATGGTTTGATCATCTCTCTTACATATCCTTGGATTTCTAGTGGTTTTAGATGGTTTTTGAGTTTGAAAAAGTTAAGTGGTTTTTGCATCATTTGGATCATTTCTAGTGTTAAAGTTTGAATTTTGGGTGTACTTTTGTGTTTAGAACCATTGTAAGTGCTTGGGTTTTGATTTGGTAAGCTTGAATCACTGTGGTTGAGCTTGTTTTGGATTGAAAAGTGTGTTTTTGAAGTTTTTCTTGCTAGCGACTTGGTTCTCGTAGTGTTTTTCATCGTAGTGACTTGCTTCAGTAAAAGGTAGCGAGTAGTAGTGTTAATTGTTAGCAATTTGGTCCTAGCGACTTGTCTATTGAGACAAGCCGAAAAACAGTACAACTTAGTGGATTCTCCACTACGGCTAGCGACTTGGTGAAGTTAGCGACTTGCTTTCAATTTTGTTAGCGACTTGTACTTAGTATTCTTAGCGACTTGGTGTTAGCGACTTGGACCTTAGCGAGTTGCTTGATGAGTGTGTAAATACTCATCATTTTTGGTTAATTCTGAACTGCAAAACGGTTAAAAATGCTCAGAAATGCATCAAAACACTGAAAATATCTCAAAAGTGCATTTTATATGTTTTAGATGCAAAAAGTTCAAAATCAGATGAAAAACGAGCAAAGTTTACATAATTGGCAGTTTCAGTCCCCCGACTTTCAGAAAATGGCAAAATCAGTCCCTAGGCATTTGTTTTAAAAGAAAAGTCACCAAAGGTCCTTTTGGAAACATAAATTATCATATTTAGTCCTTTGGTGGAAAATCCAAAAATATTTGAGAAATTACAGTTTAGTCCCTGAAAATCCAAAAATGGTCAAAATTAGTCCTTGGAAATTTCAAAAGTGTCAAAACTAGACCTTGGTCTATTAAAGGTTGGCAAAATTAGTCCTTGGACTACATCTTCATAATTTACATGTTTGGTCCCTTGAATTTCAAATATTACACAAGTGGTCCTTGGTGTTATTAATTTCACAAACCAAACGGACCTATTACTAACCCCAAGCCCAAACATTAATCCCTTGGCCCAATCTACCAACCCGGTCCAGTATACCCATAACCCGACCAACCCAATACCCAAGATTTAAAATAAAATATACCGCCCCTTCCCTGTCCTCCCCGACCACCATGTCCCCCCCTCCTCCAGCCACCTACAACCACTCTACTTCACACCCTTTGTCTCCCCCACCTCACCTAACTTCCCAATGCATTAAATGCATTCTCTTTCCTGTCCCTGATATCAAAACCAGTTTTTCCTGCCAAATTCATCTAATGACCAAGATGGCTCAAAAGACATCCAAGGGCTCAGATTTATGTTGGGATTTGCTCAGAGACACGTGGAGAGTATTTTTTATGCATAAAAGAAGGAGAGAAGCAACAAGAAGAGTAGTTAGTTTTAGTTTTATCTAAATGTATGTCGTTTTGTCAGTGTCTTAACTAGTTTTCACTTGTATTTTCTAGTTAATTTGTATCAAACAAAGTCATTCAAGTGTATTGCAACTATTATCAAGTTTCAGTTTAAGCCTTTGTTCACATTTCCAATTTTATCTCAACTGTTGCCATTTTCCATATTAAATTCTGTTGATAAAGTCTCAAAAAGCCTAATTATAATCTCAATCAAGCTTCTATAAGCTATTCATAGCTTTTTACAAGCTTGTGTTTAAGGTTCAAGTAACTTTAGTTCTTGGTCAACAAAAGTCAAATTTGGAGCAAAAATGATGCAGGGATGATATGGGTTGATTCAGGAATGGAAATGGGTGGAATTGGAAGCAATGGGTTGGAATTGATAGGTTAGGGTTCTGGTTTCACTATGGCAAGCCACTGTGGCTATGGACATTTGTAAGTCAAGTTCAAGTTCATTAGCATAAACTGTTTTAGTAATCTTAAGTAGTTAAAACCTGTTAGTTAATCTGTGATTAGGTTAAGTAAACTTAGTTTGGTCATTTGTGCAAGTTTAATCAGTTGTTGTACCATTTTAATTGCATATCAGTCCATATAAGGGGGTGTTTGGTTTATAGCACAACCTGTTTAAAAGGCTTGTTCAGTGTATAATTATTGTTGGTTTATGTTTGTGTGACTCCAATTAACTCATATCAGTCTTAGTTCTTTTGCCTGCTAGCTCAAAAAGTCAATCACTAGTGAAAACTGTCTCACTGTTAATCTGTTGGATTTTTGGATTTGAAATCTCTGGACTTGTGTTTAAAAGTCTTATACAGTGCTTACTTTGTGTTCATTTCATCAAAATACATCATAATCAGTCATTAAATTGCATTCAAACCTCACCAAAGTCAAACTGGTAACTGATTTTCAAAAGTCAAAACATGTCAAAAATTGGATTTGTGCAGACATTGCAGCAGTTGCACAGGGTTCAGTAGAACTTTTTAGGGTCTCATTTTTGGGATATAAGCAGTTGGCTAGGAGGTCTATAAGACCTAATATCTGTTTTTAGCAAAAACTCTCTGGATAAGCTTGTGCATAAGCTCATAGTCAGGTCCTAGTGCCCTGCTCACAGGGGTCAGTTTATGCTGAGTTTTTCTCAGATCTTGCATGATTGTCACAGAGCTTATTAGAGCTTGTTTAGGTTTGGGATTTGGTTTGCTAGTTCTCAACCAGGTCTAGAATAAGTTCCAATTTGAAGTTTTTAGTTTTAGCTTGATTTGTGACTTGTGCTTGTGTTTAAAGTAGGTACCTAATAAATGTTTTAGCTTATTCACTCAACTCTTCAAATTTGATCAATCTTGCAATTCAGTAGCTGTAGCTTGTTGTTATTAGTTGCATTTTGGTTACTTTTGCATAATATTGTTTCTGTAATCAGTGGGTTACTTGTTTGGTTCAATTGGCTTATTTTAGTGCTTATTTATAAGCACTTGTGACATCAGTTTCATATTCTTCCAAGCAACCATATGTTTTTCCAATTTTCCTAGCTTCCTTATACTATTTTAGAGTTTTCCTGAAATTTTCAGATTTTTCCAAGCTTGTTTGATATTTTTCTGCATTTAAATCATTTTTTTAGCACTTTTTAATTAGCTTTTAATACAAAAAATTCAGAAAAGGTTCAAAAAAATAATTTTTCAATTTTCTTAGGTTTAGATAAATATAAAAAGTAAAAAAAGTAATTTTCCAGATTTTTCATAGTTTATTTTGTAATTTTTAGTAATTTAATTAGTTTTTAATAGTTTTTAATTCCTAGAAAATAGAAAAATAATCAGAAAAATATAAAAATAGTTTTGAAAATTCTATTTTGATATTTTAGATTTTTCTAAGTCTTAATTTTATTTTTCTAGCTTTAATTCACAATTTCTTGTATTTTAGGTAATTATTTAATAGTTAAAAATAGTTTTTAATTAGATAATTAGTTTTAAAAATAATTCTCTTTTTCCATAAATTTTCTTTTATCATTAGGATTGTAAAAATGTATTTTTCATATTTTTAGGATTTATATTGTGTAAGTTTCACGTTTTTAGTTGTACGTCGCGTAGTTTTTAATTTGAGTTTCGTAAAAACATGAAAACAAAAACATCATTTTAATTATAGTGATAGCGTTTATTTAATAGATTTTATCTTTTTAATTTCCTCCAATTTGCATTTAAGCCATTGTAATTTGTTGGCTTTTCCTTAGTTATAATCATATTCACAAATCTCTTTTCCATTCAAATTTCTCGATCACTATACGTGAGTTGATCCATTGCATAGCTCGCTAGGACATAACGACCCGGGGAGACTCTATACTCCTCAGATCTTCATTGCATTTGGTTTTAGGCTGTTTTAAGTCTGTTACGGTTGGCCATTCACAAGTGGCCAGCTTGTGTGATTAGACTTGACCGTCTGAGACCAGATCAAATTTTTGGCGCCGCTGCCGGGGAACTGTGCTGATCTATCTTCCGTGTAGCAGATTAGTTGTTTGAATACTCACTCATTTGTTTATATCATCCATATCTATCTATATATATATATATCCATATTTTCTTATAAAAAATCCAAAAACCCAAAAACATCCAAAAACGTATAAAACACAAAAATATTTTTCTTTTGTTTCTATATATGTATCAAAAATAAAAAAATACAAAAAGATTCGTCGTTTTCTTTAATAAATAACAACTTAAAAGATTACCACCGCAAACCAAGGCAGTGCACTACCTAACTGGGGGTGCGACCATAATAAGTTCCCGAACTAAAGATTTAAAACTTGCCTTTGTGTCCTTGTGATTGGTGTACCTTTTTCAAAGAAGCCTTTCATCTTGGATTATTGGTTAAGTTCACTGTTGTTTTGCCTCGATTTTGTGTTAATTGATTTTGTTGTGATATCGACGTTTCAGAACCAGAAAACCCATAAAGATTCTTCTCACCCCATTTTTATAAAACGTCTTCATAATTCTCATTCTCATCTGAAAGATTTTCATAATTCCCACTTCTCTCCTTAACTCTGAGTTTCCTTAGAGTTAACTCTAGTGTATGCGCACTCGCTCTTCTAGATCTGTGAGCCCATTTCGTGAGCTTGTCAAGATTCCAAGAAGGCGTGTTCGTAGACTTTCTGCTCCATCAGTCGGATCTGAGATCCGGACTGCTCACGCTACTTCCGTTATCATGGCGGAAGAACGCCCTGTGTGTGAGCTTCTCCAGGCACCCATCGACGGGTATGGAGATGCTATCGTTGTACCAGCCATTGTGGCTGAAAATTTTGAACTCAAGACCGGGTTACTGAATCTTGTAACTTCAAATCAGTTCTACGGTTTTGAGCGGGATGATCCTCATGCTCATATTCGATGGTTTAACAAGATTGCATCTACCATCAAGTATAAGAATGTCCCTACTGATGCTGTTAAGCTTCTTCTGTTCCCATTTTCTCTTGAGGGGCAAGCCCGGATTGGCTTGAAAAGCAACCCCCTCAGTCTATAGAGACATGGGAAGATCTGGTGAAGAAATTTGTGAATGAATTCTATCCACCTTCCAAAACAACGAGTCTAAAAAATGAAATCATCAAGTTCACTCAGAAGTTTGATGAACCCTTCAGTGAATCGTGGGATCGTTTCAAGGAATTGCTTCGCAAATGTCCTCACCATGGTTTCTCCGAGTTGATGCAACTCGATACTTTCTACAATGGAGTGAGTCAATCTGATCAAGATTCTCTCAATTCCTCCGCGGGAGGAAATTTCCTAAGCAAAACTGTCAAAGAAGCTTTAGCGATTATCGAAAACAAGTCTAAAGTCCGCACTGCATGAAGCAAGCCGGTTGTTTCCCAAGTCAGTGTTGGACCTTCTTCTTCTTCATCGCCCGTGAGTCAATATAGCACCGATGCTAAGATTGATAAACTCACGGAAGCTATTCAAGCTTTGGTTCTCTCCAACCAGAAGAAAGTCTCTTTTCCACAAACTTCACCTCCTGCTGAAGTTAAGAAAGTGGAAGTCTGTGTTACCTGTGGTGGCCCCCATGCTTACTATAACTGTATGGCCACCGATGGTAACCCCTTTGAAGCTAACGCTGTGGGCGGGATGTCTAATCAGGGAGGCAATCAATATCGTGCTCCTGTAGACCCGAACCACCGTCCTAATCACTACCCTGGACCTCCCGGTTTCAATCAAAACCGTAATCAGAATCAAAACAGACCAAACCAAGGTTTTCAAAACCAAGGTAATTTTGGTCAAAACAACGGTTTTCAAAATCAGAATCAAAATTTCCAACATCAAGGAAATTACAATAGAAACCCAGGTCAGGGAAATTTCAACCAAGGGTATTTTCATGGCAATAACCAAGGGAATTTTCAAAATCAAGGCCCTAATCCTAACAATAGAGGCCAGAATTTTCCTGTGCAAAATCAAGCCATTGTTCCAACTGGACCATCATCTGATGAGTTGTTGAAACAATTCATGAAATCCCAAGAAGAAATGAATCGGTTGTTGGTTAGCCAGATTGCTGACATCAAGAAGTCTTTAAATGATCGACCCTCGGGCTCAGGTACTCTACCTAGCAACACGATCGCTAATCCGAGGGGCGATGCAAAGGCGATCACAACCCGAAGTGGTGCTTCTTATGCTGGACCCGCTGTTCCTACTACCTCTTCTTCCTCTCTCCCGAAGGTAGTAGAAAGCGAACCTGAGGCGACAAAGGACAAAGAACTTCCTACTAATAACGGAAGTGCCAGCAATGTCCATCCTCAGGTTGTCCCCAAACCCAAGCCTGGAGTTGTTTTTGAACCTCCAGTTTGTGACCCTAAATCCAAAACTTCTATTCCTTATCCCTCACGTTTACATGAGCAAAAGCTCCGCGAGAAAGCTAGTCATCAAATGGAAAAATTCTTTCAAATTTTCCAAGAACTTCACTTTGACATAAGCTTCGCGGATGCTATCATGTTGATGCCCAAGTTTGCATCTACTCTGAAACACATGTTGAGCAACAAGGAAAAGCTGTTTGAGATGGCTAAGACTCCTTTAAATGAGAATTGCTCAGCAGTCTTGTTGAAAAAGCTTCCCGAGAAGCTAGGAGATCCCGGAAAATTTCTTCTTCCTTGTGTTTTTCCTGGGATGATTGAATGCTTTGCCCTTGCCGATCTTGGTGCAAGCATCAATCTGATGCCGTATTCAGTATGGAAGAAACTTTCTCTTCCGGAACTTATTCCTACCTGCATGACTCTTGAGCTTGCTGATCGTTCTATCTCGCGTCCTCTTGGCATCGCCGAGGATGTATTTGTGAAAGTAGGAAAGTTCCATTTTCCAGCTGACTTCGTTGTTGTTGATTTCAATGCTGATCCTCGGGTTCCCCTCATTGTTGGAAGAGGAGTCCTGAGGACGGGCCGTGCTCTTATCGATGTATTTGAGCAAGAGATCACTCTACGTGTGGGTAATGAAGCTGTTACTTTTAACCTCGATCAAACTTCGAGGTACTCCTCAAATTATGATACTGAATCAATTAATTGAGTCGATTTAATTGATATTGCTTCAGAGGAGTACTCTCAAGAGTTTCTTGGTTATCTTCATAATTCTGTGAGTGGGAATTCCAATTCCACCACATCTTCTCAACCTATCATTGCCGAATCTTCCCCCTCTCTCACTCCGTTTGAGGGAGGTGACTTCCTTTTGGAAGAGATCGATGAATTTCTTTCTACTGATGAATCAATTCCGCCTGGAATTGATGGTGTTTATGATTCGGAGGGGGATATTCTTTATCTTGAGCAATTGCTTAATGAAGATCCATTATCTTCACTCCCTCCGAAAGAAATCACGATTGAGGAAATCAAATCAGTACAATCATCTACTGAAGAATTTCCCGAGGTTGAACTTAAGGACCTACCTCCTCATCTCGAGTATGCATTCTTGGAGGGTGATGATAAATTACCCGTCATAATTGCTAAAGACTTAACTGAGGAGGAGAAAACTGCTCTCATAAAGGTCTTGAAGTCACACAAGCAAGCAATTGCTTGGAAACTCTCCGATATTAAGGGTATCAACCCTGAATTTTGTACTCACAAAATCTTAATGAAGGATGACTTCAAACCAGCAGTCCAACATCAGAGAAGGGTGAATCCTAAGATTCATGAGGTTATCAAACAAGAGGTTCTCAAACTTCTTGATGCCGGTTTGATTTACCCGATCTCTGATAGTCCTTGGGTTAGCCCAATTCATTGAGTTCCAAAAAAGGGTGGCATTACTGTTGTCACGAATGAAGAAAACGAGTTAATTCCAACTCGATTGGTTACGGGATGGCGTGTGTGTATTGACTATCGAAAGTTAAACGAAGCCACCCGTAAAGACCATTTTCCTCTACCCTTCATGGACCAGATGCTTGAGAGATTAGCAGGGAACGAATACTATTGTTTCCTTGATGGTTTCTCGGGTTACTTTCAGATCCCCATTGATCCGTTGGATCAAGAGAAAACCACATTCACCTGCCCATATGGGACGTTTGCCTACAGACGTATGCCTTTTGGCTTATGCAATGCTCCTGGCACGTTCCAACGATGTATGATGGCCATTTTCCACGACATGATCGGGGAAACTATGGAGGTGTTTATGGATGACTTCTCGGTCATTGGGGACTCATTTCAGACATGTCTCTCCCATTTAGACAAAATGCTAAAAAGGTGTGAAGACACCAATCTCTGTCTAAACTGGGAAAAGAGCCACTTTATGGTCAAAGAGGGCATAGTCCTTGGCCATAAGATTTCCAAGAACGGGATTGAGGTAGATAGAGCAAAAGTTGATGTCATTGCTAAACTACCTCATCCTACTACTGTCAAAGGTGTTAGGAGTTTTCTAGGTCATGCCGGGTTTTATCGTAGATTTATTCAAGATTTCTCTAAAATCGCTCGGCCTATGACCCATCTTCTCGAAAAAGATGCTCCTTTTATCTTCTCTCCTGAGTGCATCGAAGCTTTTGAAACACTTAAGAAAAAGCTTACGGAAGCACCCATTCTAGTTGCCCCCGACTGGGACTTACCCTTCGAGCTCATGTGCGATGCAAGTGACTTTGCTATCGGTGCAGTCTTGGGGCAACGCAAAACCAAACATTTTCAGCCAATCCACTACGCCAGCAAAACTATGACTGAAGCTCAGACCCATTACACCACTACAGAAAAAGAATTATTAGCTGTGGTGTATGCGTTTGAGAAGTTTCGGCCATACCTCATCTTGACCAAATGCGTGGTGTATACGGATCACTCGGCACTCAAATATCTCTTTGCAAAACAAGATGCAAAGCCGAGATTGCTCCGTTGGGTTCTCCTCCTACAAGAATTTGATATCATTATTCGTGATAAAAAAAGGAGCTGAGAACCTGGCTACTGATCATCTGTCCCGATTAGAGAACCCTCACCAAAATGTGTTCGAGAAAAAGGAAATAAATGAAACATTTCCTCTCGAAACACTCAATATGGTTTCTTTTCGTGGAGACTCTTCTACCCCATGGTTTGCTGACTTTGCAAATTACCATGCGGGTAACTTTGTTGTGAAAGGGATGTCGTCCCAACAGAAAAATAAATTCTTTATAGATGTGAAGCATTATTTCTGGGACGACCCCTACTTGTTCAAAATTTGTGCGGATCAAGTCATCCGACGATGTGTGTATGGTCAGGAAGCTATTGACATTCTCAAAGCTTGCCATTCTGGACCTACTGGAGGACATCATAGCCCCAACTACACCGCCAAGAAGGTGTTTGATTCCGGATTCTATTGGCCCACAATCTACAAGGATGCCCATGAATTCGTCAAAACCTGTGACGCTTGTCAACGTCATGGGAATATCTCACAAAGGAATGAAATGCCGCAAAACGCCATTCAAGTGTGTGAGATTTTTGACATCTGGGGCATTGACTTTATGGGGCCATTTCCTTCTTCCCGTGGTAACAAGTACATACTCGTGGCCGTTGACTACTTGTCAAAATGGGTGGAAGCCAAAGCTTTACCCACCAACGATGCCCGAGTTGTTGTGAAATTCTTGAAATCTCTCTTTGCTAGGTTTGGAACTCCACGAGCCATAATCAGTGATCGTGGTACGCATTTCTGCAATGACCAATTTGAAAGAGTCATGCAAAAGTATGGTGTAACTCACCGTACCTCTACTGCGTACCACCCACAAACAAGTGGGCAAGTGGAAGTTTCTAACCGGGGGATTAAAAGAATCTTGGAGAGGACGGTTGGCGAAAACCGTGCCTCTTGGTCGGATAAGCTAGATGACGCGCTCTGGGCCTTCCGTACAGCTTACAAAACACCCATCGGGTGCACTCCATACAAGCTTGTATACGGGAAGGCGTGTCATCTACCGGTTGAGCTCGAGCACAAGGCATACTGGGCCTTGAAGCATGCTAACTTTGATATTCAGACAGCGGGTGATCATCGGAAAGTTCAAATGAATGAATTAAATGAACTCCGTGATCAAGCCTACGAGAACTCTTTGATCTATAAACAAAAGACAAAGAAGATTCATGACTCAAAAATCAAGAACCGCGTTTTCAACGTTGGGGATAGTGTCCTTCTTTTCAATTCAAGATTGAAGATTTTCTCGGGAAAGCTCAAATCCCGCTGGTCTGGACCATTTACCATCGCTAAGGTTTATCCTTATGGTACCATTGAGTTATCTCAACCCGATGGTCCTAATTTTAAAGTGAATGGTCATCGAGTGAAGCATTACTTTGGAGAGGACATACCCCCTGTGGTTATCCCGGACTTACAAACTTTCCCCATGAACCAATGAATGCGGGGATCGAGTCAAGCTAGCGACTCGGTAATCAAAAACAGTAGCATGCCATATGGGTTCTCACCCATATTTCTGTCTTCTTACCTCTTTCTACCACCCTAGTGTCGGGGGGGGGGGGGTTGCCCC
>BPTQ01000006.1:255792415-255921113 GCA_019973895.1 Chrysanthemum seticuspe | reverse complement strand
GGAAATGGTGTTCGGTATTAGAACGCCCGATCGGTTGAGAAGTGAAAAATCCTATACCACTCAGCTTATGGTATGTTAAAACCCGTTTAACGTTCGGCAGTTGCCTAAACTCTATAGAAATGGTTCTCGGCAAACGAGGACCTAATCGGTTAGGAAAACAGAATGTCTGTACCGCCTGACTATTGGTTTACTCTTTCACATCTTGTGAATGAGGTTTTTTTTAAAACCGTTTCTCATTTGGTTATCAGTCCGCCATGTCTGTAAGACAAAAGGATTGGCTAATCCAGGAGCAAACGGCTCTTGGTAAAGATATCTCAAATCCGTTGACGGCTTGCAATTTGCCCAAAATTGTATGGTATTCGACTCACCATATCCTAAAAAGTGAAGAGTTGGCTAGCCCGCAAGATTATGGCTTGTGGTAAAGGCAGTGGAAGATCCATAATTGGTAATCAGCTCACCAAAGATAATATTGATAATTTATCTAAGAGTTGGCTAGTCCAGAGCAAACGGCTTCTGGTAAAGACAAAATCAAATCCGTTGAAAGCTGGTGATTTACTCAAAATCACATGGTTATCGGTGTACCATGGTTCTTACTTGAACTGAAACATTTGGCTACTCCAGAAGTAATGGCTTTTGGTAAAGAGATTGAAATCCATTAGTTTTTCTCAAAATATTGCTAGGGACTAGCAATAGTTTAGTGTGGGGGATTGATGAGTGTGTAAATACTCATCATTTTTGGTTAATTCTGAACTGCAAAACGGTTAAAAATGCTCAGAAATGCATCAAAACACTGAAAATATCTCAAAAGTGCATTTTATATGTTTTAGATGCAAAATGTTCAAAATCAGATGAAAAACGAGCAAAGTTTACATAATTGGCAGTTTCAGTCCCCCGACTTTCAGAAAATGGCAAAATCAGTCCCTAGGCATTTATTTTAAAAGAAAAGTCACCAAAGGTCCTTTTGGAAACATAATTATCATATTTAGTCCTTTGGTGGAAAATCCAAAAATATTTGAGAAATTACAGTTTAGTCCCTGAAAATCCAAAAATGGTCAAAATTAGTCCTTGGAAATTTCAAAAGTGTCAAAACTAGACCTTGGTCTATTAAAGGTTGGCAAAATTAGTCCTTGGACTACATCTTCATAATTTACATGTTTGGTCCCTTGAATTTCAAATATTACACAAGTGGTCCTTGGTGTTATTAATTTCACAAACCAAACGGACCTATTACTAACCCCAAGCCCAAACATTAATCCCTTGGCCCAATCTACCAACCCGATCCAGTATACCCATAACCCGACCAACCCAATACCCAAGTTTTAAAATAAAATATACCGCCCCTTCCCTGTCCTCCCCGACCACCATGTCCCCCCTCCTCCAGCCACCTACAACCACTCTACTTCACACCCTTTGTCTCCCCCCACCTCACCTAACTTCCCAATGCATTAAATGCATTCTCTTTCCTGTCCCTGATATCAAAACCAGTTTTTCCCGCCAAATTCATCCAATGGCCAAGATGGCTCAAAAGACATCCAAGGGCTCAGATTTATGTTGGGATTTGCTCAGAGACACGTGGAGAGTATTTTTTATGCATAAAAGAAGGAGAGAAGCAACAAGAAGAGTAGTTAGTTTTAGTTTTATCTAAATGTATGTCGTTTTGTCAGTGTCTTAACTAGTTTTCACTTGTATTTTCTAGTTAATTTGTATCAAACAAAGTCATTCAAGTGTATTGCAACTATTATCAAGTTTCAGTTTAAGCCTTTGTTCACATTTCCAATTTTATCTCAACTGTTGCCATTTTCCATATTAAATTCTGTTGATAAAGTCTCAAAAAGCCTAATTATAATCTCAATCAAGCTTCTATAAGCTATTCATAGCTTTTTACAAGCTTGTGTTTAAGGTTCAAGTAACTTTAGTTCTTGGTCAACAAAAGTCAAATTTGGAGCAAAAATGATGCAGGGATGATATGGGTTGATTCAGGAATGGAAATGGGTGGAATTGGAAGCAATGGGTTGGAATTGATAGGTTAGGGTTCTGGTTTCACTATGGCAAGCCACTGTGGCTATGGACATTTGTAAGTCAAGTTCAAGTTCATTAGCATAAACTGTTTTAGTAATCTTAAGTAGTTAAAACCTGTTAGTTAATCTGTGATTAGGTTAAGTAAACTTAGTTTGGTCATTTGTGCAAGTTTAATCAGTTGTTGTACCATTTTAATTGCATATCAGTCCATATAAGGGGGTGTTTGGTTTATAGCACAACCTGTTTAAAAGGCTTGTTCAGTGTATAATTATTGTTGGTTTATGTTTGTGTGACTCCAATTAACTCATATCAGTCTTAGTTCTTTTGCCTGCTAGCTCAAAAAGTCAATCACTAGTGAAAACTGTCTCACTGTTAATCTGTTGGATTTTCGGATTTGAAATCTCTGGACTTGTGTTTAAAAGTCTTATACAGTGCTTACTTTGTGTTCATTTCATCAAAATACATCATAATCAGTCATTAAATTGCATTCAAACCTCACCAAAGTCAAACTGGTAACTGATTTTCAAAAGTCAAAACATGTCAAAAATTGGATTTGTGCAGACATTGCAGCAGTTGCACAGGGTTCAGTAGAACTTTTTAGGGTCTCATTTTTGGGATATAAGCAGTTGGCTGGGAGGTCTATAAGACCTAATATCTGTTTTTAGCAAAAACTCTCTGGATAAGCTTGTGCATAAGCTCATAGTCAGGTCCTAGTGCCCTGCTCACAGGGGTCAGTTTATGCTGAGTTTTTCTCAGATCTTGCATGATTGTCACAGAGCTTATTAGAGCTTGTTTAGGTTTGGGATTTGGTTTGCTAGTTCTCAACCAGGTCTAGAATAAGTTCCAATTTGAAGTTTTTAGTTTTAGCTTGATTTGTGACTTGTGCTTGTGTTTAAAGTAGGTACCTAATAACTGTTTTAGCTTATTCACTCAACTCTTCAAATTTGATCAATCTTGCAATTCAATAGCTGTAGCTTGTTGTTTTTAGTTGCATTTTGGTTACTTTTGCATAATATTGCTTCTGTAATCAGTGGGTTACTTGTTTGGTTCAATTGGCTTATTTTAGTGCTTATTTATAAGCACTTGTGACATCAGTTTCATATTCTTCCAAGCAACCATATGTTTTTCCAATTTTACTAGCTTCCTTATACTATTTTAGATTTTCCTGAAATTTTCAGATTTTTCCAAGCTTGTTTGATATTTTTCTGCATTTAAATCATTTTTTTAGCACTTTTTAATTAGCTTTTAATACAAAAAATTCAGAAAAGGTTCAAAAAAATAATTTTTCAATTTTCTTAGGTTTAGATAAATATAAAAAGTAAAAAAGTAATTTTCCAGATTTTTCATAGTTTATTTTGTAATTTTTAGTAATTTAATTAGTTTTTAATAGTTTTTAATTCCTAGAAAATAGAAAAATAATCAGAAAAATATAAAAATAGTTTTGAAAATTCTATTTTGATATTTTAGATTTTTCTAAGTCTTAATTTTATTTTTCTAGCTTTAATTCACAATTTCTTGTATTTTAGGTAATTATTTAATAGTTAAAAATAGTTTTTAATTAGATAATTAGTTTTAAAAATAATTCTCTTTTTCCATAAATTTTATTTTATCATTAGGATTGTAAAAATGTATTTTTCATATTTTTAGGATTTATATTGTGTAAGTTTCACGTTTTTAGTTGTACGTCGCGTAGTTTTTAATTTCAGTTTCGTAAAAACATAAAAACAAAAACATCATTTTAATTATAGTGATAGCGTTTATTTAATAGATTTTATCTTTTTAATTTCCTCTAATTTGCATTTAAGCCATTGTAATTTGTTGGCTTTTCCTTAGTTATAATCATATTCACAAATCTCTTTTCCATTCAAATTTCTCGATCACTATACGTGAGTTGATCCATTGCATAGCTCGCTGGGACATAACGACCCGGGGAGACTCTATACTCCTCAGATCTTCATTGCATTTGGTTTTAGGCTGTTTTAAGTCTGTTACGGTTGGCCATTCACAAGTGGCCAGCTTGTGTGATTAGACTTGACCGTCTGAGACCAGATCATTGCTCTTTAGCGACTTGACTGTGTAGCGACTTGGTGCTTTAGCTATTTGTGTCCAGCGACTTGGGTCTTAGTGACTTGGGTCACAGGAAATTGAGATCTTAGCGAGTTGCTACTTAGCGACTTGGTGCTTAGCGACTTGGTTTAAGAAGTCTTAGCGACTTGGTTGATTTTTGCTTGTAGTACGGTTTTCTCTTGATTTAGTAAAATCCCGTGAAAGAATCTATTTCCCGGTTTAATCATAGAGTTATAAAATCCCGTGTAATCTGTAAACATGTCTACCAACGTACCTACAATCATCTCTACTGTTGCTGAGGATGTTCAAGCAGCTGGTTCAGACACTCGTCCACCCATGCTTGACAGAACTGACTATGACTCTTGGGCTCAACGAATCAGATTGTACTGTCTTGGAAAGGAAAATGGGGTCAACATTCTCAAATCCATTGATGAAGGACCTTATCAGATTGAGACTACAAGAGACTTAATTGATACAGCTGCAGATGGAACAATGATCTATGGATTAGACAGACCAAAGACGTATGATGAGCTCAATGATAAGGAGAAAAAGAGATTCGATGCTGATATCAGGGCTTCTAACATTATACTTCAGGGTCTTCCAAAAGATATCTACAAGCTTATCAATCACAACACTGAAGCCAAGGCAGTTTGGGATAATGTCAAGATGCTTCTCTCAGGTTCTGAATTAACCAAGGAAGATAGAGAATCACAACTGTATGATGAGTTTGAGCACTTCAAGATGAAACCAGATGAGAGTGTCTATGAGTACTACATGAGATTCCATAAGCTTGTGAATGATATGAGGAACATCAAAATGACCATGCCAAACATTCAGCTGAACTCAAAGTTTGTGAACAACATGAATCCCGAATGGCACAAATTTGTCACCGCTGTGAAGCTAACCAAAGGATTGAAGAATACAAACTATGAGCAACTGTATGCCTTTCATCTTCAAAATGAGAGACATGCTATGTTTGAAAAAAGGATTCTTGAACAGTTCAAAACCAACCAGGGAGAAACAAGTTCTTCAAATGATTCAACAGCCTTTTACACAAATGTTGGAATTACCACCAAAGCTTCTCAAGTTATACCCACGGGTAATGTTAATCACAAACTCATTCCCGATCCAATGTTCAAACAAGCTGATGCTGATGCAGTCATGGGACATTTCATCAATCAACTAGCTCTTATGGTTAAACAAAACTTGACTCTCAATCCACATACCAACAGTCTTCACACTAACAATGAGATCAAAACTGCATCCAACCTTCACAATCATGCGGTTGTCAGAGATGGAAAAGTTATGGTGCAACCAGTTCAAGGAAGGCAATATGAACAGGGAAGAGGTGGAGTAGGTGGAGGTTATGTTGCAAATCAGAATCGGGGAAGGATTGGAAATCAAGGTCAAGAAAAGCCAATTAAGTGCTACAATTGTGGTGGTGAGGGACATATTGCTAGGAATTCCACATCTCCAAAACGTCCACAAAATGCAGAATACTTCAGAGACAAGATGTTGCTTGTGCAAGCTCAGGATAATGGAGCAGATTTGGATGAAGAGGAGTTGTTGTTTCTTGTTGAGGGAAATGCCCGAACCTATGATGCTGATGTTGATGAACAGCCAATTCAGGAGATAGGTCATAATCATCAAAATGCCTTTCAAGTTGCTGACTGTGATGCATTTGACTCTGAGGTCGATGATGAACCTACTGCCCAAACAATCTTCATGGCTAGCATCTCACCTATGGTTTCTCCAAAGGTCTCTCCACCACAACATGCTAGTTCATCCAAAGACAAAATCATTTCAGAGGTATTAAAACTATATGATGAAGTTGATGAGCAAAAGATGCATAATAACGTACAATCTCTTGAAACTTATGAATCAGATATTGATGATGAGGGTAATAGCAATATTGTCCCATATGACCAATATGTGAAGCAAAGTGAAAGTGAGGTTGTACCAAGTGATGCATCTTCTGCAGTCAGTGATGAATATGTTTTTGATGAATACACTGCATGTGCTCCTGATGATTCTGTTACCTCTGAACTGAATGCCTATAAATAACAAGTTGCTGTTTATGAACAACGAGCTAAATTTGAGTTGACCACCCGTGAGCAGGAAATGGATGACCAAATGCGTACAATTATTAGAAAAAGTAATTTTAGAGAAGAAGTATTAAAACAAGAGTTAAACTCCTTACAAGAAAATCTTTCCAAAACTGCTAAGCAAAAACACGAACTTCAAGAAAATGTTAAAATTCTTAAGCAAGAATTCAATGCTAAGGAATCAAAACTTTTGAATGATTTTTCCAATCTAAAAACTTTGAAAAACAAGCTTGAAAATAAGTTGTACGTACAAAGGAATACCATTCAGACTGCTCACTTGATCGCTAAGCATAGAGGCTTAAGCGATAAGCATAACATTCCACTTGTTGAGGAACCAAATCCAGAGGTCATTAAAAAGGCTTGAGATGCTAATAAGGTACTTTATGATGGTAATGAAATCCTTAAGCCTAGGCAGAAACCTAGTTGCGCTGAGTGCACTGAGGAAGATAAGAAATCAGATGAAGTTACTAGGGAGAAAATGAATAAGAAGCTAGAAGATCCTGAGTGTAAAATGAATAGAATAACGATAAAACCCCATGATTACACTAAGGAAAATTGGATATCCTTAAACAATTTTAAGCCTCAGACTCTATTAACCCCTGAACAAGTGTTCTGGAAAAGGGATATGGATATGCAAAAAGCTGAAAATCTTGTTGAAAAGAATCCCCCTTGTAGGAATTTTCCTAAAGCAACTGTGTATCCTCCTAATACACCAATGAATTTAGTTCCTAGATCTATTGCCACTAATAGCAAGACCTTAATCAGCCTATATGTTGTTTATCAGATGTTTGTTGATTTTGAGAAAACGTGTAAAAAAAGAATCACACCTACAGGGATAACTGAGGGGGAAAGGGGTTTTGAGCAAACTAAAGAATGTTATTTAACTGAAGTCATGCCTTTCTTTAAACAATTAAAAGGTCAATTTGAGAGTCTTCAAAAAGGGATAAATTCATATATTAAAGAAATGGAAAAGGAATTTGATGCAATGATAATTGAGGTCAATGATTATGAACAGGAACTCGAATATAATGAAGTTGAAAGAAAGAACTTGCACATCTTAAATGAGAATTTATTTCGAATTGTGTTGCTCAAGATGTGTTTTATACTGTTACTAAGCACTCTATTACTGCTTCTCGATTTCATGAATTATCTATTGCATTAAAAGTTTCCCATGATCGTGTCATTGAGCTTGAAAACAAAAACTCAGAACTAAATGAGAAAATTGATCAGGATGATCACGATAATTTGGTAAAACATCTTTCTAAACTAGAAGTTGAACATTTTGATTTACAACTAAAATATCAACATCTTAAAGAAAATGTCAAAACCTCAAATATCAAGACATCCTCAGATGTTCCAGAGTTTGATGCAGTTTTTCAGATAAACAAACGTGACGAACAGATTCAAGCTCATTGTAACACGATCAGAAAGTTGAAAGCCCAAATTTCTCAATTAAAGGGTGAAAAGAACAATGTGACTAGCTCCCAAATGCCTCCTCCTTTAGATTCTCAGTATTCTCAAACTTTTCATCTTCAAAACTTGGTTAATGCTTTACAAAAGGAAAACGAGAGTTTTCTAGAAGAAAATGAAAAAGTTAAACGACACTTTAAAGAGTTATATGATTCAATGAAAGTCACTCGTGACAAAAACAATGAAAAAAATAACGTCTTTACAAAAAGAAATTGAGAATCTGAGGAGTCAGGAAAAAGGGAAACTCCCACTTGTCTTTAATGAGAATGTTGCATCAATGTCATCCTCATACTGCAAATATACTGTGACTGTTAAATACATTCCTCCTCATCTTAGGAATAATGAACATGTGTTTCATAACTATTGTGCTCACCTTAAGGATAGTCTAGAATGTCTCCGTGAGATTGTGGAAGAGGACTTCATAAATAAGCCTCTTGATAGAGAAATTAGGTTTGCTTGCATTCAGGCCAAACGATCTCAGGAGCTGCTAGAATGTTTAATTGCAACATGTCCTAAATCCTTAGGTGCGAAAGGTAAAGCTGTGATGCCTTGTTCTATGCCTAGTGCCAAGCATACAAACCATTCTATGCCCAGTGTTAAGAAAGTGAACACTAATTTGCCTTCAAGTAGTTTAGATCCCTGCACGTCTAGTTCAGGAATGCAAAAAATAGATCAACCAACTAATGTTCCCATAATTCCCTCTACAGGAGTAATCAGTGACATAAAATCAAGCGGGTCAAAGCCTCCAGGCAATACCAAGCAAGATAGGACCTCGCAAGCTAAGAGTGTGCATTGGAAGAGGGTAGAAGATCACCCTAGGAATATTAAGTTTGAGTTGAATAAAACGAATCGTGTCGATTCTAGTATTAGCTATAAGCGTACTGTAATTAATTCGAATTCTGCTACTATTCGCAAACCATGTAATGACGATTTCTTGAATTCTGTTACTAATCATGAATGTGGTGTGAATGTTTTGTCTAATGCTGTCAAATGCCCAGTTAAAATTGTTAATGTTAAAAATCAAGCTAAGAAGGCTAAAAGGCAAAGGCAAAAGAAAGTTAGAAAACAGTGGAAACCCACAGAAAGAATATTTGGTAAAATAGGTTATCAGTGGATACCTTCTGGCCGTAAGGTTAATGAGTTCTGCCCTCAATTTGCTAAGGCAATGCCCACTAGAAAATGGATGCCTACTGGTAGAACTATTCCATTAAGAAGTGAACATACTTTGAATAGGTCGAATACGGACATTAGCACTGCATCTATTTCTGATGATTCCATTGTTTCTACTTCTGATGTGGGTGTTCCAATCACTGTTACTAACCAAGTGGAACCCATTATTGCATGGGGTTCCCAATTATCCAGTTATCCATTCTTGTCTGTTTTCAACTGCAGATCGTTCAAATCGTTCTGTGGTACTTGGACTCAGGCTGTTCCAAGCATATGACTGGAGATCGCTCGCAGCTCATGAACTTCGTGAGTAAAATTCATCGGGACTGTTAGATTTGGGAACGACCATTTTGGATCAATTATGGGTTATGGAGATTATGTGGTTGGTAAAAGTGTAATTTTCAGGGTATATTATGTGGAAGGTCTTGGTCAAAACTTGTTCTCTGTTGGTCAATTATGTGATTCCGATCTAGAAGTAGCCTTTAGAAAACATACTTGTTTCGTTAGAGAACTTGATGGTGTGGAATTATTAAGAGGTACTCGTGGTTCTAACCTATACACCATCTCTATCGAAGACATGATGAAGTCTTCTCCAATCTGCTTGCTGTCAAAGGCTTCTAAAACAAAGTCATGGTTATGGCATCGTCGTCTCAATCACTTGAACTTCGGCACCATTAATAACCTTTCCAGAAAGGATCTTGTCAGAGGCTTACCCAGATTAAAATATGAAAAAGATCATCTTTGTTCAGCTTGCCAATTGGGAAAAAGCACGAAATATGCCAACAAACCAAAACCCACAAACTCAGTAATGGAAGTTCTTCATACCCTTCATATGGATCTGTGCGGACCAATGAGAGTGCAAACGATAAATGGGAAGAAATATATTCTAGTAGTTGTTGATGACTACTATGGATTTACTTGGGTAAAGTTTTTGAGGACTAAAGATGAAACTCCAGATGTCATCATCAAACTTATCAAACAACTTCAGGTTCGACTCAACAATACAGTTAGAATTGTTCGAACAGACAATGGCACAGAGTTCGTTAACAAAGACTTAATTCAGTTTTATGAAAGTGTTGGAATCAGTCATCAAAGAAGTGTTCCACGAACTCCTCAACAGAACGGTGTAGTTGAAAGACGAAATCGAACTCTTGTGGAAGCCGCAAGAACAATGCTAATATATTCAAAGGTTCCAATGTTTCTATGGGCTGAAGCCATTGCCACTGCTTGCTACACCCAAAATCGTTCCCTTATACACACCTATCATGGAAAAACTCCATATGAACTTGTCCATAAAAGAAAACCTGGTCTATCCTACCTTCGTGTGTTTGGTGCCTTATGCTATCCAACAAATGACGGTCAAGATCTAGGTAAATTAAGAGCTAAGGCGGACATTGGAGTTTTTGTAGGTTATGCATCAAACAAAAAGGGTTACCGAATCTACAACAAAAGAACTCGAGATATCATGGAAACTATTCACGTCACGTTCGATGAGCTGTCCGGGCAAATGGCTCTAGGACAATCCAGTTCTGGACCCGCATCTCAACCTTCATCAAGTAGTCCTATCAGTTCTACTCTTGTTTCTAATCCCTCTCCAACAACTCTTTATGTACCTCCATCAGAAGATGATTTAAAGAAATTGTTTGATCCAATGTTTGATGAACACTATGAGCCAAATACTAATGATATGTCAATTCCATCAACAGAGGCTGCTTCTCTCCCTGTCAATGAAGTCAACCCTTCAGTTTCAATATCATTAAGCCAAGAAGTGCCTGCTGCTGATCACTCTGTCTCATCAACAAATCATCAATCATCAAGTGTACATCATGGAATTTTTCCTGGCATCAATGATGAAGTTAATCCCTTTGCTACTCCCGAAGATGCTCCATTTGAAAACATATTTGCTCCTGAATCATCATCTGAACCATCTTCATTAGGAGACATCGACTCTGCTACTTCAGTTCCTCAACAACAACCACATGAACACATTAGAAAATGGACACATGATCATCCATTGGACAACATCATTGGAAACCCCTCTCGTCCAGTATCCACACGGAAACAACTTGCAACCGATGCCTTATGGTGCTTCTTCAACTCCGTACTCTCTAAGGTCGAACCAAAAGATGTTAAAACCGCCATGAATGAAGACAGCTGGTTCAATGCCATGCAAGAAGAAATTCATGAGTTTGATCGACTTGATGTATGGGAATTAGTACCTGCTCCAGATTGTGCTATGATCATTGCTCTAAAGTGGATCTTCAAAGTGAAACTTGATGAGCATGGTGATGTTTTAAAGAACAAGGCTCGATTGGTTGCAAAAGGATACCGTTAAGAGGAGGGTATTGACTTTGAAGAATCATTTGCTCCTGTTGCTCGTATCGAGGCAATCAGAATCTTCTTGGCTAATGCTGCGAGTAAGAACATGGTGGTTTATCAGATGGATGTAAAGACGGCGTTTCTTAATGGAGATCTTAAAGAAGTCGTATACGTCAGCCAACCTGAAGGCTTTGTGAATCCAGAACATCCTACTCACGTCTATCGTTTGAAGAAGGCTCTTTATGGTTTAAAGCAAGCTCCAAGGGCATGGTATGATACGCTATCAAAGTTTCTTCTATCTACTGGATTCAGCAAAGGAGCAGTTGATCCGACATTGTTCACCAGAAAGTCAGGCAAACATTTAATTCACGTTCAAATATATGTTGATGATAGTATTTTTGCCTCGACTGACCCCAATGAATGTGATCGTTTTTCAAATGAAATGGGTTCCAAATTTTAAATGTCAATGATGGGACAAATGTCATTTTTCTTGGGATTACAAATTTCACAAAGTCCCCGAGGCATTTTTATAAATTAATCTAAATATGCAAATGAGATTTAAAAAAAAATTGGATTTGATTCTAGTGACCTTGCTGACACTCCCATGATAGAGCGTACTAAACTGGATGTGTTAGGATCCAAATAATATTGTGTTAATGATTCTGGTGGTCTTGGATGATCAAAATACATGTTTGCCATATTTAGAGAGAGAAAGATAGAGAGGGTGTTCTTGCTAGAGACTTGGTTCTTAAATGTAAAAGGTTAGATTAAAATGAAGCACCACCCCTTCCATGGATGGAAGGGGTATTTATACTTACAAACAATACGTCCTTCTATCGGACTGTGGATCAGGCATACAGTGGGTAAAGACCCGTCCTTCCTCCATGGTGTTGCACTAAACTAAACTACGCTACAAACTGACTAATTAACTACTACATAACGTAAATAACGACACGTCTACGAGCTAACATATGCTAAATCATAATTGGGGTGACCGACACTTTAACAAGGAATTTTCTAATTCCTAACAATCTCCCCCTAAGGGAGGTCACCCCATGAAATACATTTTGCATCCTAGAATTCTATACTTGACTTCTGTTCTGAGCTCGTAGACTTCAATTCTTCAATTCCGCAATCTTTGTGTTTTTGTAGTGATTCTTCAAAGTCCGCATAGTTTTGTACTTTCAGTGGAGGCCTTTAACTGATCCATGTCTTTGATGATCTTCGAGCTTTCTTTGAGATCATCAGCCACAGTAAATCTCTCTGGATCATCCATAGTTGTGTTGCCATCATGTGAAGTTGTGACTTGTAGACCGACATGCTCACACTTTTGAATCATGACATCTTTCCATCAGAGTAGCGGAAGCCTTACTGGTTCATGATATTTGCAGCAGCGTAGTAGAAGCATAGTATAAAAATATCAGAACCAGGTTATGTAGATATGCACCAGTCATGATTTCTTCAATTAAGTGTGGTTGCTGTGAACATGCGGCTTTGGATTGACTCCTCAATTCTGATCAGCTGCAATCGTCGGGGTGTACCTGCATACTATAGTTAGCAATAAAGCGCACGAAAGTGTCTTTGATCACTTTCATTGAATTGAGGTACACGGCCCACGGTTCCCCGTTGATCAGTACAAGTACTGCCTGTGATCAGGTAGGATTCCTAAGAATCTCCTTGACAGGGTTTCGCAGCTGTTCTAGCTGTTCTCAAACCGAAACGTCTCAAAGAAGACAACACGGAGTGAGTGAACCAGCAAATTGAGATTCACTGATTGATGAAAAATGATTTGAAAAACAATCGCGTATTGCTTGAAGAAAGAGTTTTGCAATACGACGAAGGTTTTATGAGAAAGATCAATTTTCAATGAAAATACTTTTTGTATTAGAGAATGAGTACACATTCGACGTGCTAGCGAAAAGAAGAGATTCGCACATCAAACGGTTTTTCTAAAAGTATTTTTCAATCAGAGATACTTTTTGAATTTGAAATGAATACACATTCGACGTGCTAGAGAAAAGAAGGTTTGCACATCAAACGGTTTTTCCAAAAGTATTCATCAATTCCATTCCTGGACCAAGGTTGATTCACGAGTGAATCTCCCCATTGTTTCTATCCAGTTGTCACAAGCTTGATCTTTTGCAAAATCTCACATGTCACCCACCAAGAGCTCGTTTGATGTTGGCTCTAGAAGGATTTCCATCTTCATCGTGAATATTTTTACATATCACTCAGATGTTCTGGCAATACCACAAGGAAAATGCGTAGGACTCTCAATATATACTTACTTTCCACATTGTATGAAACAGCAAGTCTTCATTAATATAGTGTCCTAATGAGATATTGTGGATGATCTCTTGGCTCTAGACTCAATTGTGCATTTTTGGTTCCTGTGCCGGAGACTAGGGAGAGGGTCTCCTTCTTCAATATCAATAATCTCTAAGAGAAAGTCGATAGATTATGTCGGTTCCCCGTGAGAATGAAACAAGCCCTTTTAAGAGGAACTTGAGTAGCTTGGGAAGTTTAGTGCAGTGCATCACTGGGTCCATGATGTCTTGTCTTCAATACCAGTGTTACCTTAGTAAACACCAGTAACATATGTATTGAACCCGGTTACTGCCCTAAGGTTGAATTATTGGAGGGCTATTTCTTTTCACCCTTTTCATATTCATTTCTTTTTCCTTCTCCAACCCCTTCAGTGCTTACCGAGACTTCATAACTAGAACCTTGTTGGGTTTATTCCAGTACTAGCTCTATCTCAGTCCGCACTCTTCCCATTTCTCATTTTTCTCCTTTTTTCATCATACCTAAGGACTCTACAGTATCTAGTGTATTGTCCCTGTGTAGATCCGTCCGGTTCTGGCGGATCATGGGAACGAATACCTAACCTAACCATCCTTATAACACCATGCATAAAGTAAATTGGTTGGTCTTTTGGTATTGTTCTTTCCTTCATGAAACCAATCGAAAAATCATTTGGAAAAACAATCAAGGTACTTGTGATACGAGATCAAAGCATTTTGTACCTTAATAGTTTTGATCATTTTAGAAATGCTCCTCCTCAACATGTGCATTGTGTATTTAAAATTGTTTGGCACATGGAGGCAAGAGTTCTTTGAAATAATTTCTTGATCACAATTTCCTTAGAAAAAGCCATTTGAATTTCTTTGGTAAAATTCTCCCCCTCAATATGTGCATAGGATATTTGAAATCATTTTATCACATAGAGGCAAGAGTTCTTTTGAAGCACATCCACGATCACAAAAGCCATTAAGAAAACCATTTGAAAACTCAATCAAGGTACTTTATGTTAAAACATAAAAGCTTTTGTACTTCGATAGTTTATTTTCCTTTAAAATGCTCCCCCTCAATATATGCTTCGAGATGCGAAAGCGTTTAGCACATATGAGAGAGCAGCCTGCACAACTGAATCAAAACGATCAACTTTTATCAAATTTCATTATTAAATCACAAATTCTCCCCCGATCAAAAATATCAAACCCTTTGAGATTTTGGATCCCAAGTGATTTAATAAGGTTTAGAAAACATGGGAGAAAATGTGGCCTTGTTTAAACACTCATCTGGTTTTTGGATAAATCCTCCTCCTCAACATGTGCATTGTATATTTGAAATCGTTTGGCACATGGAGGCAGGAGTGCCTATAAAGGACTAAAACCGATTTCATTAAAACCGATTTGAGATTTAAATCACGATCTCTCCCTAGATAAAAAATTTTCAAACCAATTAGGGTTTTGGATCCCGATTGATTTAAATCATTTAGAAAGTTTTAGGGAAAGACGTGGCAAGATTTAATTTGAAAAATGACAGATAAGGACCAGATTTAGACATTAAAGATTGTTAGTGTCAGGTATGATAGTTTTTAAGAGATCTTTAAGTAAAATAAAACAATTTCACAATCAAACAAGAACAGAAAAAATTTCATTTTTACAGATCTTTGAGTTTTAAAGAAAATCATACCATGACATAACATTAACTCTTTAGATCACCACATTTTAATGTACACACGGACTTTTATAAAGAAATATCGTTTGAAAATATATAATTTGAAATCACTCTCCCCCTCAATCCATGACAGAAGTCAATAATTGAGTGACTTAGGTTTTGATAAAAAGAAGTCTGGTGATTTTCAAATTTTAGTTCAATTAATTTTCAAAAACAATATTTTTCCATTTTCAAAACAATTTTAATCAAAGTTTTTAGAAAATTGTTTAAAAATGGTATCCTGCACAAAGATACGTTAGGTGGTTGAGAAGCTTCTGTTGATGCTGTAGGGTTTGGAAGAAAAACCGTCTGCTGATGCAGTAAGACTTCTTACGTTGCATTTTAATGCCAACTGAGGTCAAATTAAGCTCCGTTTCTTCAATCACTTAGAAGAAAACCGTCTGCTGATGCAGTGACACCTCTTACGTTGCATTTATGCCAACTCTCCATTGAAGTCCAATTAAGCTCCGTTTCTTCATTTGTCAACCCAAGATATAGTTACCCTTTCCTTTCAGCATCCAATCATATTCAGTTGTGGGATCCGGATCGGGAACATTCTTATATACCAATATACCTGCATACGTTAGTGAACACACATACAGATATATGGTGGCCGACATCACCCAAACAGAAGTCGACTAATAAAAGTCAATTCAACATGTCAATCAGATCATATAAAGCATGGGAATTATGTGTTCATCAAACTTTAATCATCTAAACCTAACAATCATATCCTAGAAACCTAGTCCTTCAACATAGGCAATTATATATTATAATTAAGCACGTAGGATAATTAGAAAAATCCGTTAGAAGATGTAAATTTGAATAACATTATCCCCTCAATCAATGACTCATTTTCTAAAAAGTTTTAAAAGTGCTGAAATCATTGATTGAGTTTTTGCAATTTTATGAAAACTTGATTCTGATTTATTTTCAAGCAACTCATTTACCACAATTTTAGAAAACAGCAAATATTTCTCTGAAGAATTTTAGACGGAAAAACATTTGTGTAGGAACAGCAGTCCTTCGACATACTTTCCTCAAATCTGTATTTAGGATAAGTGCACGAAATATTTGAAAAATGGTTTAGCGTAGCACTTTCCTTTCTTGAAGAGCGGGTTGCTATCTGAAATAATAGCAAACCATAGTATTAAGCACGGGTCACAGTCTGAAGTAACTGCAAGCCATTTTTTGAGACATGTTTAGAAAAGAATATTTACACCTCCTGCTCGAACTTCATCTATGGTCCCGTGCCATTATTCAATGACATTTCTAAGACCGTAGATGTTATCGATACCAGAAGACATGTCTAGAGAAAACAATATTTTTGGAATTTTCAAATTTTCTGATTTTTATGGGTTTTTGTTGGTTTTATATTTTTATATTTTCTTTTTGTTGGTTTTATATTTTTGTATTTTGTTTTTTGAAAAATTATTTACAAATAGAATAGATGATATAATTTAAGAAGATGATGATACGAGTACCGAGATAAGGATATCGAGCAGCACGTCGTAGAAGAAAGAAGTCATCAACTCTTAAACATTCACCACCAAAGCTTCCAAGAATCTTGAATCGAAAAGAGAAATTGAGCCACTTGAAAGTGAGACTTTGGTAGCTTCCCCCCAAACCGTAAATCTTCTTATTGAGCAGATTCTAAGCTTTCTTTCAAGCTTGCCTTAGCCAGATGCACAAGAACGCACACCATATCATCGATCTTGCTGCTCCATATAAGAAGGATCATAGTAAGTCTCCGTTCGGGGTTATATCATCAACAAGAACAACAACGTATCATCCCACTCTTTAAAATTCTTCTCAAATTTCATAACCACTGAAGTCTGACGCAATCCATTCCAAAAGGTGTCAAGAGACCACTTCCCCCGACTAGTTGAAGTGATGCAGTCTGTCTCTTAGACTAGAGCTCACGAACCCGAATACACATACCCGAAGACAAAGAAACTTATACCATCGAAGTAGCAGATTAAGTCCAATAGCCAAAGAATAACCCTGATGTATACTTTTCTCTCCCCTAAAGAAAGTGCATGAAGCTCAAGAACTCGAAGTACCCGAATGCCCAAAGAGAGAATAACTGATAACATTGAAGAAACAGGCCGAATCACTGATTATCTCTGCGGATGAAAATCTCTGCGGATGTCTACTCCGGAATAAGTGATTATATCTCAGAATCACAGATTAAGCCCTCAAGTAAAACAGCTGAGCATCCCCAATGTACACAATCTCTCTCCCCTGATGATTATGATAACATCAAAATCATCACACACTTGATTACCTCTTTCATCTTCAGAAACTAACTCTTCCATCTCTTCCCCCACATAGTTGGAATAAGAACACTGTAAGATATAACTTTTCACATACACATCAAACCATAACACAAAGTAGCATATAGATGGAATTCTAGAGAGAGAAAGTTAGAGGTTTAGGGAACTTAGTGAGAGAAGATATTAATATGAGCTCCAACTCTCTACCTTGGGAGGTAGAGAGTATTTATAGTCTTACATAAATCGCCACACTTTGGGCTGTGGATCAGGCATACAGTGGGTAAAGACCCGTCCGTCCTCCACGGTGTTACTTAACTAAATACTACTAAACTTAAATGAACTACGACTACGAGCTTTCTAACGATTAGATATACTTGAGGTGACCGACTCTTTAAAACCAGGAATTTCTAATTCCTAACAATCTCACCCTAAGGGAGGTCACCTCAATCATGTACCAAAATTACATTGAATACAAATAGATATTACATTTAACAATTGATCTTGCATTCTTGATGTAGTCCTTTGCTCCTAAGCTCGTAGTCATTGATTCTTCACATTGCATGTTTGGTTATTCCAAGTGGAGGTCTTTAACTGATCCACGTGATGATAAGTTTGAGCCATCTTTGGAGATCATCAGCTATCAACAATCTCTGACACATCCTTTGTGGTGTTGGTATTTTGTGATGTTGTGACTTTGGGACCGACATGCTCACATTCTGGATCATGAAATCTTCTCATCAGAGTAGCGGAAGCTTTAGTTGATTCATGATATTGGCAGCAGCGTAGCAGAAGCATGGAGTGAAAATATCAGAGTCATTGATGCACTAATCATGATTTCTTTTGAGATGAATGTGTTAAGTGAGCATGCGGCTATGGATTGACCGCTTCATTCTGATCAGCTGCAATCGTCGGGCGTACCTGCATACAACAGTTAGCAACAAATCGCACGAAAGTGTCTTTGATCACTTTCGTTGAATTGAGGTACACGGCCCACGGTTCCCCGTTGATCAGTACATGTACTGCCTGTGATCAGGTATAATTCCGAAGAATTTCCTTGACAGGGTTTCGCAGCTGTTCTAGCTGTTCTCAAACCGGAACATCTCAAAGAAGACAACACGGAGTGAGTGAACCAGCAAATTGAGATTCACTGATTGATGAAAAGAGATTTGAAAAACAATCGTGTATTGCTCAATAGAAATTGTTTTTGCAATACAACGAAGGATTTATTGAAAATCAATTATCAATCATAAAAATACCTTTTGGTTTGAAAAATGAGTACACAGTCGATGTGCTAAAGAAAAGAGTTTATTTAAGCACAACGACTGGTTTTTCAAAGGCATCCGTCAATCCATAACCTGAACCAGGATTGATTCAAGAGATTGAATCGCCCCATTTTTTCTGTTCAGTTGTCACATGGTTGATCTATATAATAGATCTCACATGCCACCTACCAGGAGCTTGTTTGATGTTGGCTCCAGAAGGATTTCCATCTTCATTGTGAATATGTAAACACATCACTCAGATGTTCTGGCAATACCACAAGGATAATGCGTAGGACTCAAGATATAATCTCTCTTTCCACATTGTGTGAAACAGAGAGTCTTCATTGAAAGTGTCCTAATGAGATTTATTGATGATCTCGTGGCTCTAGACTCAATTTGTGCATATTTGGATCCTATAACGGAGACTAGGGAGAGGGTCTCCTTCTTCAATATCAACAATCTCTAAGAGAAAGTCGATAGATAATGTCGGTTCCCCGTGAGTATGAAACAAGTCCTTTTAAGAGGAACTTGAGTGGTTTGGAAAGTTGAAGTGCAGTGCGTCACTGGGTCCATGACGTCTTGTCTTCAATACCGATGTTACCATCAGTAGCATATGAATTGAACCCGGTTTCTGCCCTAAGGTTGAATTAATGGAGGGCTATTTGTTTTCACCCTATTATCATTCAATTCTTTTTAATTCTTTAACCCCTTCAGTGCTTACCGAGACTTCATAGCTAGAACCTTGTTGGGTTTATTCCAGTACTAGCTCAGTCTTAGTCCGCACTCTTCCCTTATCTCATTTTTCTCCTTTTATCATCATACCTAAGGACTTCTACACTAACTAGTGGATTGTCCCTGGGTAGATCCCTCCGGTTCTGGCGGATCATGGGAACCAATACCTAACCTTATCATCCTTATATCACCGTACATTAAAGTAAAGTTGGTCGGTCTATTTGGTATTGTTCATCTGCCATTGGATCCAATAGAAACCATTTGAAACTTAATTCTGGTACTTGTGATATATTATCAAAGCATTTTATACCTGAATTGTTTTTGATATTTTTAGAACGAGAACTCCCCCTCAACATGTGCATCAAGTATTTGAAAAATGTTTTGCTCACGGAGGCAAGAGAAAGAATTACCTTCTTTGGTTACCATCTTCTAAAAGATATCAACATCACTTCCCACATTAAATCAAGTAGAAATAGCATTTCCGGGAAGGATGAGGTTTCCATAAAATTGCTCCCCCTCAATATGTGCCTCGAGGTTAGAAAAGAGTTTTGCACATACTAGAGGGAACCTGCACATTGGGATAAGTGATCACGTTTCAAATCATAGGTTTAAGATAGGTGCTCCCCCTCAACATGTGCATTGAAAAATTGAAATCGTTTGTCACATGTGAGAAGGACAGCATGTACATCCTTATAAAACCATTTACCGAATTATCAGTTTAAATCCAACATTCTCCCCCGATCACAATTATCAAATCATTTGAGATTTGTGATCTCTTATAGATTTAAATTGATTTTGAACGCTTTTAAGGAGAAATGTGACTTGATTATGAAAGCTTCTTAACTGATAATGATCGGATTTTAAGACTTTAAACTCCATTGATAAAACATGCATGTACATCTTTTGAAAACATTTTAATGCTAAATAACTTTTTAATTTAATTGAAATCATTCTCCCCCTCAATCAATGACATAGGTTGTTGATTGAGAGATAGGGATTTTGACAAATAAGTCCTGATGATTATCAAAAATAGAGATTGAGTTATTTTTCAAAGCATTTAGTTTTCAGCAGATAAATGTTTATAGAATCAGAGCATGGAATTTTGAAAACATGATAAGACATGGCTCTGTTCTTTCTTTTAAAACCGGGTTATTGCCTGAAGATGACAATAAACCATTTTCTCTTTCTCCCAAAAATATTTTTTGATTTTTTTTTTTTTTTTTTTTTAATATAAAAATTCGACCAACATCTAAAGTCCCGTGTCATTTTTGAATGACAACATCAAGACCGTAGATATT
Source organism: Chrysanthemum seticuspe (assembly GCA_019973895.1). Classification (NCBI taxonomy): domain Eukaryota; kingdom Viridiplantae; phylum Streptophyta; class Magnoliopsida; order Asterales; family Asteraceae; genus Chrysanthemum; species Chrysanthemum seticuspe. The sequence goes on along the minus strand of BPTQ01000006.1, from coordinate 255,900,396 downwards.
ATCGAATCAAGAGAAACATGACAAAATGACAATATATATATATATATATATATATATATATATATATATATATATATTTATTATTTTTTTTTTGAAGATTTTTTGAATTTTTCAAATTTTTATGGATTTTGAAAGTTTTATATTTTTTCTATTTGATTTTTAATGGTTTTATAATTTATTTTGTATTTTGTTTTTCGAATAGATATATACAAGAGATAGATGAAGATAGACCTTTACTCCTCGTCTTCCTCCTGAAGACGTTTGAGAGTTTCTGGTTGGAGGCTTTTCAAACCAAGACGTGGAAGAATAAACTCAAAACGTTCTCTTGGAAGAGCTTTGGTGAAGATGTCTGCTAACTGATATTCAGACCTCACAAAATATAGTTCCACTACACCTTTTTCCACTTGTTCCCTGATGAAATGATGTCGAATGTCGATATGCTTTGCTCTTGAGTGTTGTACGTTGTTGCATGAGAGAGCAATAGCACTTTTATTATCACAGTACAGAGGGATTTTGTTGAATTCAAAGCCATAGTCAGATAATTGAGATCTCATCCATAAGATTTGAGCACAACAAGATGACATGGCTATGTATTCAGCCTCTGTAGAGGAAATAGAAGTACTCATTTGCTTCTTTGAAGACCAGCTCACAAGCTTATCACCCAAAAACTGAGCACCTCCAGATGTACTTCGACGAGTATCTTGACAACCTACATGATCAGCATCTGCATAGGCCGTTAGTGACATACCGGTGTCCTTCGGGTACCATAGTCCCATATTGATGGTTCCTTGGAGATACCGAAAGACCCGTTTAACTGCTTCAAGGTGCTTTTTAGTAGGCTTAGCCTGGTATCTAGCACACATGCAAACAGCGAACAAGATGTCTGGTCTACTAGCAGTGAGATACATCAGGGATCCAATCATACTGCGATATTTCGTTTGGTCAATCATGATCCCTGAGTGGTCCTCATCTAGTTTGGTTCGATCAATCATGGGGGTGTCAACCGGGTCACTTGAATCAAATCCAAATTTCTTTAAAATCTCTGTTGCATATTTAGATTGATTTATGAAAATGCCTCCGGGACTTTGTGAAATTTGTAATCCCAAGAAAAATGACATTTGTCCCATCATTGACATTTGAAACTTTGAACTCATTTCATTTGAAAAACGATCACATTCCATTGGGTCAGTCGAGGCAAAAATAATATCATCAACATAAATTTGAACATGAGTTAAATGTTTGCCTGACTTCATGGTGAATAAGGTAGGATCAACTGCTCCTTTGCTGAATCCGGTTGATAGGAGAAACTTTGACAGTGTATCATACCATGCCCTTGGAGCTTGCTTTAAACCGTAAAGAGCCTTCTTCAAACGATAAACGTGAGTAGGATGCTCTTGATTCACAAATCCTTCAGGTTGGCTGACGTAGACGACTTCTTTAAGATCTCCGTTCAGAAATGCCGTCTTTACATCCATCTGATAAACCACCATGTTCTTACTTGCAGCATTAGCCAGAAAGATTCTGATTGCCTCGATTCGAGCCACTGGAGCAAAAGATTCTTCAAAGTCTATACCCTCCTCTTGACGATATCCTTTAGCAACCAATCGAGCCTTGTTCTTCAACACATCACCATGCTCATCAAGTTTTACTTTGAAGATCCATTTGAGAGCTATAATCATAGCACAGTCTGGAGCAGGTACTAACTCCCATACATCAAGACGATCAAACTCATGAATTTCATCTTGCATGGCATTGAACCAGCTATCTTCATTCATTGCAGTTTTAACATCTTTTGGTTCGATCTTAGATAGTACGGAGTTGAAGAAACACCATAAGACATCGGTTGCAAGTTGTTTCCGTGTTGATACAGGACGAGAGGGATTTCCAATGATGTTGTCTAAGGGGTGATCGTGAGTCCATTTTCTGAGGTGTTCATGTGGCAGTTGTTGAGGAACTGAGGTAGCTGAGTCGATGTCTCCTGAAGAAGATGGTTCTGATGATGATTCAGGAGTAGCAAATATGTTTTAAAATGGAGCATCTTCAGGATTCGCAAAGGGATTAACTTCATCATTGATGCCAGAAACATTTCCATGATGCACATTTGAAGAATGATGATTTGTTGATGAGACTGAAGGATCAGCAGCAGGTGCTTCTTGACTTAAAGATATTGAGACTGAAGGATTGACTTCATTCACAGGAATGTGAGCATCCTCTGTTGTAGGGATCAACACCTCATTAGTAATTGAATCATACAGTTCATCAAACATAGGATCAAACAATTTCTTTAAATCATCTTCAGATGGAGGTACATATGGAGTTTCTTGAGTAGAGTTTGGAACAAGAGATGAACCAATGGGACTATCTTGAAGTGCGGGTCCTGAACTGGAGTGTCCAGGAGCCATTTGACCGGTCAGCTCATCAAACGTAACGTGAATTGTTTCCATGATATTTCGGGTTCTTTTGTTGTAGATTCGGTATCCCTTTTTGTTTGGTGCGTATCCTACAAATACTCCAATGTCAGCTTTAGCCCTAAGCTTCCCTAAGTCTTGACCCTCATTAGTTGGATAGCACAATGCACCAAACACACGAAGGAAAGAGAGATTAGGTTTTCTGTTGTGGACAAGTTCATATGGAGTTTTTCCATGTACAGTGTGGATTAGGGAACGATTTTGTGTATAGCATGCAGTGGCGATTGCTTCAGCCCAGAGAAACATTGGAACCTTTGAGTAAATCAACATTGTTCTAGCGGCTTCAACCAGAGTCCGATTTCGTCTTTCAACTACACCGTTCTGTTGTGGAGTTCGTGGAACACTTCTTTGATGACTGATTCCAACGCTTTCATAGAATTCATTAAGTTGTTTGTTGACAAACTCAGTTCCATTTTCTGTTCTGACAATTCTGACGGTTTTGTTAAGTCGAACCTGCAGCTGTTTGATGAGTTTGATGATGATATCAGGAGTTTCATCCTTTGTCCTTAAGAACTTGACCCAGGTGAATCTAGAGTAATCATCAACCACAACTAACACATATTTCTTCCCAAAGATATTCTGCACCCTCATAGGTCCGCATAAATCCATATGAATCATATGAAGAACTTCTGTGACAGATTTAGTAGGTTTGGGTTTATGGGCATACTTCTTGCTTTTACCCAATTGGCATGCTGAACAAAGATGATCCTTTTCATACTTTAGTCTAGGTAAACCTACAACCAAGTCCTTTCTGGAAAGATTGTTGATGGTGCCGAAGTTCAAGTGATTGAGACGACGGTGCCATAACCATGACTTTGTTTTAGAAGCCTTTGATAACAAGCAGATTGGAGAGGCCCTCATCATGTCATCGATAGAGATGGTGTAAAGGTTTGAGCCACGAGTTCCTTTTAACAGTTCCTTACCATTAAGATCTCTAACAAAGCAGGTATGTTTTCTGAAGGCTACTTCTAGATCAGAATCACAGAATTGACCAACAGAGAACAGATTATGACCTAACCCTTCCATATAATACACTCTAGAGATGACACTATCACCAACAACATAATCTCCATAACCCATAATAGCACCGAAATGATCATTACCAAATCTAACAGTCCCGATGAATTTGCTCACGAAGTTCATGAGCCGCGACCGGTCTCCGGTCATATGCTTGGAACAGCCTGAGTCCAGGTACCACAGAACGATTTGAACGATTTGAACGATCTGCAGTTGAACACAGACAAGAATGGATAACTGGATAATTGGGATCCCCATGCAAGAATGGGTTCCATTTGGTTAGTTACAATGGTTGGACCACCCACATCAGAAATAGAAGTATTCATATCAGAAAGTAAGGCAATAGAATCATTGTGAATAGATGCAGTACTAGTGTCTGTATTAGCCCTGTTCACAGTGTGATCACTTCTTAATGGAATAGTTCTACCAGTAGGCATCCATTTTCTAGTGGGCATTATCTGATTAGTCTTATGACCAACAGGTATCCAATAGAAGCCTATTTTACTGAATGTTCTTCCTGTGGGTTTCCACTGTTTTCTAACTTTCTTTCGTTTTTGCCTTTTAGCCTTCTTAGCATGAATTTTGGCATTAACAAAATTAACTGGACAATTAACATCATTAGGCAGAACATTAACATCACATCCATGATTAGAAACAGAATTCAAGCAGTCATCAGTACAAGGTTTGCAAATAGTATCAGAATTCGGATTAATTACAGTACGCCTATGGCTAATACTAGAATCAACACGATTCGTTTTATTCGATTCAAACTTAAAGTTCCTAGATTGTTCTTCTACTCTTTTCCAGTGCACATTCTTAGCTTGCGAGGTCCTATCATTCCTTGTATTGTCTTGAGACTTTGACCTGCTCCCTTTAATGTCACTGATTACTCCTGTAGAGGGAATGGGAACATTAGTTGGCTTAACTACTCTTTGCATCACCTGTTTAGATGTACTGGGGTCTGAACTACATGCAGGTGCACTAAGGTTCACTTTCTTAAAACTAGAGGTACTGTGATTTGTACTCCTAGAAGGCACACTTGAGTTCTCTTTCTTAGCATTGACAGATCGGGAATCTGAACTACTTAAAGGTACACTACTCCTCACATTCAAACCATTGGGAATCGAGTGCATATCATGTTTGGCCTTAGGCATTGAGCATGGAATCAAAGGGTTAACTCTCTCACCTAATGTCTTTGGGCATATGGTGATCAAACATTCTAAGATTTCTTGAGATCGTTTGGCATATAAGCATGCATGTCCAATTGCATTATCATGAGGTTTCTCTAGCTTATCCTCTTCAACAATATCACGCAGGCATTCTAAGCAATCCTTAAGGGATGAGAAATATGTTTGAATGGCAAGTTTGTTGTTCCTTAGATGAGGGGGGACATATGTCACAGATAAAGCATATTTATTACTAGAGTGAACCTTAGATACAACATTCTCCTCATTGATCATTGGCATTTTCCCTTTTACCTGACTCTTCAGATTCTCAATTTCCTTTTGCAATGAAGTTATTTGTTCGTTGTTTTTGTTACGAGTGACTTTAATTGATTCAAACAACTCATTGAAATGACGTTTAACCTTTTCATTTTCTTCTAGAAAGCTTTCGTTTTCCTTTTGTAAAGCATTTACTAGGTTTTGAAGATGAAACGTTTGGGAATTCTGAGAATCTAAAGGAGGAGGCATTTGGGAGCCTGTCATATTGTTCGTTTGACCCTTTAATTGAGAGATTTGGGCTTTCAACTTTCTGATCGTGTTGCACTGAGCTTGAATCTGTTCATCACGTTTGTTAATTTGAAAAACTGCATCAAACTCTGGAGCATCTGAAGATGTCTTGATATTTGAAGTTTTGACATTTTCTTTGAGATGTTGATATTTTAGTTGTAAATTAAAATACTCAACTTCTAGTTTAGAAAAATGTTTAACCAAAGTGTCGTGATCATCCAGTTCAATTTTCTCGTTTAGTTTAGAATTAGTTTTTTCAAGCTCAATGACACGATCATGGGAGACTTTCAGGGCCACAGATAGTTCATGAAATTTGGAAGCATTAATAGAGCAATTTGAAGCAGTGAAAAAGAAATCTTGAGCAACACATTCAGTAATAAGATTCTCATTTAATGTATGCAGGTTCTTTCTCTCAATCTCATTATATTTCAGTGCACGCTCATAGTCACTAACTTCAACAACCATTGCATCAAATTCCTTTTCCATTCCCTTAATATCAGTTTCTATCCCTTTTTTAAGACTCTCAAAGTGATCTTTTAGAAGTTTAAAGAAGGGCATGACCTTAGTTAAATAACATTCTTTCATTTGTTCAAAACCCCTTTCTCCTTCAGTTATACCTGTGGGTGTGATCCTTTTCTTGCAAGTTTTCTCAAAATCAACAAATAGTTGAAATATAACGTATTGGCTAATTAATGTCTTGCTTTTAGTGGCAATTGTTCTAGGTACAAGATGCATTGGTGTATTAGGAGGATACACCGTCGCTCTAGGCATTTTCCTAAGGGGAGGGTTTGTTTCAACAATATTTTCCGCTTTCTGCTTATCTAAATCCTTTTTCCAGAAGACTTGTTCGGGAGTCAACAAAGTCTGAGGCTTAAACTTGTTCAAGGAAATCCAGTTTTCCTTTTTGTAATCATGAGGAGTGATAATTATTTTTTTCTCTTTGCATTTAGGGTCATCTAGTTTTTTGTTCATCCTTTCCCTAGTGACTTCATCTGATTTCTTATCTTCCTCAGTGCACTCAACGCAACTAGGTTTCTGCCTAGGCTTAAGGATTTCATTACCATCATAAAGCACCTTATGAGCATTTCTAGCCTTTTTAATTGCCTCTGGATTTGGTTCCTCAACAAGGGGAATGCTATGCTTATCGCTTAAGACTCGATGTTTAGTGACCATGTGAGCAGTCTGAATGGTGTTACCTTGTATGTACAACTTGTTCTCAAGTTTGTTTTTCAAAGTTTTCAGATTAGAAAAATCTCTCAAGAGTTTTGATTCCTTTGCATTAAATTCTTGCTTAAGCATTTTCACATTTTCTTGAAGTTCTTGTTTTTGTTTAGCTGTTTTAGAAAGTTTTTCTTGCAAGGAATTTAATTCTTGTTTCAATACTCCTTCTCTAAACTTACTTTTTCTAATTACTGCACTCACTTGGTTATCCATTTCCTGCTCACGAGTGGTCAACTCAAACTTAGCACGTTGTTCATAAATAGCAACACGTTCTTTATATGCATTTAGTTCAGAAATTACAGGCTCATCAGGGGCATATGCAGTGTATTCATCTAAAACATAGTCATTGTTGACTGCAGAAGATGCATCACTTGGTACAACTTCACTTTCACTTTGTTTCACATATTGATCATATGGGACAATATCGATATTACCCATATTTTCAATATTTGATTCAATAGCTTCAGTTGATTGTACTTTGTCATGCATCTGTTGCACATCAGCATCATCGTATAGTTTTAGTACCTCTGAGATGAGCTTGTCATGGGATGGGCCAGCCAGTGGTGAAGAAGAGACCTTGGGAGAAACCATTGGAGAAATACTAGCCATAAAGATTGTGTGTGCCGTAGGTCCATCATCCACATCAGATTCGTATGCATCACAGTCACTAACTTGAAAGGCATTTTGATGATTGTGACCTATCTCCTGAATAGGCTGCTCATCTACATCTGCATCATAGGTCTTGGCATTGCCCTCAGCAAGAAACAGCAATTCCTCTTCATTCAAAGCAGCACCATTGTCCTGAGCTTGTGCCAGCAACATCTTATCTCTGAAGTAATCAGCATTCTGTGGACGCTTTGGAGATGTGCAGTTCCTTGCAATGTGTCCCTCACCACCACAGTTATAGCATTTGATCGGCTTAGCTTGACCTTGGTTACCATTCCTTCCTCGATTCTGATTGCCCACATAACCTCTACCAGCACCACCCCTTCCCTGATCATACTGTCTTTCCTGAACTGGTTGCACCACGATCCTTCCATCTTTAACAGTAGCTTGATTGTGTGGGTTAGATGCTGTTCTGAGGTTGTTGTTGGTTTGTGGGAGAGAATTCATGTTTTGGCTAATCAGAAGAGCTAGTTGATTAATGAAGCTTCCCACGTGTGCATCAGCATCAGCTTGTTTGTACATAGGATCAGGAATGAGTTTGTGATTACCATTACCCAAGGGTATGACTTGTGAAGCTTTGGTTGTGATTCCGATGTTTGAGTAGAAGGCAGTTGAATCATTAGACGAGCTTGTCTCTCCTGGGTTAGTTTTGAACTGATTGAGAATCAATTTTTCAAACATAGCATGTCTCTCATTCTGAAGGAGGAAGGCATAGAGTTGCTCATAGTTTGTGTTCTTCAATCCTTTAGTAAGCTTCACAGCGGTAACAAACTTGTGCCATTCGGGATTCATGTTGTTCACAAATTTTGAATTCAACTGAATGTTAGGCATAGTCATTCTGATGTTCCTCATGTCATTAACTAACTTATGAAATCTCACATAGTACTCATAGACATTCTCATCTGGTTTCATCTTGAAGTGCTCAAATTCGTCATAGAGTTGGGATTCTCTGTCTTCCATGGTCAGTTCTGAACCTGAGAGAAGCATCTTAACATTATCCCAAACTGCCTTTGCATCAGTGTTATGATTTATCAGCTTGTAGATGTCTTTAGGAAGACCTTGAAGAACAATGTTTGAAGCCCTGATATCTGCATCGAATCTCTTTTTCTCCTTATCATCAAGCTCATCATACATCTTAGGTCTGTCCATTCCGTAAACAGGAGTACCATCTTCATTAGTATCTAGTATGTCTTTAGTCGTCTCAACTCGATATGGTCCTTCATCAATGGATTTGAGAATGTTGACACCATTTTCCTTTCCAAGGCAATACAATCTGATTCTTTGAGCCCAAGAATCGTAGTCAGTTCTGTCAAGCATGGGTGGACGAGTATCTGAGCCAGCTGCTTGTACATCCTCGACAACAGTGGAGATGACAGTAGGGACGTTGGTAGACATGTTAACAGATTATACGGGATTTTATAACTCTATGATTAAACCGGGAAATAGATTCTTTCACGGGATTTTACTAAATCAAGAGAAAACCGTAAACAATCACTCAAGTCGCTAGATGATAATGCACTAAGTCGCTAGAAACAAATGCACTAAGTCGCTAGAAACAAATGCACTAAGTCGCTACCAATTAATTCGCTAGACAGCCAAGTCGCTAGAATCCCAAGTCGCTAGACAGAAAGCAAGTCGCTAAGTAGTAACTCGCTACAGACCAAGTCGCTAGCCAAATTTTGGCAGCAATTCGCTACACAAGTCGCTAGAGATACAAGTCGCTAAAGAGCAACTCGCTACAGACCAAGTCGCTACCACCAAGTCGCTACTCGTAGTGGAGAATCCACTACTTGTACTTTAACTCGCTAGATCTAACTCGCTAGCTCCAACTTTGTAAGTCGCTACAAAAATGTGAAGCAAGTCGCTACCAAGAAAATACTCCGTGAGCTAAGTCGCTAGCTTGAAAAACCATATAAATATCACTTTTCAATCCAAAAACAACCCAACCAAGATGATTCAAGCTTACCAAATGAAAACCTAAACACTTTTGATGATTCTTAACATAAAAGTACCAACAAAATTCAAACTTTAACACAAGAAATCAACCAAATGATGCAAAAACCACTAAACTTTTTCAAACTCAAAAACCACCTAAAAACCACTAGAAATCCAAAGATGTGCAAGATATGATCTAACCATGGCTCTTGATACCAATTGTAAGATATAACTTTTCACATACACATCAAACCATAACACAAAGTAGCATATAGATGGAATTCTAGAGAGAGAAAGTTAGAGGTTTAGGGAACTTAGTGAGAGAAAGTGAAAGATATTATTATGAGCTCCAACTCTCTACCTTGGGAGGTAGAGAGTATTTATAGTCTTACATAAATCGCCACACTTTGGGCTGTGGATCAGGCATACAGTGGGTAAAGACCCGTCCGTCCTCCACGGTGTTACTTAACTAAATACTACTAAACTTAAATGAACTACGACTACGAGCTTTCTAACGATTACATATACTTGAGGTGACCGACTCTTTAAAACCGGGAATTTCTAATTCCTAACAAACACTAAACGCCTTGATGAGTAAAACCTTGAGTTTCTCTGCGGTCATGACCTTCGTCTTCCCGGGATATCTTCAATCACTTAGAAGTATTAAGTTCATCAAGTTTACTCGCGTTTAGATGCTTGTCTCCTTCCCCCTTGCTGGTTTTGACACTTCAGAATCAGCAACATCTTATTAGCCCAAATACTTGAAATCTTTAGAGAAGAACACTTGTAATCTTGTGGGAATCAACTTGCTGAAGTAGAATGTGAGCACGTCTAATTGGGGATTAAATCTGACATTTCACCCTCCCCCAATTAGTGCTCTCCCCAAAACCGACAATCTGTTTGATAAATGCCCAGATTAAGAAGTCTTTAGATAATCAAATGCAACTCGTCTTTTAGTCTTCTAACATATAGCAGAGAATGTAGAACCGACTGTAGACTCGACCTTCTTCAATATTGTCCAGTTGGGGAATAGATAGTTAACATCTTCAACTCACCAAAACACAAGAACATCACCAAAAAGCATCCCAATTAACTAACATCTTGCAAATCCCCTTAATTAAGATCCATCCCAATCAAACAAGAACAGAAAGATGTTTATCAAGGAAATCAGCAATCAGCCCGCAGCGAATACACGAAATGGTAACACCAAGCAAACAATCACATCAAACAAGAACAGAAGGTTGTTCGGAATCATCATGTTGATGTGCACGTGAAGCATTAACCAGAAGCACTTTGTCAATAAACTCATATCAGCTTGTGAAGATGTCAACTAACGGCTCATAGAAGAAAACTCCATGTAAAGATGACCCGATAAGAAGAAGCTCGGTTCTTACATTAGTTTGGAGCCGTTTGACCATTTTATCTCAGAAATCAATCAACCATGCAGTAAATTCACACTTTTTCTCCCCCTCAAGAATTGCATACGGAGTTGCCATTCTTGATTGAATAAGTGAATATCTTAACCAAATGTAGTCTATTCACACTTCTCCCCCGCAATATTAGCACATGATGTCTCTATCTTCATTATAGTTGAGCAAGTGGAATAAGAAAACAATCAACAGTAGCCCGGTTCACTTGATAATCGAAAGCACATGGAAAAAGCATGAAGCATGTTGATGAGAATGGTCATATTAAGAAGATTTCTCTTCTTCTGAAGATAATGCGCACTGAAGCGTACACATTTCTTTTCTTTGAGAAACGAGGCATAAACTGATGTGTTCATACGTCATTATGATTAAGTGCAAGGCCTGAACTGATGTGAACAGACGTCATAAGAAGATTTCTCTTCTTTGTAAGATAAAACGCACTGAAACGTACACTTTTCTTTTCTTTAGAGTACGAGGCATGAACTGTTGTGTTCATACGTCATAATCTCTCTCTTTTCATCATCTCTTTTGGCAAGACATGTAATCATCCCCATTATCATTCAGTAGGCTCTTTGTAGTGACAGCTGATGGAGATAACCCAATATGATGAATTTGATCCTGAAGTAAACTAACCCGAACTCGTGACTTAAACTTGCACATATGTAACGAAGAGCGGTGCAGATTTCCATTAGCATCTCTAAGTACTCTCTAAGTACTCTATACTCTTCATCAAACCAACCATCAAGTAATAGACGTACTTTACCTCTTGAAAATCCACAATTGAATGTGACACTGAGCACTACAACGTAACTCCTTAAAGTGATAGTTATTTTGAGGTGATAAGAGCCCAATTCCCCCAAGTGATAAAAGAAAAGGTAAAAGTCACCCAACAACAACTAGATTTCCAAGTCTTCGCTTTTGATAATAAGCTTGAACAAGGATCATGATGAATCTTCATCCATCCATCCCCTGATATCTTCAGATACTAAGTACACTCGCCCGTGATAATTTACTTCAATCTCAAATAAATAATAGTGAATTAACTTCATTGTCACATCTTCTAATTAAAAGCTCAATTCTAGCCTCCTTTGACGTTTAAAGTGAACAATGATAATGGTTTTCATCCTGACCATGGTTAAAAAGCATATAACCCCATAAAACCTTGTAATAACCAAACTGCTATGACGAATATCCAAACACACATCCAATTTATGAAGTACACCCTTTTATCCCTTCTTCGAAACAGAACCCGTAACACCAGCATCAGAAGACCCCGAAATACGCTTTTCTTTCTCCAAGATGGTTCCATCATCACGGGATTTTACAATTCTATAGTTTAAACCGAGAAATAGTTTCTTTCGCGGGATTTTACAAAACCAAGAATAAACCGTAAGATAGATCCGGAAATGCACTTTACAATTACCAGGATGTTTCCACTTTCACGGGATTTTACAAGTCTATGATTTAAACCGAGAAATAGGTTCTTTCGCGGGATTTTACAACATCAAGACAAAACCGTAAACAATGTTAGCTTGAATGTGTTATGACAACTTTGGTTTCAGTTAATATCTGTTTTAGGGGAACATGCAGCGGTTCATCAACGGTTCAATAACCAACATCAATAATCTCATCAACCATCCAATAATTACATTGGTAAACACATCATTCACGCATTCAGTCGGCTATAGTAGTGACCACATGGAGAAATATGCCCGGTATACCAAACTTGATCATGAAGTAAAATTCCCCAGATATGTTACTTAACCTTGTACTAATCCTTGTGAAGAAGAAATGGTGTACCCAATGTACATAACCTCTTGACATTCTCAACTGAGTGAGACACCGAAGTGATAATTACGTTGTGGGCTAAACGAGAAAGAATCACAACCGTAATTAAATAACCAAGTCTTTATCACTCTCTATAAATACCCAAACAAGTCATCTTTGCGGAAGGGTAGAAAGAAAGAAGACGAAATAAGTAAACGAGCCCGGAAAATCTCACTTCAAATCCAAATAAGAAATACCGTACAAACATCCCCGTAGTCAACTTTGTTCGATAACCAGTTCAAGCCGTGACGAAAAATCCTACGTGGAGATGTATAAACCAAAGTATCAAACCCCATAACATGATAAATCTCATTGTCATAGCCAATCTCACTAGTCAAATTTGTAGCCCAGTCCATATTTCTCATACAATAACATATACTAGTCCATTCTTGATTCATTCAATGCCCATGAAAGCAAGTCACTAAATCCAATTCAACGCTTAATGCATTGTCAGATTAACTTAATCGATGAACTTAACCAAATATTAAACTTAACCAAGGCTCATCATCAAATCTCATAACACAACGAGTCTCAGCATCAAGAATTAAAGCATTAGAGGACCCATGACATCAAAGACCCAAGTCCAAATCTAACTCAATTAATGACACATGATCCATATCAACATTTATCAATAAACGCTCAAGCCCGGTCCAAGAATTATCAGACCAAAACTATCATTAGACCAAAGAAACCATTTATCCAATTTTAACATCTCGAATGCAAAGTCGTCTACATATAGTTCATGCGTTTGTCGTACCAGGTCTAAAATCCCATTTGTCAATATCTCCAAATAACTTAGGTACTCAATCCCATTCGTAAATAAATCATACCAACCCAATCCAAATCAGATTTATTACAAAAAGTTTTGGCCCATACACTAATTAATCCAGTCAAATGAAAAAGTGATGCTCGAACTAATTAATAACCACGATTCCGTCCAACGACACGAATACAATTTGATCACAAAGCCCAAGTCAATTCCCAAGAAATCACCCGGTATAATAAAGATCATTAGTAACAGTCCAACCAAAATACCATGAGTTTGATTGAAATGCACATTATCAACAATACACCTCAATTTGATTGAAAATACCATCCAGTTGCTAAACCAACATACACGACCAACGGACCAAGTGACCAATACCAATTAATTGAAAAACACGTTGCCACAGATTGGAAGCCCAACCAAGAATAATGTGGTCCAAAAAGTGGAGGCCCAACCAAATTGATCAGCCAACTCCGGTCCATTGAACAAAATTAAGGCCCAAGAAAAATGAGTATCCGGTTATAAGTAGTATCTCATCTCAACCCTAAAAATTAGGGTATAAAATACACTCATCTCCCTTTAGCCCTAATACTACTTCACAAAAAATTCGCCCCCCCCCCTTTCTCTGACTTAATCTCACGCAGTAATCTCAATCTTATTCAAATCTTTTCACTCACGCAGCCAACAACAGATTTGCCAAATCACCATCTCAATCCTAAATAATCTCACGCCTTACATCAGGTTTACATCACAACGATTAATTTCCAAAACACATCCGAAAACCATATTAATAGCCAACGCACATGAATACCGTACCCATCAATATTGAATCCAAATGTGACTTCCATTGAATCTGATTATCTTACATATGATAAACTTAGTGACCTTGCCACAGGGATGGCTGCGGGTCGACGTCTTTAGACTTAGCCACAGATTTGGCATCGAGGACAAGAATCATTTAAAGCCACATGTATGATTCATGCACCAAGATTGACTTGATATTCGATTCTCCACAGAGGTAGGTTTTAATTATCATGGATGTTGTTTTTATTTCGAGTCAAGAACAAAATGAAAGAAAAGTGATAATATAATTGTTATAAACTTTTCTTTATCATTCAGATATTTAACAAGAAGCATAGCTTCATATAGATCGATGATGTTAAATATATTTCGTGTGCTAGACTAAAAAAAAAGTCTTGATGTAGCATTGAAAAAACACGAAAGACGAGACAGAGATCTAAGTTAACATAGGCCAATGATGTTCGAATGAGACTGAGGTCATGGTGAGCGAATGGTAATAGAATTTGTTGACTGATGATGGTTTTATAGACAGAAGTCGTGAGTCATGGTGTATGGTTTTCATGGTATTTGAGTAGTGGTCAAGTGGTCAAGGTCTATCCTCTTCTTCATCTTTTCTGTTGCAGTCAAGTCGTTAAGTCTTTCTTTTTCAACATGTTTTATCTGTTAAGTTGCTAGGTTCTTTTTATACAAGTCGCTAACATTCAAACACATCAAGTCGCTAGCAGTTTTTCAAAGCAAGTCGCTAGATCTTTAAGTCAAGTCGCTAGCCAAAGATTTTCAAACCAACTCGCTACACTCTTTCAAAGCACAACACGCAGCTTATAAATATAAGTCTCTACTGTTTAAAGAACCAAGTCGCTACAACAGCATCGTTTAAAGAACACAACTCGCCACGACTTGTAAATGCAAGTCGCTAGGCCTATTGCTTATACAACTCGCCATACATTTTCATAACAAGTCGCTAAATAGTGACAAGTCGCTAAAGTAATATCACCTAACTCGCTAAAACCAGATACAAGGAGTCTGGACGACTTGTCAAGACAAGTCGCCATGAAGAAACGACCAACTCGCTACGAAGAATGATCCCAGAAAAAATAGCATAAAACTGATTTATTTTGACAGTTTGACCAAAGTATGACCACCTGGTTTCACAGGTTTGGTAACCTCATTCACTCGTGCAACTTGAAGGACTGAAAACCATATTAGACCATAAAAATATTAGACTCAAACCAGTCAATAACTTAAAGGACAGAAAACCATCTTTGACCAAAAGTATACCATAACTTGTAACACAACTGTTTGGAAATGTTTGACACAAACAAGAGTAAACAATGATAGGACCATATGATATTATTGTTTAACACCAAATAAGACATAAGTATCAAGACAGAAACACTTTTACACAGTTGAAACAAGGTTCGAACCACATACAAATCATCAAAACACAACAACCTTGGCTCTGGTACCAATTGTTAGGATCCTATAATTATTGTGTTGATGATTCGGGTGGTCTTGGATAATCAAAATACATGTTTGCCATATTTAGAGAGAGAAAGTAGAGAGAGAGAGGGTGTTCTTGCTAGAGGTTTACACAAAGGAAATATTAGATTGAATGAAGCACCACCCCTTCCATGGATGGAAGGGGTATTTATACTTACAAATAATACGTCCTTCTATCGGACTGTGGATCAGGCATACAGTGGGTAAAGACCCGTCCTTCCTCCACGGTGTTGCACTAAACTAAACTACGCTACAAACTGACTAATTAACTACTACATAACGTAAATAACGACACGTCTACGAGCTAACATATTCTAAATCATAATTGGGGTGACCGACACTTTAACAAGGAATTTTCTAATTCCTAACAGGATGAGGACCACTCAGGGATCATGGTAGACCAAAAAAAATATCGTAGTATGATTGGATCCCTGATGTACCTCATAGCCAGTAGACCAGACATTCTGTTCGATGTTTGCATGTGTGCTAGATATCAGGCTAAGCCTACCAAAAAGCATCTTGAAGTGGTTAAACGGGTCTTTCGGTATCTCCAAGGAACCATCAATATGGGACTTTGGTACCCGAAGGACACCGGTATGTCACTAACAGCCTATGCAGATGCTGATCATGCAGGATGTCAAGATACACGTCGTAGTACGTCTGGAGGTGCTCAATTTTTGGGTGATAAGCTTGTGAGCTGGTCTTCAAAGAAGCAAATGAGTACTTCTATTTCCTCTACAGAGGCTGAATACATAGCCATGTCATCTTGTTGTGCTCAAATCCTATGGATGAGATCCCAATTATCTGACTATGGCTTTGAATTCAACAAAATCCCTCTGTATTGTGATAATAAAAGTGCTATTGCTCTCTCATGCAACAATGTACAACACTCAAGAGCAAAGCACATCGACATTCGACATCATTTCATCAGGGAGCAAGTAGAAAACGGTGTGGTGGAACTTTATTTTGTGAGGACTGAATACCAGTTAGCAGACATCTTCACCAAAGCTCTTCCTAGAGAACGTTTTGATTTTATCCTCCCACGACTTGGTTTGAAGAGTCTTCAACCGGAAACACTCAAACGACTTCAAGAGGAAGACGAGGGGTAAAGGTCTTTCTTCATCCATCTCTTGTAAATATTTATTCGAAAAGCAAAATACAAAATTACAAAACCTTCAAAAAGCAAATAGAAAATTATAAAACTTTCAAAAATCCATAAAAATTTAAAAATCTTGAAAATTTCCAAAAAATATTGTCTTTTTGTCATATTTTTCTCGATTCGATAAATATCTACGGTCTTTGTGCTGTCATTCAAAGAATGACATGGGACTTTAGATGTTGTTCGAATGTTCATATTAATATATATATATATATATATATATATATATATATATATATATATATATATATATATATATATATATATATTGGGAGAAAGTGAAACTATGGTTTATTGTCATTTCAGGCAGTAACCCATTTTTCAAAGAAAGAACAGAGCCATGCTTTATGTTGTTTTTCAAATCTCATGCTCTGATTCTATAAAACAACTACTTACTATCTAATGAAAACTAATTGCTTTGAAAAATAATCGGACTCTATTTTTGAAAATCATCTGGACTTAACAGTTGTCAAAAATATCTATCTCTCAATCAACAACTTATGTCATTGATTGAGGGGGAGAATAATTTCAATTAAATCAAAAGGTTATTTGTCATACAATTGTTTTCAAAAGATAATCATGCATGTTTAATCAATGGAGTTTAAAGTCTCAAAATCCGATCCTTATCAGTTAAAATGTTTTCATAATCAAGTCACAATTTTCCTCAAAAGCTTTCTAAAATCAATTAAAATCTACAGAGATCACAAATCTCAAATGATTTGAAAATTGTGATCGGGGAAGAATTTGTGATTTAAATTGGATTTAAACTGATAATTTGATAAATGGTTTCATAAGTGTTTAGCAAGCTTTCCTCCCCACATGTGCCAAACGATTTCAAATTTTCCATGCACATGTTGAGGGGGAGCATCTATTTCAAACTACAAAGAATTGAAACGTGATTTATTTGTCTCTAAGTGCGGGTTCCCTCTATTATGTGGAAAACTCTTTCAAACATCGAGGCACATATTGAGGGGGAGCAAACTTATGAAAACCTCATCTGTCCCCAAAATGCTTTATCTACTTGATTTAATCAGGGATGTGATGTTGATATCTTTTAGAAAATGGTAATCAAAGAAGTTAATTCTTCCTCTTGCCTCCATGTGCCAAACGATTTCAAATACATGAAGCACATGTTGAGGGGGAGCTCTTTTTCTAAAAATATCAAAAACAATTCAGGTACAAAATGCTTTGATAATATATCACAAGTATCTGGATTGATTTTCAAATGGTTTTCAATTGGTTCAAATGGCAGATGAACAATACCAAATAGACCGACCAAATTTACTTTATGTATGGTGATATAAGGATGATAAGGTTAGGTATTTGTTCCCATGATCCGCCAGAACCAGAGGGATCTACCCAGGGACAATCCACTAGATAGTGTAGAAGTCTTTAGGTTTGATGAAAAAAGGAGAAAAGTGAGATATGGGAAGAGTACGGACTGAGTCTGAGCTAGTACTGGAATAAACCGGTTCTAGTTATGAAGTCTCGGTAAGCACTGAAGGGGTTGAAGAATAAAAAAGAATTGAATGTGAAAAAGGGTCAAAAGAAACAGCCCTCCATTTATTCAACCTTAGGGCAGAAACCGGGTTCAATTCATATGCTACTGATGGTTACCAAGGTAACATCAGTATTGAAGACAAGGCGTCATGGACCCAGTGACGCACTGCACTTCAACTTCCCAAGCTACTCAAGTTCCTCTTAAAAGGACTTGTTTCACTCTCACGGGGAACCGACATAATCTATCGACTTTCTCTTAGAGTTTGTTGATATTGTAGAAGGAGACCCTCTCCCTAGTCTCCGACATAGGAACCAAATATGCACAATTGAGTCTAGAGCCACGAGATCATCATATAAATCTCTTTAGGACATTGTCAATGAAGACTCTCTGTTTCACACTATGTGGAAAGGCAGATTATATCTTATGAGTCCTACGCATTATCCTTGTGGTATTTCCAGAACATCTGAGTGATATGCAAACATATTCACAATGAAGATAGAAAGCCTTCTGGAGCCAACATCAAACAAGCTCCTGGTGGGTGTCATGTGAGATCTATCCAATAGATCAACCATGTGACAACTGAACAGAAACAATGGGGCGATTCATAATTATGAATCAATCCTGGTTCAGGTTATGGATTGACGGATACCTTTGAAAAACCGGTTGTTGTGCTTAAAAATTCTTTACTCTAGCACATCGACTGTGTACTAATATTTCAAAATAAAAGGTGTTTATGATTGATAATTGATTTTCATTAAAACCTTCGTTGTATTGCAAAAACAATTTCTATTGAGCGGTACACGACTGTTTTTCAAATCTCTTTTCTTCAATCAGTGAATCTCAATTCGCTGGTTCACTCACTCCGTGTTGTCTTCTTTGAGACGTTCTGGTTTGAGAACAGCTAGAGCAGCTGCGAAACCCTGTCAAGGAAATTCTTCGGAATTATACCTGATCACAGGCAGTACTTGTACTGATCAACGGGGAACCGTGGGCCGTGTACCTCAATTCAACGAAAGTGATCAAAGACACTTTTCGTGCGCTTTATTGCTAACTGTTGTATGCAGGTACGCCCGACGTTTGCAACTGTTCAGAATGAAGCGGTCAATTCATTGCCGCATGCTCACACAACACATTCATTTCTAAAGAAATCATGATTAGTGCATCAATGACTCTGATATTTTCACTCCATACTTCTGCTACGCTGCTGCCAATATCATGAATCAACGAAAGCTTCCGCTACTCTGATAAGAAGAAATCATAATCCAGAATGTGAGCATGTCGGTCCAAATGTCACGACATTACATAATACCAACACCACAATGGAAGAGTCAGAGATTTATGTTAGCTGATGATCTCAAAGCTGGCTCAAAACTCATTATCACGTGGATCAGTTAAAGACCTCCTTTTTGATTAACCAAACATGCAACAATGATGAATCAATGACTACGGGCTACAGAGCAAAGAACTTTAACAAGAATCCAAGAACAATTTTAATGTAATATCTGTTTGTATTCAATGTATTTTTGAGGTGACCTCCTTTAGGGGGAGATTGTTAGGATTTAGTAAATCCAGTTATTAAAGAGTTGGTCACCTCAAGTATATGTAATCGTTAGAAAGCTCGTAGTCGTAGATTATTTTATGTTAAGTAGTATTTAGTTAAGTTACACCGTGGAGGACGGACGGGTCTTTACCCACTGTATGCCTGATCCACAGCCCGTAGGTGGCGATTTGTGTAAGACTATAAATACTCTCTACCTCCCAAGGTAGAGAGTTGGAGCTCATAATAAGATTTTTCTTTCTCTCACTAAAGTTCCCAACCTCTAACTTTCTCTCTCTAAAACCATAGTATACGCCTCTTTGATCTTTGGTTTAGTGTGTTTATGAAATCCAGTATGTTACAACATGTTTATCTATATGCTGGTTGACATCACCTACAACATCTTCAGTCTGACAGACCTCTACAGATGGAAACAAGGGTTGTGTTTCTGGCATCTGACTAGATTGTACCAAAGTATTGACTTCCAAAGGTTGATGTGTAACCTCACATATATCCTCTACCACAGATTTATTAACAATGTTTTCTAAGAACAATTTCTTTGAGCAATATGGAACAATAGCAAGAGCTGCCTTTTTCTTTGTTGCATCCACATCAGCAATAACTGTCCTAACTGACTTTGGTGACATTTGATCAACATCCAATGTTGTCTTACCATTTTCAACATAAACCTCTATCATCTTATGGTCATCAACAAGATCTTTCAATATTTCTAAATTAGCACTCTCACTTAAGCTATACAAACCATCATCTAAATTACTACCGGGCTTAACAAAGTAATAGTAATTTTTT
This sequence comes from Chrysanthemum seticuspe, assembly GCA_019973895.1. Taxonomy (NCBI): domain Eukaryota; kingdom Viridiplantae; phylum Streptophyta; class Magnoliopsida; order Asterales; family Asteraceae; genus Chrysanthemum; species Chrysanthemum seticuspe. The sequence continues at coordinate 255,880,031 of BPTQ01000006.1, read as the reverse complement.
GAACCAAGCTCATAACCCAATTCATACATAAGAACATCCAACTCTTCAACTGACACACTATCAACATCAACCAAATCAACTAAATTTTCCATACCTCCCACGTATATTCTACCAGGCCAGTATTTAAAGACACCATTGTGATGAACCCTCATGCTAAACATATTAGATCTACCATCTGAAAACATGTCAATATATGTTTAAAGCATTCTAAAAACTTAATTGGGAAACACTAAATACCCCAATTACAAATTCCAATGACTATAATAAATAAAAAAAACAGAACCGTATTTCTTCTTAGCAGAGTCGTATAGGACGGTATCATCAACTGGATAACCTGGATGTCTTCTTACTTTCCATAGAGTAAAGTCCATGTTTCGGTTTTATGATTGACAAACAGGGGTTTTGTGAAATGCAATTAGGGTTTGTGAATTCTGATAATTCTTGTAACGAAAGTTTTAGGACGAACAGTAATACAGACTATGTGTTTATTGGGGCGGGAAGAGGGTTACATTACATGTGGCAATAATTAAGAAATTTTTAATTGAAATATGGAATTGACAAATGTGCCCTTGGACAAAAGACAAATCTAATGCCATAAGATGTCCTTGACTAACGGCAATATGGTCAAAGGACTTGTAGCGAGTATAAACCTTGAAATAGGGACCCCGACGATGAAAATGCCAAGTTTTGTCCCATCGCGATGCGTTTTGCCAAGTTTAGGGACCAACGGTGTATTTTAGTCTAAATTAAAATTATGGGGTTCATGAGTGTCTAGTAACTTGAGTTATGGAAGAAGAGTGATTTTGTATTAAGTTATATGTTTTTAGGGCTTGTTTCTTTTTATTTCTAGATTAAGCGGGTGAGCCCTTTTCTGTTAATAAGTCTTAATGAGAGGAGTATCAATTGATTATTCTCCTTATATAAACCATTTAACAGAAAAAGAAACATATTATATAAGTGGCCCCACCACTATCTCCCCATTAAGACTTATTAACGTAAAAAAGAAACACTCCTAAGTTGTATAAAAAATGCTGAAAAGTCTAAGCTGACAATATTTTTTTGTATTAAGATATATGTTTTTAGTTATATAAAAAATGCTGAAAAGTCTAAGCTGACAATATCTTCTTTGTCTATAACACAAGTCTATGATGCTCTTATAAAAGATAGGAGAAAAAAAAAGAAAAAAAAAAGAAAAAGAAAAAGAAATTAACAATCAACATTCAAATTTTGGAAGGAATCTGAGTATATTCTACATTTTTCAGTTGATGGCCTTTGCTACCCTCCAAATTGTTTTTGTTGGAACATGAGTTATTTCACTTCACCCCCTTGTTCTTTTAAAGGATTTCATATGTAGTACTTCAACTTTGGAATTTTCTACTAAATTTGACGTGCTTATTGATGTTCAAACTTCTTTATTTGTGAAAATTTCGAAAGCAAATAACCAGATAAGGATGTGTATAATAAGTTAATTAACGATCTAAAAGTATTTTAATGATTCCTTGAAATACAAAGTTGGTATGTCAAAAACACATATAAATAAATTGGCTTAGTAATGTTTATAAATAAAAGTGCATTTCATACCAAGTAAACTATCAAAACAATAGATAAACCTGCTTTTGGTCTTCACCAAATAATTCAACTCAATAATGTGTACAAACATTAATTTTTGTCAAAATTAGTTTGTTCATAGAAAATAAGATATTGCATGACCAAAATACGTCTACGATCTTCGCTAGTGATCATAACCATATAACTAATGATTTGCACATTCTAAAGTTGTATTTGCACTCTCAAGCTAAAACAGTCAAAACAGAATGTTTCGTACTGTACAAGTATTTAATACACAAATGAAGTGTCCCAATCAATCTTTAAAGTGTGTAAATCAATTCCCTAACCAAACAACATTAATAAACAAAAATGTGTTAAACGTGTTTATTTTTTTCATCTAAACAGAAGAAACGTTGGTCTTTTTCAACTTAAAAGTAGGCCGTAAGGCGAATCGAGTTTTAATTGACGTAATCTTTTATAATATATAAATGTACATAAACTATTTAGTTGATGTGTTAACAAAAACAATGACTATGAAGATTGGGATTGTTATTAGATCGAACTTTTAAACAACTACTAGTCATGCTAGCTTTATGAGAAGTTAGATGAATGCGCGTCAATAAATAATATTTAATGTAGTCAATTAATACTGGTCAATAAATACAATTAATACAGTTATTAAAATACCTCTTATATAAAAAATATAGTTATGAAACATATTATACAACCAAATTAAACAGAATTATTGAATTAAATGTCACCAATACAAATAATAAAGTACATTATACAAATATTGATGAGTGCTTATTCACTCATCGTTTTTGGTCAAATCTGAGCTGCAAAACATCTAAAAACACTCCGATATGCATCAAAATACTGAAAATATCCCAAAATTATGTTTTATATGTTTCAGATGCAAAATTATCAAAAACAAATGAAAAACGAACAAAGTTTGCATAATTGGCAGTTTCAGTCCCCCAACTTTTAAAAATGGCAACTTTAGTCCCTGGAATTTCAAAAAAATGACAGAATTCACCCCTGGACATTTTAAATTGGAAAAATAAACATTTTTAGTCCTCTGGTAATTCTAACTTGTCAAATTTGGTCACTTTGATAAATTTTGGAAAATTGCAGTTTTGATCCTTGAATTTTCAAAATTGTCTTGATTAGTCCTTGGGATTTCACAATTTGCAAAAATGGTCATTAACATATTTGAGTTTCACAAGTTTGGCCCTTGGATTACATTTTTCAGATTCTACATATTTGATCCCTGGAGTTTCAGTTTTGGCAATTATGGTCCTTAAGTATTAATTGAATTCCATTTTTAATCCAAAATTACTTAGGCCCAAATACAACTTGGTCCAACCCAATCCCTACCCGGTCAACCCAATAATCCCAACCCGGTCAAAGAACCAACATAACCCTCTCCCCTGTCTTCTTTCCCGCCCAAGAAACCAGAGCCTACCCCTCCTTTTTACCACTCCCCACAAAACCCTAGATACCCTCTCTCTTTCTCCACAACCAAGAACACTCCACCTCCATTACAACTCTTTACCCAGAATCATCAAAACCCAAACTCACCCTTAATCCTTTTACCCGGATTTTCCCAAAACCCAAACCCACTATCATTTTTTCCAGCTCATTCCTTTGGCCATGTCAACAATCTTTAGCTACAAAGAAACCAACCAATGGCTCAGATTAAGTTCATATGGTACCTAACTCTATTGGATGGCTTGGATTGGTTCAAGAAAGCACAAATGGAGTTTTTGCTTGACTGCTCACACAAAAGAAACACAAGAGGTGAAGGTTGAAGACTTGAAGACCTAGGATCTTTAGTATAAATACATGTGTAGCCAAGTTATAATGGCAACCCCCTAGTTTTAATTTGAAATCAGTCTTAGTTTATTTATTTGTAACCTGCTTTTATTTAATGAAGAATCTCTTTTGATAAATCTTTTTTTTGTACTTTAATTCTTGTGTTAGTTATCAGTTAAAGTTTAATCCAAGTCAGTTTCAAAGAAAAAAAAGAAAAGAAGAAATTTGGGTCAAAACACTTTGCATCAGGGGTGTTTGTTTTAAGGTAGAAAAGAGTCAAAAAATGGATTTTACCCGTTTGACTTATGCATTCAATCTTCCTTTTAGCTTATCAGTCAAATTTCAAGTCTAGAAGATGTTCTAAAAGTTTTTGAAGAAGTTGTCTTAAAAAAAAAAAAAAAAAAGGGAGTCCAAGAACAGCAGCTTGAGCTGCTGTTCAGAGCTCAATTTGAAGAGTGGATTTAAGCCTAATCTTTCTTGTAATTGATTTTCTCAACACCCTACATGGCCTAGTGTATCTCATTCTGCTTTACATGCTTTGAAAAATCACTATAGGGGGTTAAAAGTGATCAAAGAAATCTGTTGCAAACTGTTTTACTGCATTTTTTTTAACAACCTACAGCCCACACTTGCTGATTTAAGCTTAATTTCAACCTGCAAACAAAGTGTAGTTGGATACTAATTGTTGTTTTTAACATCTTTGCTAGCTTAATCCCACTTGTGTAGCTTTTCATTGTTTTCAAGGACTGCTTCTTAGCTTAAAATTAAGCTGCAAACAGACACCCCAGGCATGTTTGCAGCCTGCTGCACAAACAGGTCATTCATCCAATTTTTAGCTTATCTCAGTTTCAGTAGAGACTTTGTGCTTATTTAGGAGTTTGAAAGTTGGTTTGATGCTATAGAAGTAGAAACTTTAGGATTTAGCTTATCAAGTCCCCATTAGTGCTTATTTAGATTTAACTTAATGATCTTTTTTCTAGGCTAGCTTAGTATTAAGATTCCTAGAGTAACTTGATTTGACAACTGATTTCCCCTAGTTTTCTTAGTTGTGTTCTTATTATTTAGCTTATGCTCGATTGAAGTGCACCTGATTTAGTAATTTTGTTCCCTCCATTTTGCTTATTTACTTATCTGTGCTTATAAAGATCCAAAAGGAGTGTTTGGTTGTTCATTGTTAAGAGATTTTTTTTATTGGTTGAAACTGTCCAAAGCCAAGGAACTAATAAGCTGTTGGGGGTGTTTTCATAATTTAAGTTTTCATAAAAAGTCTTTGGTTTGATGGGGTTTAACAGTTTCAAAAAGAAAAACTACAAAAAATAATCATTTGCAACAAGTGGGAGCCAAGGGATTCGAACCCTGGTCTCCTCACTCAGAAACCAACACCTCACAACACCACACGCTTAACCAACTGCCCTTGGGACTTGTCTCATTAAAGTTTTGCTCTATTAAATACTTAGGGTAAGTTGGCAGTTTTTAGCATAAGCCCTTTTTAGCTTAACTGCAGCTTATTCTCCAAAGAACAGTAGCTGTTTCTTATTTTTCTTAGGTTCAGCTTAGTTAGAAGTAGTTTTTGAGATTTTTCCAGATTTTTATTAATCAGTTTAATATTTTTAATCATTTAATTAGTGTTTAATAGTTTTTAATTCGTAGTAATTATTTTAAAAGTCAAAAAAATATTCCGCTTTTTCCTAAAATTATTTTTAGTCAAATAGATCGTAGGAAAATTGATTTCACACCCGTAGCCCTTAAATTTCAAAACTTTTACGTTTATGGCTCGGGGTGTTTGCCGGTTTTTACGTTTTTACGTTTTAGCACCCTAGGACTTAGCGTAACTTCGTTTTATCATTCCTTAGGTTTAGTGATAGTTTAATTTTAGTTTATTAGGGTTCCCTTGCCTTAATTACTTTCCCTTTCATTAAATTGTAGAATACATAATCAAATCCAAATCATTAAAAACCAATTCAAGTTCAAATCACGAAACTCAACGAATCCTTCCATTCACACCTCGTTGGGACACGACCCGGGGAAATCACTTTCCCGATATCACTTTTATCACACCCGTGAGGTTTGGCGCGTTAACCCTTTTTCCTAAAGGGTTAATTTGTCGAATTTTACGGTTATTTTGATATAAATTGATATTGTGTTTTTCACCACTCACTTCAAAACGAATCAAATTTTGGCGCCGCTGCCGGGGAGGTGTGTTGCGACAATATCGTGAAGTTTTTGCGATTAGTGACTTGAAGAACCTTCCTCGTGAAGTTATTGTTTTTATAAAAGTACAAAAATACAAAAATATTTTTCTTTTCTTTGTATATATATGTAAAAGATTAAAAATACAAAAAGATTTTCCTTGTTGTTTTAAATAAATAGAAGACACAATCAAAATAACATTCTCAACTGAGGTGTTATCATTATAAGTTCCCGAACAAAAGATTTAAAACTTGCCTTTGTGTCGCTCGTGTTTTGGTTTACTTTTATCGGTTTAACAAACTGTATGAGGGGTATAAGGACGGCCTGACATTAAATTGCGGCTGAAAAGAGACGGGTTTTTAATAAGCTTCGCGCTGACCTACAAAGTCTCTCCGCTCCTTTGTGCGTTTTACTTATAGAAGTGATCATTTCACGTGGGATTATTGGTTTAAGTTCACTGTCGTTTTGCCTCGATTTTGTTTTAATTGGATTTGTTATTATAAAACCCAAAAAGATTCTTCGTTCCTCATTTTCATAATTTTCTTGTTTCCTCGAGTTTCGTCTAGTGCATGCGCACTCGTTCTTCTAGATCATTGAGCCCTTTTCGTGATCTAGTAGAAATTCCTAGAAGACGTTCTCATAGACGTGCTGCCCGAATAGTCGAACCCGAGACTCGTACTATTCCAAACAACAATATGGCAGACGAACGAACTATGGCAGAGATGCTCCAAGCACCCACCGAGGGTTATGGAGATGCCATCGTTTTACCACCAATCAATTCTGATCACTTTGAATTGAAGACGCATTTGATCCAACTTGTGTCTACGAATCAATTCCACGGGTTTGACCGAGAAGACCCGTATGCACACATCCGTTGGTTTAACAAGTTGACCTCAACCATCAATTACAAGGATGTGCCACAAAAAGTGATCAAACTGATGCTATTTCCGTTCTCACTTGAGGGGGCAGCCCGGATTTGGCTGGAAAAAGAACCCCCTCGATCCATCGAAACTTGGGAGGATCTTGTTCAAAAGTTTGTCAATTATTTCTTTCCTCCATCAAAGACGACTAATCTTAAAAATGAAATTTCTGGATTTCGTCAAAACTTCGATGAAAACTTTGGAGAGGCATGGGAGAGATTCAAAGATCTCCTCAGGAAATGCCCCCATCATGAATTCACGGAGCTTCAACAAGTTAATATCTTTTATAATGGGTTGAACGGTAACGATCAAGATTCTTTGAACGCAGCCGCCGGTGGCAATATCTTGAATCGTAAGCCTAAAGATGTGATTGAGATTTGCGAAATAAAATCAAAAGTTCCTATTTCTCGCAACAAAGCAAATATTCCGAACACTCCTGCTTCTTCATCTGGTAACTCTTCCGAGTTAGCCGCTCCGTTAGCCGCTCTAACGGACGTCATCCGTTGTATGATGAAAGAGGTAAAGGAAATCAAAAGCGAAATTCATAAACCGGAACCAATCAAAGCCGTGAACAAGGTGTGTGAAACTTGCAGTGGTCCACACGCGTATTATGATTGTCCAGCAACCGATGCTTCTTTTTACCAAGCTCCCGTAGATTCTGTAAACCACAATCAATACCGACCACAAGCTGATCCTCAACACCGTGCACCTAGCGGTATGACACCACCTGGTTTTCCTCCTGTGCAAAACCATGGCAATCAGAATCGTTTTGTTCCAAATCAAGGACAAAATTTCAATAACTCTCAAAATTTCAATCAGAACCGGAACAATTTCAACCAATCATATCAAGCTCCAAATCAGCAAAGTTATCAACAACCTTCTCAAGCTCCCATACCAAATGACTTCATGAAAATTACTGAGTCAAGCATACGTTCAATGCAAACTCAGATCAATAACATGAGGGTTGAGCTAAAAAAGGAAATTGATACCACGATGTCTCGGCAGACAAATGAGTTGAAGAATATGATGAGCAGTTTCATGAACATGAATATGAACAAAGCTTCGTCATCTTCAGGAGGACTCCCAAGCAATACAGTTCCTAATCCAAATGCCGAGTTGAAAGCCATCACCACTCGTAGTGGTAAGACGCACAATGGACCTTCGACTCCAATGCCTCCTCCGCCAGGAGCAATGAGTCAAGTTACCAAGGATACAATGGACAAGGTGCATTTCTCAAGCCCACGAAGTACCGCACACGTCCCACCTTCGGTAGTCCAAGCTTTAAGTCCGGAACCCGAAGTTCCGAAGACAAATTCTGAGCCAGAAATGACTTCCGTCCCGGCTCAAAAGTCTAGTCAGCTTCCTTACCCATCAAGATTGCATGATGAGAAGCTCAAAGACAAAACCAAAGAGCAAATGGAAAATTTTTTCCAAATTTTCAATGAACTACACTTTGATATAAGCTTCGTTGATGCTCTCGTTCTAATGCCCAAATTTGCATCCACACTTAAGGGCTTGCTGAGCAACAAAGATAAGTTATCTGAGATGGCTAAAACCCCTCTCAATGAGCAATGCTCAGCGGTCATTCTCAAGAAGCTTCCCAAAAAGCTCGAAGACCCCGGCAGGTTTTTAATCCCGTGTAATTTCTTAGGGATGGTTCAATGCTCCGCCTTGGCCGATCTTGGCGCTAGCATTAACCTCATGCCACTCTCAGTATGGAACAAATTGTCTCTTCCTAAACTCACACCCACTTGTATGACACTCGAGCTAGCGGACCGTACCCAAACTCGTCCACTTGGGATAGCCGAGGATGTCGTGGTGAAAGTAGGAAAGTTTCACTTTCCTACTGACTTTGTTGTAGTAGACTTTGATGCAAATCCTAGAGTTCCCCTCATCTTAGGGAGAGCTTTCTTGAGAACGAGCCGTACTCTAATCGATGTATTTGCTGAAGAGTTGACCATACGGGTTGACAACGAAGAACTCACATTTAATATCAACCAGAACTCCAAACCTCTATACAAACATAGTGTTGCCACAATTGATCAAAAATCTGAAAGAATCAATGCAACACTCTCAAATTTCACGGTTAAAAGGAGTCACCAAAAACGTGCTGAGCTAAAAGCTTTGAAAATCAACCCTAGCTCAAACAAATGGTTTGAAAGTTGTACCAAGGAAGTCCAGAGTGTTCTTGATGACGATGATCTAGAATCGGAGACTTTATCAGAAGTGGTGGAAATTGCTAGCTCTAAGAGCACACCACTTGTCCCACCTCCGGAATCAGTTTATCGCATCGAGTTTGTTAACTCTGTGAATGAAACCAAACTCTCCTCGGTTTCATCTGAATTAGATGATGATGACTGTGATCCAATGGGAGATATTCTTCCCATTGATGAATTGCTAAAAAAGAATCCATCATCCTCTAATCTTATTCCCGACTCTTCCATCCCTTCTCTCACTCCTGATGAGGAAGATGACAACTTTTGGAATGAAGTCGATGCCTTTCTTAGTGATGAGTCAATTCCTACGGAAATTGATAACACTTACTTTGATCCGGAGGGAGACATCCTTTTTCTGGAAAGTTTGTTGATTGAAGAACCATTTCCCACCCTCCCTCCCGGACATCTTCTTGACAATCACCATCTAAGCTTCAAGTTTAAGCTTAAAGATGTCAAAATTGGTGATTTGCTTCTCTCTGCTGAGGAATGGACTTGCACTCTCATGTACGTCTTTATTCCATTCCTCACAGATGGTGTGGTTGCTCTTTCCCTTTTCTCTTTCGGGAATGAGGACACCATCTTTGACCCCGGTATCATCCTTTATAGTTTCTACTATTAACAATACCGCGATTGTATCTCGTCGGTGTGGAACTTTCTGATGTTCATATGTTTATTAACACTGTGAACGAAAGTCCGATCGAGATTGGTTTTCCACGTTGCTTCCCCAAGAACAAATGAATACGGGGTCGAGTCAAGCTAGCGACTCGGGAAACAAAAACAGTAGCACGCTATATGGGTTTTCACCCGTATTTCTGACTTCTTTCTACTTTCTACCACCCTAGTGTGGGGGGGTTGCCCCACATCTTTTTCAAAAAAAAAAAAAAAAAAAAACCTTTCAAATAATGGCCGTAGTATTTCCCTTTTACGTTCTCAGTTTCGGTATAACCGCCGGTACTTTGAATATTGAGGGCAATATTCATTTCTAGTGTGGGGGGGGGGGGGAATTCTCACGAATTTTATCATATAATTATACCAATTCCCCCGTTTTTGGCAAAAATTTTTTTTGGAGTAAGTGTTTTACACTTACTCAATTGGTTATCAGTCCGCCATGTCTAGTAAACAAAAGGATTGGCTAATCCAGGAGCAAACGGCTCTTGGTAAAGATTTATCAAATCCGTTGACGGCTTGCAATTTGCCCAAAATTGTATGGTGTTCAGCTCACCATATCTTTAATTAGTGAAGAGTTGGCTAGCCCGCAAGTTTATGGCTTGTGGTAAAGGCAATTGGAAAACCATAATTGGTAATCAACTCACCAAAGACAATATTGATAATTTGTCTAAGAGTTGGCTAGTCCAGAAGCAAACGGCTTCTGGTAAAGACAAATCAAAACCGTTGAAAGCTGGTGGTTTGCTCAAAATCACATGGTTATCGGTGTACCATAGTTCTTACTTGAACTGAAACATTTGGCTACTCCAGAAGTAATGGCTTTTGGTAAAGAGACTCAAATCCATTAAGTTTTCTCAAAATATTGCTAGGGACTAGCAATGTTCTAGTGTGGGGGATTTGATGAGTGCTTATTCACTCATCGTTTTTGGTCAAATCTGAGCTGCAAAACATCTAAAAACACTCCGATATGCATCAAAATACTGAAAATATCCCAAAATTGTGTTTTATATGTTTCAGATGCAAAATTATCAAAAACAAATGAAAAACGAACAAAGTTTGCATAATTGGCAGTTTCAGTCCCCCAACTTTTAAAAATGGCAACTTTAGTCCCTGGAATTTCAAAAAAATGACAGAATTCACCCCTGGACATTTTAAATTGGAAAAATAAACATTTTTAGTCCTCTGGTAATTCTAACTTGTCAAATTTGGTCACTTTGATAAATTTTGGAAAATTGCAGTTTTGATCCTTGAATTTTCAAAATTGTCTTGATTAGTCCTTGGGATTTCACAATTAGCAAAAATGGTCATTAACATATTTGAGTTTCACAAGTTTGGCCCTTGGATTACATTTTTTAGATTCTACATATTTGATCCCTGGAGTTTCAGTTTTGGCAATTATGGTCCTTAAGTATTAATTGAATTCCATTTTTAATCCAAAATTACTTAGGCCCAAATACAACTTGGTCCAACCCAATCCCTACCCGGTCAACCCAATAATCCCAACCCGGTCAAAGAACCAACATAACCCTCTCCCCTGTCTTCTTTCCCGCCCAAGAAACCAGAGCCTACCCCTCCTTTTTACCACTCCCCACAAAACCCTAGATACCCTCTCTCTTTCTCCACAACCAAGAACACTCCACCTCCATTACAACTCTTTACCCAGAATCATCAAAACCCAAACTCACCCTTAATCCTTTTACCCGGATTTTCCCAAAACCCAAACCCACTATCATTTTTTCCAGCTCATTCCTTTGGCCATGTCACCAATCTTTAGCTACAAAGAAACAAACCAATGGCTCAGATTAAGTTCATATGGTACCTAACTCTATTGGATGGCTTGGATTGGTTCAAGAAAGCACAAATGGAGTTTTTGCTTGACTGCTCACACAAAAGAAACACAAGAGGTGAAGGTTGAAGACTTGAAGACCTATGATCTTTAGTATAAATACATGTGTAGCCAAGTTATAATGGCAACCCCCTAGTTTTAATTTGAAATCAGTCTTAGTTTATTTATTTGTAACCTGCTTTTATTTAATGAAGAATCTCTTTTGATAAATCTTTTTTTTGTACTTTAATTCTTGTGTTAGTTATCAGTTAAAGTTTAATCCAAGTCAGTTTCAAAGAAAAAAAAGAAAAGAAGAAATTTGGGTCAAAACACTTTGCATCAGGGGTGTTTGTTTTAAGGTAGAAAAGAGTCAAAAAATGGATTTTACCCGTTTGACTTATGCAGTCAATCTTCCTTTTAGCTTATCAGTCAAATTTCAAGTCTAGAAGATGTTCTAAAAGTTTTTGAAGAAGTTGTCTTAAAAAAAAAAGAAGGGAGTCCAAGAACAGCAGCTTGAGCTGCTGTTCAGAGCTCAATTTGAAGAGTGGATTTAAGCCTAATCTTTCTTGTAATTGATTTTCTCAACACCCTACATGGCCTCGTGTATCTCATTCTGCTTTACATGCTTTGAAAAATCACTATAGGGGGTTAAAAGTGATCAAAGAAATCTGTTGCAAACTGTTTTACTGCATTTTTTTTAACAACCTACAGCCCACACTTGCTGATTTAAGCTTAATTTCAACCTGCAAACAAAGTGTAGTTGGATACTAATTGTTGTTTTTAACATCTTTGCTAGCTTAATCTCACTTGTGTAGCTTTTCATTGTTTTCAAGGACTGCTTCTTAGCTTAAAATTAAGCTGCAAACAGACACCCCAGGCATGTTTGCAGCCTGCTGCACAAACAGGTCATTCATCCAATTTTTAGCTTATCTCAGTTTCAGTAGAGACTTTGTGCTTATTTAGGAGTTTGAAAGTTGGTTTGATGCTATAGTAGTAGAAACTTTAGGATTTAGCTTATCAAGTCCCCATTAGTGCTTATTTAGAGTTAACTTAATGATCTTTTTTCTAGGCTAGCTTAGTATTAAGATTCCTAGAGTAACTTGATTTGACAACTGATTTCCCCTAGTTTTCTTAGTTGTGTTCTTATTATTTAGCTTATGCTCGATTGAAGTGCACCTGATTTAGTAATTTTGTTCCCTCCATTTTGCTTATTTACTTATCTGTGCTTATAAAGATCCAAAAGGAGTGTTTGGTTGTTCATTGTTAAGAGATTTTTTTTTATTGGTTGAAACTGTCCAAAGCCAAGGAACTAATAAGCTGTTGGGGGTGTTTTCATAATTTAAGTTTTCATAAAAAGTCTTTGGTTTGATGGGGTTTAACAGTTTCAAAAAGAAAAACTACAAAAAATAATCATTTGCAAAAAGTGGGAGCCAAGGGATTCGAACCCTGGTCTCCTCACTCAGAAACCAACACCTCACAACACCACACGCTTAACCAACTGCCCTTGGGACTTGTCTCATTAAAGTTTTGCTCTATTAAATACTTAGGGTAAGTTGGCAGTTTTTAGCATAAGCCCTTTTTAGCTTAACTGCAGCTTATTCTCCAAAGAACAGTAGCTGTTTCTTATTTTTCTTAGGTTCAGCTTAGTTAGAAGTAGTTTTTGAGATTTTTCCAGATTTTTATTAATCAGTTTAATATTTTTAATCATTTAATTAGTGTTTAATAGTTTTTAATTCGTAGTAATTATTTTAAAAGTCAAAAAAATATTCCGCTTTTTCCTAAAATTATTTTTAGTCAAATAGATCGTAGGAAAATTGATTTCACACCCGTAGCCCTTAAATTTCAAAACTTTTACGTTTATGGCTCGGGGTGTTTGCCGGTTTTTACGTTTTTACGTTTTAGCACCCTAGGACTTAGCGTAACTTCATTTTATCATTCCTTAAGTTTAGTGATAGTTTAATTTTAGTTTATTAGGGTTCCCTTGCCTTAATTACTTTCCCGTTCATTAAATTGTAGAATACATAATCAAATCCAAATCATTAAAAACCAATTCAAGTTCAAATCACGAAACTCAACGAATCCTTCCATTCACACCTCGTTGGGACACGACCCGGGGAAATCACTTTCCCGGTATCACTTTTATCACACCCGTGAGGTTTGGCGCGTTAACCCTTTTTTCTAAAAGGTTAATTTGTCGAATTTTACGGTTATTTTGATATACGTTGATATTGTGTTTTTCACCACTCACTTCACAACGAATCAAATATTTAAGCCCAAATGGGCAACGGGCCAAATGGGCTTGAACCCGAACGGGCGCAAGCCAAATGGGTACGAGCTAATCGAAATTGTTAAAATCCGTAAATTTATTATCAAAAAGAACATAATAAACTAAAATATATGATTCATCGAAAAATTTATTTCAGGGTACCCGCCGCCGTAACGCGCGGAACCCTGCACTAAATGTCACTAATACAAATAATAAAGCACATTATACAAATATTCCAGCCCGAAAGATCAACGGGCAAAATGGGCTTAAGCCCGAACTGGAGTGGGCCAAACAGGCTCGATCCCGAACGAGTACGAGTTAAACGAAATTCTTGATATCCGTAAATTTATTATAAAAAAAACATAATAAACTAAAATACATAATTTATCAAAAAAATTTATTTTAAAATACCCATCATTGAAACGCACGAATACCATGGTAGTTTTAGAAATACATGTCACGTAAAAGCAATAATATGCCAAGCGGTGAACACTAGTTATTCAAATTCTTGCCGCCTAAAAACTTTTTAAGTGGCTTTGCTTTTCCCAAAATAGAAAAGAAACAAATAGCATGATCATTAAATTGCTCATTAAATTAGGGTTAAGTATTTTACGTATCATACTGATCACGTATAAACAAAAGTAGATATTAGCAAATGAAGCTAAAAGTAGCAAGGTTTACGTATCATACTGATCACGTATAGTAGTATTTTCGGACCCAACATACTGGGCTGGGTACACCCAAAGACAAATAGCCGCAATCCAGGGACAATCCAAACCACACTAGGCACCGACCTTGGCAAGCTGGTCCGGACAAAAATACCTTACTATAAGGAACCGCGCTTCAGCACTCCTACCGCGGAAACTCTACGTCCTGAGAAGAATGAGGGATCGAGACCACAAATTAACCCAAAAGAGTAAAAAATATTGTCGGCTATCACATAGCTGACCTGGGCAGACTCCAAATACCCTCCCAAAAGCATCACCATCAGTGGCAAAAGGACAAGAACAAGGTTTGACCTTTGGAGTTTGCCACCCAAAAACGTCGCCATCACGACACGTGATCCCAGGAATCCGACAAGAAAGTCCATGGTATAAATAGAGGGCATATGCCACAGTCAACGATATCATCATCACTCTCTCACAATACACACTTTTTTCTCTCTAAAGTTAAACTTACTCTCATAGTTGAGGTTGACCGTGGAACCTCCCTTTTGCGTTGAGACTGACGGTGTTGTTTTCGTTCTTAGCAGCTTTAGCCCATAAATATTTCACTTAGTCCAAGATTCGCTCTATCAAGAGCTAGCCTAAACTAGGTCTTGCTTTGAGCCCAAATTTTGTACTAACAAGTCGGCGCCATCTGTGGGACCAGTATCATAACTGCGTTTCCAAAGTTATTCTTACCACATGAGTGATCAAGCGAATGCCTCTTCTTTCACCAAAGAACGTTATACGCTACGAAATACTTTGGGGAAGGAGAAGAGCAAAGGAATGAAGGGCCTCCCTTCTAGCTCCATCCGGAAAAAGCGATAAGGGAATTTTGTGATAAACATTATGACCAACTCTTACCTTTGATGGCTGAAAAAGTTCATTATGAAAAGTTAATGCAGGTGAAGACTCGCCTTGACTTTAAAGATGAAGCGCAAATAGATTCGTGGTCCCGAGAGAGGTCCCAGAACTCTGAATCAAAGTCTTCAAGAGCGAAGAAAAGCAAAGAAAAAATGAAAGGCCATTCCTAGCACTAGGTCCGGACCTACCGGATATTTCCGCTCCCAGAGTGCTTTAAGTGGACTCAGTAGCAGAGAGACAAGACCTTCTCAAGAAGACGATTTTGAGAGAATGAAGTATCCCCGCACGTGTGTCTTCTCCTGCCTGAGGGAAGGGCGGAGTGATGTTAAATCACGTTTGGTAGACAAGAAACCGAATGTGTTTTCCCGGCTCAAGTCCAAAAGTCGCGCCCACTGAGAGCGAAGAGCCGAAGCTTGGCGCAACAGTTAGGCCAATCAATGCTCAGCGGATAGAAGCCCTGATAGACGTGGTAGAGAAACTACGAGTCCAACCCAGAGCTACGCTTCTTACCCAAAAGAGAGAGGTACCAAGGACAGAGCTATCCGCTCTGACCCCGGTTGGCGAAGAGAGTGGACTTCGCTGGAAAGTGAGGACAGTGCCGGAGGACATTGGAAGTCCAGATCTAGAAAGCACGAGGATGATGACAATATGGATGACCTTTATTGTCCATATGATGTTGAAGACATAGATCCCTTTACCCAACGGATCAGAAGCTTTGAATTCCCAAAGCGAACCAGATGCCCTCCAATGTCAAAATCTATGACAGAACCAGAGATCCGGAGGATCATTTAAAAACATTTTGTACAGTAGCCAAAGTTGAGCGGTGGACTATGCCTACCTGGTGCCACATGTTTAATTCTACCCTTATGGGCTACGGCTGTATGTGGTTTGATGAGTTTCCCTCGAAAAGTATCGATAAATTTGAGGACATGCGGAAGAGTTTTATGTCCTACTTCCTACAATAGAAAAAGTACACGAAGGACCCTGTGGAGCTCCAACACATTAAACAAAGGGAAGGGGAGTCCACAAGAGCATTTTTTGATCGTTTCAAGGCTGAAAGTTTTCACGTGAAGGGTACCCTAGAATGCATGAGAGTTCCAGGTTTCATGCACGGGATCACGAACCCCGAGTTGATCAAAAGGTTAAATTGTAACATACCAAATATCATCGATGAGATGTGGAAAGTGACCACAGCTTTCCTTCGGGGCGAGACAGCCGCAACAAACAGTCAAGAAAGAAGCATTCCTAGTGGAAGAACCAGGACAATGGGTCTAAGATCGCTCATAGCCAAAATTTTGAGCGGAAGAAGGAGTTTAAAGGACGTTCAAGTCCATCTCGGAAGCGGGGTGACCAGTTCACTCCCTTCACAAAAACACCAAAGGAAAATCTGGCAATGGACTTGTTCAAGATCACAACCCCACCTCAAATGTCAAGTTCGGTATAGTCTCGGAACAAAGACAAGTACTGTGGCTTTCACAAGGAGAAGGGACATCACACATATGAGTGTTACCAGCTTAAAAAGCAGATTGAATTAGCTGTTATATCCGGACAGCTAGCACATCTTGTGAAGGAAATCAAGAATGGCACCCAGAAGGGCGGAGCCGCCAAGGGCGGTAAGAAGGAAACCACTCCCAAGGATAAGGCTCCGACCATATTCATGGTACAAACTTGTCAGCGTACGGTTAAGCAAAGAATGTCCCCGAACGAAACCCTTGGAATGGAAATATTATTTCCTCCGGTAGTGGGGGATGATTGTGATGATCACCCGCTGGTGGTAAAGGCAGATGTAGGAGGACACCGCATTCACAGGATGTGCATGGACAATGGAAATACCTGGGAGGTCTTGTGCAAACATTGATACTGCTTAAGTCCAAAAGTCCGGAAGAGTTGCTACCTCGTCCCGCTTCTTGGGTTAAGTGGAGAACTATCTTAGCTACTAAACCTTCTAGAAATAACATTGGGTGACGGGGAAAATTCAGCCAGAACTTGGATGAATTTTATGGTCGTGAGATCCCCATCCTAGTAAAATGGGATAATCAGCAGACTCGGCATACGACTACTCAAAAAATTTCCCTTCTACGGCCCATGGGATGACAAAATTCCCCACAAAAGGCGGGGTTATGACCCTGCACAACGACAAAGTGGTTCTGTAGAATGATGAATGGTCGCAGAACCCCAATCGCAGCAAACCTCCAAGGAAACCCTAGTAAAGGAAAAAATTAAGGTGACAATACATCCGGAATTCCCAGACCAAACTATCATAATAGGAGGAGACTTGAGTGACCAAGGAAATAAAATCCTTTATGAATTACTAAGGAACAATTTGGATATCTTTGCTTGGCAACCCTCTGATATGACTAGGGTACCACGAAGCGTGACTGAGCATAAACTAAACATACGGGGATGATTAGGCTCCGATAAGACAGAAGAAGAGAGGACAAGCTCCAGAGAGGAACAAGGCAATCAACGATGATGTAACAAAGCTAGTAGATGCAGGCACCATGAGGGAGGTCTATTACCATGATTGGTTGTCTGATCCAGTCCTTGTCTAGAAAAGTGACGAGAGCTGAAGGATGTGTGTTAATTTTAAGGATCTAAATAAGGCCTGCCATAAAGATTGTTACCCCTGCCGGAGATTGACTGGAAAGTCGAATCCCTCTGCAGATACACTTTCAAGTGTTTCTTGGACGCATACAAGGGGTGTCGTCAGATCCAGATGGTCACGGAAGATGAAGATAAGACGGCATTTCACATAAACCAAGGCATCTTTTGTTACACAAAAATGCCCTTCGACTTGAAGAAAGTCAGAGCAACGTGCTAGCGGTTGGTGGAAAAAGCCTTTGAAAAACAAATCAGCAAGAATTTAGAAGTCTATGTTGATGATCTGGTCATAAAAAGTCACTCAGAAGCATATGTGCTAAGAGACGTTCAGAAGCAGATGTGCTAAGAGACGTGGAAGAAACCTTTAACACTCTAATAAGAATCAACATGGAGTTAAATCCAAAGAAGTACACATTTGGGGCAAAAGAAGGAGTATTCTAGGGGCATGTTGTCAACAAGAAGGGGATTAAATCTTGTCCAGAGAAGTCCGAAGTTGTAGCCCAACTTCCTTCTCCAAAAACCTTGAAAGAAGTGCAAAGTCTAAATGGAAAGTTAGCCAGTCTCAACCGCTTCCAATTCAAGTCCATGGAAAAATCATTTTATTCTTCAATATATTGAAGAACTGCATCAAGAAGAGTGATTTCCACTGGACACCAGAGGCAGAGCAGACATTCAAGGAGATGAAGAAACACATAGCCAACCTCCCCACAATAACAGCTCCCCGCCCAAAGGAAGAATTGATCATGTATCTTTCTGCGGTAAAAGAAGCTATCAGTGCAATTCTACTAGCAGAAAGGGAATCACATCAGGAGCCCATATACGTCATAACCCGCACCTTGCAGAGCCCGGAGGTGAACTATAGCCCGATGGAGAAATTGGTACTAGCATTGATACACCCATCAAGAAGGCTCAGAAGATATTTCCAAGCTCACCTGGCGTCATTATCATGGACCAACCTATAAAGCAGGTGCTCGTTGAACGGAGAACACAGGGAGAATGGCCAAATAGGCCATCTAGTTGGGCGAGCCCGACATCAGTTTCAGACCTAGGACATCCATAAGAGGACAAGTGTTAACTGCTTTTATTGCGAAGGTCCCGGAGGAGGATTCCTCGGCAACAGAAACACCTCCATTTGAGTTACCATACCTCTGAACCATGGAATCTTTACACTGACGGATCTTCAAGCCAAGAAGGATTCGGGGAAGGTTTAATTCTTACAAACCCGGAAGGGATGGAATTCACATATGCCCTTCGTTTCAAGTTTGACACGTCTAACAATGAAGCAGAGTATGAAGCCCTAATAGATGGCTTGAAGATAGCTGAAAAATGGGGGTGAAGGACTTATCCGCAAATGTGGATTCCGGGCTAGTCGCAAATCAGATCAACGGATTATACGTGGCAAAGGAGGAAAGAATGATCTGATACCTAGCAAAGACCAAGACGTTGATACAAAATTTCCACACGTTCTCGATAAGACAGATTTCGCAGAGCCAGAATTCGTAAGCAGACGCGTTAAGTAAGATACCCTCCACCAGCTTCACTCATCTCACGAAACAAGTCTTGGTCGAGGTGCTAAAAGAAAAATCTATTGAAGATAAGGAAGTCATGCTCTTAGTAGAAGAGGAAGGGACACTTGGATGACCCACTCTTTGAATACCTACGAAACTAGACGCTGCCTGCGGAACAAAGAAAGCCCGAAAATTAAAAATCAAGGCTAGGCAGTATGCCACATTGGTGATGTTCTGCTCCATAGATCTTTCTTAGAGCCATGGCTCTGGTGTGTGAGCCCCGTGCAGACTGACTATGTGATAAGAGAGATCCATGAAGGATCGTGTAACATGCACTCCAGACCAAGGGCAATTGTAGCTAAGGCAATCCAATCCAGATTTTATTGGCCCAGCATGCACAGAGATGCCAGAGAAGTGATCCAAAAGTGCCAAGACTTCCAAGTCCATTGACCATTTCCTAAGAATCAGCAACACAAGCTAACCCCGATTACCTCTCCATGGCCATTCTACAAATTGGGGGTTAGACATTTGCGGCCCATTCCCATAAGCCAAAGGAAAAATCAAATTCATGATAGTCGGATTGGAATACTTCACTAAGTGGATTGAAGCCAAACCCGTAGCAACGATCACTAGCAACCAAGTCAAAAAGTTTGTATTGGACAACATTGTGTGCAGGTTTGGACTTCCATGGGAAATTGTGTCGGACAATAGTAAGAAATTAAGAGACAATCCTTTCAAGGAATGGTGTGAGAAGCTCGATATAAAGCATCGGTTCGCATCAGTGAAGCATCCGCATGCAATGGACTGGTTGAAAGGGCAAACATAAGCCTAGGAGAAGGGATCAAGGCAAGACTAGACCAAGGAAGCAAAGATTGGTTAGAGGAAGTACCACATGTCTTATGGGCATACCGAACTATGATTAAGTCCAGCATTGGAGATACCCCATTCTATTTGACCTATGATACGGAAGCAGTCATCCTGGTGGAGATTTGAATGCCAAACCTTAGATGCACCACGGTAAGCAAAGTGTCGAATGAAGAAGCCCTGCGCCTGAACCTAGACCTCTTCGAAGAAAAAATAGAAAAGACATCTATTTTGTGGCAAGGAGCAAGGCAAAGATGGGAAGATACTATAATTCTAATATCCGTGACACAACATTCAAGCAAGGAGAATTCGTCTACCGCAGTAATGATGCGAGACACGGGAAAGCTTGGACCTAAATGAGAGGGTCGTATGAAGTAGTGGAAGCATTGGGCAAGGGTGCATATAATCTAAGGAACACAGATGGAGATATCCTACCTCGAAAATGGAACATCTGGAACTTGAAGAAATGCTACTTGTAAATCAAATTTAGTGCAAGTGTACCCATTTTCTGTAGCTGACTGCGGTTATGACTGACAGCTAGAAGACATCTTAGTCCTTTCAGTTTTTAAGTTTATGTACTTTTAAAAAATATTAATTACATGTGGAGTCCGTCCAACTCTACAAATTTTCCGAATTTACTTTGAATTTTTTAATTGTTTAATTTTATTTATTGCATGCATGCATAACTTGGAGACCAATTCCACAATCACAAAGTGCGTAAGAGGTATTGCAAGCCCGACACTAAGATGAGTAACCTCATAATTAACTCAGGAATATAAGTGGTATTGCAATCCCATTGACCAAACTAAACTATCCCCGGAATATCGAGTATGAAAATACAAAGATAGTAAATCATGTCCGGCCACCAATGGTCTGGTAAAACAAATATCAAAAACAACAAAGTACAAATATTATAAAGTTGTCTATGGTATGTTATGATAAATCGTTTAAGGATCAGGTTGTATATACCTTATATCTAGGATAATGAAAACAATGACAATAACATGCAGCGGAATATGAACAAATCAAAGTTATCATAACAAGGTTTTTCATCATTATCATCTATGATACATGACTACTACAATAAGCCCCAATACTACTTGATCAAGTGTAGTACGATTATTAAACAATAATAGGGATAAAGAAAACCTTGATTACCTTGAGGCTTAACCAACTAGATGTCTACATCTTTTTAACTCACACGATACACTTGTCTAGTGCGCACACACACGTTTTTGCACACCTAAACCTAATTTCTGATATCTTTTTATATAATAGAGATATTAGGTTTACAAGGAAACATAATAACAATACAATTAGGAAACAATATCTTCCTTATATTTATCCATATAATGAGATCTTCTGGAATCTTCAGTTTTCTAGAATTCTAGCTTTGACATGTAGATCCCTCATGTTTCCTCTTTGTTTCATTCTTGATTTAACATTTTGTATGATCAAATCAATAAATCCAACAATCTTCCCCTATTTGATTATTACAAAACATCAAATAAGTTTAGATTAGAATGAAACAAACTTCTCCTTAAGTCCAAATTCCCTTTGAACTTTCATGCGATTCCACCAAGGATCTATAAGTTGGAAATCATATAAGCGTCTTCTTCTCCTTTTTGTCATAATCCAATAGGAGAAGCTAAGTAGATGCAACTTTGAAATCAACAACCACTAACCAATATCACACTTCCAATCCAATCTTCCAAAGTCTCGAATTACTCTCTATGAAGAATACCAAAAGGTTTACTATCAATGAATTCAAGACAGTAGAAACCTAAACCAGCAGTAGTAATAACGATATAACAGTTGTAAAAACCTTCACCTAGATGTAGCATATAAATAGTTAAACATTTTAACATTAAGCTTCCCCTGAAACCCATATGGTAACCATCTCTTGAATGTAGGCTTCATGTAATGATTACTGATGAAGAAAACCAAGTATAATGTAACACCCCTTGAAAAGACACAACTAAAAACGTGAAAATTTTTCGCAAAAAGTACACTGAAAAATGACCTACAGTCACTCTTTGACATTCTGACAAAAATCAATAAACATCTGGACCCTGAGACTATTTTTAAATGAAACTAGACTCAATTACCTTCGAAATGCCGGGTGGCACGACTCGTGGTGCCTTACGAATCAAAAGATATGATTTTTTTGAAAACTGAAAAAATATGCCCACTGATTCACTCCCATACCGAAATTTGGGAGTTTTGGTTCCATTCCAAAATTTAGTGTATCCCATACCGAAATTTCACCTATTTTCACAATAAACAACCCATACTACCTTATTTCCATACCAAACTCACTCAAAACCATTAACATTTCATACTAAATCAATTATATAATCAATCAACCCATTTGCTACCCAAAATGGGTGAGAACACACTTAACCCAAACGCCCCTTTTTCTGCATTACCATTTTATGCATATTTTTTACCCATTTTCTGGAAAAACAACTTCTATGACTCGAAAATTAACGAAACTTTCTAGAAATCATTAACTCAACATAATACATTATTTTCATAATAATTTGTGGTCTAAACAACCCATGAACATATACTTACGGGGTTATGCCAAACACCCGTTTTGACCCATTCCAATACACACTTTTGTACCCAAGACACTTAACAACTACATATTCATTTAAACACATACATGACTTGACTTTACTAAAACATGATAAAAGTGTTAGTACAAAGTATTGACCCATATCATTCCAAAATGGGTGAAAATGGCTAGTTGCCAAACACCACTTAACTACAACATTATAACCATTTTAACCACAATTCAAACACTTGAGCATGACCATTTACATTAAGCAACATTCACGACTTAACCTAGACACTAACCCATAACCATAGACACCAAAATAACCATTTTAGACAAAAAGATGTACCAAGCTATAAAACGACATTTCGGGGCTTCCAACTTTCAACAAGCTTGATCCAAAGAGATGACTTCGACTTATCAAATCCAAATTCTAATCTCCTACCTTGATAATCATCTAAGCTTTATCCTTACCTTTACCTTCAACACTCGAGCCTACAAAACATCATTAAACTTATCCGTAAGCAAAATGCTTAGTAAGTATATGACATAAACTTAACATTAACAAGTCATAACTAATAATTTTGCTAGCTACAACATATCAAGGAATACATTCACAAACATTAAACATACCTTAATCAAGCATAATTACTATGCTAACATTACAAACTTTCTAGCATTGGATCCAAGCTACTAACATTAACAATTTCCTTGATCATTATATCATAGAACATCATAATTCAATATAAATTAAAATTATGAAACATTAACAAGTTTAGTCAATATACTTACCTCAATAATTCTCTAGCTCACTACTTGGGATATCAAAGCTTTATCTTCAATTTTAATATAAGGGAATTAACCCTAATTAGCACCTAAATCAACATTAATTCAATAAATTGTCAATCTTTAATTAATTTTCCCCAATTCAATTTCATGAACCCTAATTTCAATTTAACAAATTACTTACTTGGGATGATTAATAGATTAGGGAGGTTTTAGGGCTTGATTCCCTACTTCAATTCTTGATCTATAGCACAAGAACTCAAAGTTGTTCTTTTCCCTCTCTTCTCTTCTCCTGGAGCGACATCAACATCCCACACTCTTCTATTTTTTTTTTCCGTAATTCTTTAATTATCTAGTAATAGATATTTATTTAGTTAAATTTGCACAAATAGCAAAAATGGCCCCTCAAGTCTTATTCTTCCTAGTTTAGCCACACATCTTTATACTACTTGACACTTGCTTATATGCAATTTGTAACTTTATCATTTTCCTAAAAATACATCCTAGATAATTTAATATCATCACTTTTATTATAAATTAATACCTCATCGGGTTACGGGTGTAATAATTCACCCCTCCTTAAACGAGATTTCGTCCTCGAAATCTACTCTTGAAATAAGTGTGGATACTTATTCTTCATCTTCTCCTCTGGTTCCCATCTAATACTTGTACCTTTTCGATGTTTCCATTGTACTTTCACCAACGGTATTTCTTTGTTGCGAAGTCGCCTTGCCTTTCTTCCCAATATCGCTTCCGGTTCATCCTTTTGTGAAAGCAATTCTGGATCAATCTCAATATCTTCCAACGTGATTACACTAGCCTCATCCGCTAGACACTTTCTCAAGTAGGATACATGAAAGGTATTATGAATACCATTCATTTCTTCGGGTAGTTCTAAGACATACGCTACTTTTCCAACACGCTTTATTATCTTAAATGGTCCTATAAACCTTGGACCAAGTTTTCCTTTGTTCTTGAACCTAAAAGCGCCCTTCCACGGGGAGACTTTTAACATAACGAAGTCACCTACTTCGAATTCTATTGGCCTTCTTTGATTGTCAGCGTAGCTTTTCCACCTGTCTTGTGCCGCTTTAATTCTTTCCCGAATCATCTCAATCTTCTCAGTTGTTGCCAACACTACATCTGTACTCGCCAATTCCCTCCTTCCAACTTCTTCCCAACATATTGGCGTCCTACATCTTCTACCATAAAGCATCTCATAGGGTGGCATGTCTATAGTAGCGTGATAACTATTATTGTAGGCAAATTCAACTAGAGGCAAATGATCACCCCAGTTACCTCCGAAGTCAATCATACAGGCTCGTAACATATCTTCCAAAGTTTGAATCGTCCTCTCGCTTTGCCCGTCGGTTTATGGATGAAAAGCCGTGCTCATATTTAGCTCCGTACCTAACTCTTCTTGAAAACTTTGCCAAAAGTTTGAGGTGAAACGCCCGTCTCTATCAGAGATTATAGAAATGGGTACTCCATGACGTGCGACTATCTCGTTGACATAAATCTTTGCTAACTTATGAACAGGCATATTCTCCCTGATCGGGATGAAGTGTGCACTCTTAGTTAGGCGATCTACTATAACCCATATTGCATCGTTTTTCTTTTTTGTTCTTGGCAATTTTGTAATGAAGTCCATGGTAATCTTCTCCCACTTCCAGACCGGAATATCTAAAGGTTGAACTTTTCCGTACGGATTTTGGTGTTCAGCTTTCACCTTCAAGCAAGTAAGACATCTTTCTACATCACGCAATCTCTTTTCATACCCGGCCACCAATTATTCTTCTTTAAGTCAAGGTACATCTTTGTAGCTCCCGGATGAATGGAATACTTAGACTTATGTGCTTCGTCTAATAGTAATTCCTTAACATCACTTCTAAAGGGAATATAAACTCTCCCGTGCCAAGTCTTGATTCCTCGACTATCGTCTTCAAGATGCGGGATATATGACCCAATACATTCTTTTTCCCAATTTTCTTCTTTTAATGCTTCCGTTTGAGCCATTTTAATATTTTTGAAAAGATCGGTTGTGACAATCATCCGTAACGAATGAATCTTCGTAACCTTTTCTCTTTCCTTACGGATCAAGGCATCCGCTACTACATTCGCTTTACCAGGATGGTAGCGAATCTCGCAATCATAGTCCTTTAACAAATCAAGCCACCTTCGTTGCCTCATATTCGGGTCTTTCTTTTGTAAGAAATATTGAAGGCTTCTATGATCGGTGTATATTGTGAGCTTTACACCATATAGATAATGCCTCCAAATTTTTAATGCAAGGACCACAGCCGCAAACTCAAGATCGTGAGTCGGGTAATTTTCCTCGTGTTTCTTCAACTATCTTGAGGCATAAGCGATTACTTTACCTCGTTGCATAAGAAAACACCCAAGGCCGGAATAAGATGCATCACTATAAACTACCATATCTTCGGTTCCTTCGGGTAAGACAAGTATTGGTGCTTCACACAATTTCTGTCGTAGGGTACGAAAAGCGTCATCTTGTTCTTTACCCCACTCAAATGGAGAATTCTTCTTAGTGAGTTTAGTTAAGGAGGAAGCGATCTTAGAGAAATCTTGAATGAATCTACGGTAATACCCCGCGAGTCCAAGAAAACTTCTAATTTCACCCACACTCTTTGGAGCTTGCCAATTTATCACGGCTTCAATCTTTGATGGATCGACCTTAATGCCTTTAGGATTTATAACATGACCAAGGAATTTAACTTCTTGTAGCCAAACTTCACATTTTGAGAATTTTGCATACAATTTCTCTCTCCTCAATGTTTCAAGGATTTCCCGTAAATGCATTTGTTAGGAATTAGAAATTCCCAGTATTAAAGAGTCGGTCACCTCAAGTATATGTAATCGTTAGAAAGCTCGTAGTCGTAGTTCTTTTAAGTTAAGTAGTAATTTAGTTAAGTAACACCGTGGAGGACGGACGGGTCTTTACCCACTGTATGCCTGATCCACAGCCCAAAGTGTGGCGAGTTATGTAAGACTATAAATACTCTCTACCTTCCAAGGTAGAGAGTTGGAGCTCATAATAATATCTTTCACTTTCTCTCACTAAGTTCCCTAAACCTCTAACTTTCTCTCTCTAGAATATCACCTTATACGCCACCTTATGCTTATGGTTTGATGTGTATGTGAAAAGTTAATATCTATCAATTGGTATCAAGAGCCATGGTTAGATCATATCTTGCACATCTTTGGATTTATAGTGGTTTTTAGGTGGTTTTTGAGTTTGAAAAAGTTTAGTGGTTTTTGCATCATTTGGTTGATTTCTTGTGTTAAAGTTTGAATTTTGTTGGTACTTTTGTGTTTAGAATCATCAAAAGTGTTTAGGTTTTCATTTGGTAAGCTTGAATCATCTTGGTTGGGTTGTTTTTGGATTGAAAAGTGATGTTTATATGGTTTTTCATGGTAGCGAGTTAGTTCACGGATAAGTTTTCTTCATAGCGACTTGCTTCATTAAATTGTAGCGAGTTACAGTGTTAAATCTAGCGAGTTAGATCTAGCGACTTAAAGTACAAGTAGTGGACTCTCCACTACGGGTAGCGACTTGTGGTAGCGACTTGGTCTGTAGCGAGTTGCTCTTTAGCGACTTGCATTGTTGGCGACTTGAGTAGCGAATTGCTGCCAAAATTTTGCTAGCGACTTGAGGCTTAGCGAGTTACTACTTAGCGACTTGCATTTGTCTAGCGACTTGGGACTGTAGCGACTTAGTGGGGTAGCGACTTAGCACTTAGCGACTTGGTGCTTAGAGACTTGGTTTAAGTGACTTAGCGACTTGGTTCAAGGGTTATAGCGACTTGGTTGATTTTTACGAAGAAGAGGTTTGACCAAAGTTGACTTTTTACGTCAAAACTTCAAACGGCCATAACTTTTGATCCGTAACTCCGTTTTCAGCGAAATACCTGTCAAAACGACCGGAACAGCCTGAATATTGTGAACTTTCACTACTATGTCGTGAAACGAATTTTTCGAGGCCCAAATCCCCTCCGAAAGGAAGTTATTGAGCTTTTAAGTTTTTAGACCTAAAAATTCTCCATAAAAACGTGCATCAACCAATCCAGATCTCAACCAATCAACATTTCAGCCTTTCCTACGAACAATCTAAAGTCCTATCACACAATCGTCTTTCATTGTATCATTCCATCGGTCATCTTAACACCCTCTACTGGTCATTGCTTAACGGTTTCGTCTTGATTTTAGTAAAATCCCGCGAAAGATTCTATTTCTCGGTTTAAATCATAGACGTGTAAAATCCCGTGCATCCTTCCACATCATATCTTACTCTACTGACCCAGTGATTTCAGAAGTGCTTAAACTGTATGATGTTGTGGACAACAATGATAATGTATGCTACACTGAACGATTAAAGATGATTGAATTAAGCAATGAGGATGTGAGATCTCCGTGAAATGCAGCTTTAAGCCCTATCAGCTACTTCATCTGCACCTCATTCAGCTGTTATCCATAGCTGGGGATCGAACATGTAGTGCTCTTTTCCGCCAGGACTTACCTACATTGACAAGAAGTTTGCTATTGAACTTAGAACATTTAAAGCTGCAACTTGCCAATGAAGAGGTTCAAAAGGATGGTTCCAGTGCAGCTCTTCAAGTAATCTACAAACAATTTCAGCCATTCATCAGTGGAGAATATTCAGCAGATTACGATCAACACTTGACTGGAGTTTCCTTCAAAAAACATACTGGAATGGAAATTCAGGAATTCATTGAGACATTTATCCAACTCATGGATAATGTGAAAAAGTACATTGAAGAATCTGCACAAAAGAATGAAGACGTGAATGAGTGTCAGGTGCAGTTGAAAGATTGTTGTGATAAGTTGGGTAATGTATCTGTTGAGGAATCGGGTGTTGCTGAATGCAGAATGTCAGTGACAACAAAAATTGATGAGTCGGATAATGCAATAATGGAATCTTCGTTCTCAAATTCACAAGAGAGAGAGGTGCACCAGACACAACCTGTGCAAGTTAATGCAAAGGAACGCTCCATGGAAGCTTCGGATGTACCCAAGATAGAGATGCACCCGTCACAGCCTGTGCATGTCAATGCTGAGGTAAGTTGTATGGAAGTTTCTGCTGTACCTAGTTGTGCATCTTCTACTCAAAATGATGATTATGAACTCCATGAGTACGCTGCATTTGTGCCTGATGATTCCCTTACCACTGAGCTTAACATATATAAGGATCAAGTTGCTATTTATGAACAGCGTGCTAAGTTTGAGTTGACCACCCGTGAGCAGGAAATGGATGTCCAAATACGTACAATCATTAGAAAAAGTAATTTTAGAGAAGAAGTATTAAAACAAGAGTTAAACTCCTTACATGAAAAGCTTTCTAAAACTGCTAAGCAAAAACACGAACTTCAAGAAAATGTTAAAATGCTTAAGCAAGAATTCAAGGCTAAGGAATCAAAACTTTTGAATGAGTTTTCCAATCTAAAAACTTTGAAAAACAAGCTTGAAAATAAGTTGTACGTACAAGGGAATACCATTCAGACTGCTCACATGATCACTAAGCATAGAGTCTTAAGCGATAAGCATAGCATTCCCCTTGTTGAGGAACCAAATCCAGAGGTAATTAAAAAGGCTAGAAATGCTCATAAGGTGCTTTATGATGGTAATGAAATCCTTAAGCCTAGGCAGAAACCTAGTTGCGTTGAGTGCACTGAGGAAGATAAGAAATCTGATGAAGTCACTAGGGAGAAAATGAATAAGAAGTTAGAAGATCCTGAGTGTAAAAAGAATAACATAACGATCAAACCCCATAATTACACTAAAGAAAATTGGATCTCCTTGAACAAGTTTAAGCCTCAGACTCTATTAACCCCTGAACAAGTGTTCTGGAAAAAGGATATGGAAATGCAAAAAGCTGAAAATCTTGTTGAAAAGAATCCCCCTTGTAGGAAACTGCCTAAATCAACTGTGTATCCTCCTAATACACCAATGCACTTAGTTCCTAGATCTCTTGCCACTAAAAGCAAGACCTTAATCAGTGAATATGTTATCTTTCAACTATTTGTTGATTTTGAGAAAACTTGTAAGAAAAGGATCACACCCACCGGTATAACTGAAGGGGAAAGGGGTTTTGAGCAAACTAAAGAATGCTATTTAACTGAGGTCATGCCTTTCTTTAAACAACTAAAAGATCAATTTGAGAGTCTTAAAAAGGGGACGCATTCTGATATTAAAGAAATGGAAAAGGTATTTGATGCAATGATTGTTGAGGTTAGTGACTATGAGAGAGAATTAAAATATAGTGAGATTGAAAGGAAGAACTTGCATACACTGAATGAGAATCTGATTTCTGAATGTATTGCTCAAGATGTGTTTTTCACTGCTACAAATTGTTCCATTAATGCTTCTCAATTTCATGAATTATCTGTTGCCCTGAAAGTCTCCCATGATCGTGTCATTGAGCTTGAAACAACAAATTCAAAATTGCATGAGAAAATAGAACAGGATGATCATGATAACTTGGTCAAACATTATTCTAAATTAGAAGTTGAACATCTTGCTTTGCAATTAAAACATCAACATCTCAAAGAAAATGTTAAAACCTCAAATATCAAGACATCCTCTGATGCTCCTGAGTTTGATGCAGTTTTTGAAATTAGCAAACGTGATGAACAAATTCGAGCTCATTGCCACACGATCAAAAGATTGAAAGCCCAAATTTCACAACTGAAAGGTGAAAAGAAGGATGTGACTGGTTCCCATATGCCTCCACCTTTAGATTCTCAGAATTTCCAACTTCAAAACATAATTGATAACTTGCAAAAGGAAAATGATTGTTTTAAAGCTGAAATTTCAAAGGTTAATGATCAAAACAAAGAGTTATGTGATTCATTTAAAGTTAATCATGATAAACAAATTGAAAAGATAACTTCTTTACTTAACGATATTGAGAATCTGAAGCGTGAGGTGAAAGGAAAGTTGCCAATCCCCAATTGCAAATACTCTGTTCCTAAGGTTTCTGATTGTGATAAATATGCTATCGATATGTTATATATTCCTCCGCCCATTAGGAATAATGAACTTGCACATAAAGCATACCTCTCATACCTTAAGGAAAGTTTGAAGGGTCTCCGTGAGATTGTTGAAGATGAAAGATTAGAAAAACCTTTTGATAGTACTATAACCTATGCCTGCATGGATGCCAAACGATCTCAGGAACTCTTAGAGTATGTAATTGTCACAAGTCCGAAATCTAACAATAGGCGAGATAGAATAGTTGTGCCTTGTTCTATGCCTAAAGCCAAGCATGTGACCTTTGATATGCCTTGTTCCATGTCGAAATTCAAGCAAGCAACCTTTGATGTGCCTCCTAGAATTTCAGATCCCAGCACTTCTAGACCAGGAATGCAGAAAGTAGTGAAGCCATGTAATGTTCCCATCATTACTTCTACAGATGCTAAGATTGACACTAAAGTTAGCGGGTCAAAACCTAGAAGCAATGCAAAGAAGGATAGGATTACGCAAACTAAAAGTGATCATGATAAGGAAGTAAAAGAACACCATAGGGACAAGAAGTTTGATTTGAACAAAAAGAATCGTGTTAGTTCTAGTATTAGCTCTAAGCTTACCGAAATTAATTCGAGGCCTTATGCTGTCTGCAAAACATGTAAAAAAATGTTTATTTTCTGGTAATCATGATAAATGTGATGTGTTATTTCTGAGATCTAAGAATCATACCCCAGTTAAGAAAGTTTGGAAAGCAAAACAGATTAAGCAATCCTGGAAACCTACAGGGAAGGTTTTTACCAATGTAGGATTTCAGTGGAAGCCAACAGGTCGAATGTTCACGAATGGCAAACCTTGCTCTTTAACTAGATCCACTATGCCGAGAATAGTGCCTGTTAAGGTTTGGAAGCCAACTGGTAGAATAATCCCATTAAGCACAAAATGTCATTTGACTAAGTCTGATGCCTCTACTAGTTCAGCTCCTAGGGATAATGCCATTGCATCTAGGGTTTCTGCTGATTCAAAGACTGTTTGTGCTAACCAAAAGGAACCCATCAGCACGTGGGGATCCAATGTTTCCAATTCTCTGTCTTCGTCTGTTGTCCAAAGCAGATCGTACAAATCGTCCCTTGGTATTTGGATTCGGGCGGCTCTAAACATATGACTGGGCTCTTAACAATGACGTCTGTTCAAATCAGTTCAGGCCTCGTACTTCATCATTATGGTGTCTGCAGATAACTCTTCAGGCCCCGTTCTTCAAAGAAAAGAAAAGTGTACGCTCTTCTGTGCGCTTTATCTTCAGCTTAAGAGAAATTCTCTCATGAATGGCCATACTCATCTACATTCTTCATCAACAAGCGTCATGTCTTTCCACGCTCATTCAATCATCAAGTGGATCTATGTTCATTGGTGTCTACTCTTATTCACTTGTTAAATCAAAAATGGCAACTTCGGATGCAATTTTTGAGGGGGAGAAGAGTGAATATACTACATGATGATGGATGTTTGAATAATGGTTATACAGGATAACTGGGATTCATTGTTTTGATTTTTGATGACTCTCCTCCAACGCCTAATGCTTCACTTACTAAGGATAATTGGGAATCAATGTTTGGGATTCATTGTTTTTCAAAGATATGTTTGATGAGTACTTTCAACCTTCGACGAATGTTGATCATCCAGCTTCTGAAGCTCATGCTCCGGTTTCTATTGATTCAACTGGTTCACCATCTAAGAAGTACTTCTTGGAATTCTCAAGAAACCTTATCTCCAGTTATTTCACAAGGCGTTTATAATGACTATCATGATATTGTAAGTTGCACTATTGAATAATGATCCGCTCTTTGCTATTCCTGTGCCAAATCTTCACGGATTGTTGTTCATGGATAATGATCCGCTCTTTGGTATTCCTTCGCCAAATCTTTACGGATTATTGTTCCTCTCATTGTGCACACTATAAATCAACCACATGAACATTAAGGAAAATGACTACCTCATTCGCTCGAAGACATTTGTGGTGAATCTTCCAGATCAGTCTCTACATGTATACCTTTAGGAAGAATGCATTAATGTCGAGAAATCATTTGTTCCGGTTCATTCAGTGGATCGACGTACATCCGATTGTACGTTTATTCACGTGTTGGGCATTTGACACAAGCTGATTACTTCGGAGTTAATCAATTATCACTTATTTGAGACTGAAGTTAAATTTCAAAGGCGTGTTCTTATTTGATAACTTGCTCGGGTCTAAGAATTTTAAGTTGAAGACTTGGTTTATCTA
The DNA here is from genome assembly GCA_019973895.1 of Chrysanthemum seticuspe. Taxonomy (NCBI): domain Eukaryota; kingdom Viridiplantae; phylum Streptophyta; class Magnoliopsida; order Asterales; family Asteraceae; genus Chrysanthemum; species Chrysanthemum seticuspe. The sequence goes on along the minus strand of BPTQ01000006.1, from coordinate 255,847,415 downwards.
GTTACCAGCTGTCGGGATGGATGGTTGAAGATCTGGTTAACTATCACTTTAAGGAGTTACGTAGTTTTACTCAGTGACACACGTAAATGACGTTGTGGATAATCGCAAGAGGTGTTAAAGTCTCATACTTTGGTTAAGTATTGAGTACTTAGAGATTTGCTTGAAGCATAAATTCTCGACACTGTTCTTCCAACATTAGTGCAAGCTTAAGATGCAAATGCAGGGAATTCTTCTTCAGTTTCAAGTTTGGTATATCAGGTTTTCTTCATCAGTGGTCACTTCAAATTGTCTACATATGGGTTGATAAAGATAGTCAGAGAGAGTTTCTATCGCAGTGGTCCTATGGCTCCTGGACAATCCAGTTCTGGATCCTCACTTCAAAACAATCCCATTGGTTCATCCCTTGTACCAAATCCCTCTCCAACAGCTCCATATGTACCTCCATCAGAAGATGATTTAAGGAAATTGTTCGATCTAATGTTTGATGAACACTATGAAACAAATGCTGATGAAATGTCAAATCCATCAATAGAGGCTGCTCCTATCCCTGTGAATGAAGTCAACCCTTCAGTCTCAATCTCATTAAGTCAAGAAGCGCCTGCTGCTGATCACTCTGTCTCATCAACAAATCATCAATCTTCGAATGTACATCATGGAACTGTTTCTAGCATCAATGATGAAGTTAATCCCTTTGCTACTCCTAAAGATGCTCTGTTTGAAAATATATATATTTGCTCCTGAATCATCTTCAGAACCATCTTCATCAGGAGATGTCGACTCGGCTACTTCAGTTCCTCAACAACAACCACATGAACACCTCAGAAAATGGACTCATGATCATCCATTAGACAACATCATTGGAAATCCCTCTCGTCCAGTATCAACACGCAAACAACTTGCAACCGATGCCTTATGGTTCTTCTTCAACTCCGTACTCTCTAAGATCGAACCAAAAGATGTTAAAACCGCCATGAATGAAGACAGCTGGTTTAATGCTATGCAAGATGAAATTCATGAGTTTGATCGTCTTGATGTATGGGAGTTAGTACCTGCTCCAGACTGTGCTATGATTATAGCTCTAAAATGGATCTTCAAAGTAAAACTTGATGAGCATGGTGATGTGTTGAAGAACAAGGCTCGATTAGTTGCTAAAGGATATCGTCAAGAGGAGGGTATAGACTTTGAAGAATCCTTTGCTCCAGTTGCTCGAATCGAGGCAATCAGAATCTTTCTGGCTAATGCTGCTAGTAAGAACATGGTGGTTTATCAGATGGATGTAAAGACGGCATTTCTAAACGGAGATCTTAAAGAAGTCGTCTACGTCAGCCAACCTGAAGGATTTGTGAATCAAGAGCATCCTACTCACGTTTATCGTTTGAAGAAGGCTCTTTACGGTTTAAAGCAAGCTCCAAGGGCATGGTATGATACACTGTCAAAGTTTCGTCTATCAACTGGATTCATCAAAGGAGCAGTTGATCCTACATTGTTCACCAGGAAGTCAGGCAAACATTTAACTCATGTTCAAATTTATGTTGACGATATTATTTTTGCCTCGACTGACCCAATGGAATGTGATCGTTTTTCTAATGAAATGAGTTCAAAGTTTCAAATGTCAATGATGGGACAAATGTCATTTTTCTTGGGATTACAAATTTCACAAAGTCCCGGAGGCATTTTCATAAATCAATCTAAATATGCAACAGAGATTTTAAAGAAATTTGGATTTGATTCATGTGACCCTGTTGACACCCCCATGATTGACCGAATCAAACTAGATGAGGACCTCTCAGGGATCATGATTGACCAAACGAAATATCGGAGTATGATTGGATCCCTGATGTATCTCACTGCTAGTAGACCAGACATTTTGTTCTCTGTGTGCATGTGTGCTAGATACCAGGCTAAGCCTACTAAAAAGCACCTTGAAGCAGTTAAACGGGTCTTTCGGTATCTCCAAGGAACCATCAATATGGGACTATGGTACCCGAAGGACACCGGTATGTCACTAACGGCCTATGCAGATGCTGATCATGCAGGTTGTCAAGATACACGTCGAAGTACGTCTGAAGGTGCTCAGTTTTTGGGTGATAAGCTTGTGAGCTGGTCTTCAAAGAAGCAAATGAGTACTTCTATTTCCTCTACAGAGGCTGAATACATAGCCATGTCATCTTGTTGTGCTCAAATCTTATGGATGAGATCTCAATTATCTGACTATGGCTTTGAATTCAACAAAATCCCTCTGTACTGTGATAATAAAAGTGCTATTGCTCTCTCATGCAACAACGTTCAACACTCAAGAGCAAAGCATATCGACATTCGACATCATTTCATCAGGGAACAAGTGGAAAAAGGTGTGGTGGAACTATATTTTGTGAGGTCTGAATATCAGTTAGCGGACATCTTCACCAAAGCTCTTCCAAGAGAACGTTTTGAGTTTATTCTTCCACGTCTTGGTTTGAAAAGCCTTCAACCAGAAACTCTCAAACGTCTTCAGGAAGAAGACGAGGAGTAAAGGTCTTTCTTCATCTATCTCTTGTAAATAGTTATTCGAAAAACAAAATAGAAAAATTATAAAACTTTCAAAATCCATAAAAAATTTGAAAAATTCGAAAATTCTTCAAAAAATATTGTCATTTTTGTCATGTTTTTTCTCGGTTCGATAATATCTACGGTCTTTGTGCTGTCATTCAAAGAATGACACGGGTCTTTAGATGTTGTTCGAATTCTTAAAAAAAAAAAAAAAAAAAAAAAAAAAAAAAAAAAATCAAAAAAATCAAAAAAATCAAAAAATATTTTTGGGAGAAAGAGAAATGGTTTATTGTCATCTTCAGGCAATAACCCGGTTTTAAAGAAAGAACAGAGCCATGTTTTACCATGTTTTCAAATTCTATGCTCTGATTCTATAAACTCCTATCTGCTGAAAACTAAATGCTTTGAAAAATAACTCAATCCCTATTTTTGATAATCATCAGGACTTATTTGTCAAAATCTCTATCTCTCAATCAACAACCTACGTCATTGATTGAGGGGGAGAATGATTTCAATTAAATTAAAAAGTTATTTGGCATTAAATTGTTTTCAAAAGATATACATGCATGGTTTTATAAATGGAGTTTAAAGTCTTAAAATCCGATCCTTATCAGTTCAAACGCTTTCACAATCAAGTCACAATTCTCCCTAAAAGCTTTCAAAATCAATTTAAATCTATACGAGATCACAAATCTCAAATGATTTGATAATTGTGATCGGGGGAGAATGTGTGATTTAAATTAGATTTAAACTGATATTAAGATAAATGGTTTCACATGAATGAACATGTTGTCCCTCCCACATGTGACAAACGATTTCAATTTTCAATGCACATGTTGAGGGGGAGCACCTATCTTAAACCTATGATTTGAAACGTGATCATTTATCCCAATGTGCAGGTTCCCTCTAGTATGTGCAAAACTCTTTTCAAACCTCAAGGCACATATTGAGGGGGAGCAAAATTCATGGAAACCTCATCCTTCCCGGAAATGTTATACCCACTTGATCTGTTGAGGGAAGTGATGTTGATATCTTTTAGAAAATTGTAATCAAAGAAGTTAATTCTTTCTTTTGCCTCCATGTGCTTAACATTTCTCAAATACTTGATGCACATGTTGAGGGGGAGTTCTCGTTCTAAAAATATCAAAAACAATTCAGGTAAAAAATGCTTTGATAATATATCACATGTATCTGAATTGATTTTCAAATGGTTTTCAATTGGATCCAATGGCAGATGAACAATACCAAATTGACCGACCAACTTTACTTCATGTACGGTGATATAAGGATGATAAGGTTAGGTATGTGTTCCCATGATCCGCCAGAACCGGAGGGATCTACCCAGGGACAATCCACTAGTTAGTGTAGAAGTCCTTAGGTATGATAACAAAAGGAGAAAAATGAGATATGGGAAGAGTGCGGACTAAGACTGAGCTAGCACTGGAATAAACCCAACAAGGTTCTAGCTATGAAGTCTTGGTAAGCACGGAAGGGGTTGAAGAATTAAAAAGAATTGAATGAGAAAAGGGTGAAAACAAATAGCCCTCCATTTATTCAACCTTAGGGCAGATACCGGGTTCAATTCATATGCTACTGATGGTAACATCGGTATTGAAGACAAGACGTCATGGACCCAGTGACGCACTGCACTTCAACTTTCCAAACCACTCAAGTTCCTCTTAAAAGGGCTTGTTTCATTCTCACGGGGAACCGACATTATCTATCAACTTTCTCTTAGAGATGGTTGATATTGAAGAAGGAGACCCTCTCCCTAGTCTCCGTTATAGGATCCAAATAAGCACAAATTGAGTCTAGAGCCACGAGATCATCAATTAATCTCACTAGGACACTTTCAATGAAGACTCTCTGTTTCACACAATGTGGAAAGAGAGATTATATCTTGAGTCCTACGCATTATCCTTGTGGTATTGCCAGAACATCTGAGTGATGTGTTTACACATTCACAATGAAGATGGAAAGCCTTCTGGAGCCAACATTAAACAAGCTCCTGGTAGGTGGCATGTGAGATCTATCATATAGATCAACCATGTGACAACTGAACAGAAACAATGGGGCGATTCAATTTCTTGAATCAATCCTGGTTCAGGTTAGGGATTGACGGATACCTTTGAAAAACCAGTCTTTGTGCTTAAAAAACTCTTTTCTTTGGCACATCGACTGTGTACTCATTTTTCAAACCAAAAGGTATTTTTATGATTGATAATTGATTTTCAATAAAACCTTCGTTGTATTGCAAAAACAATTTCTATTGAGCAATACACGATTGTTTTTCAAATCTCTTCTTCAATCAGTGGACTTATAATTCGCTGGTTCACTCACTCCGTGTTGTCTTCTTTGAGATGTTCCGGTTTGAGAACAGCTAGAACAGCTGCGAAACCCTGTCAAGGAGATTCTTATGAATCCTACCTGATCACAGGCAGTACTTGTACTGATCAACGGGGAACCGTGGGCCGTATACCTCAATTCATCGAAAGTGATCAAAGACACTTTCGTGCGATTTGTTGCTAACTGTTGTATGCAGGTACGCCCGACGTTTGCAGCTGATCAGAATGAAGCGGTCAATCCATAGCCGCATGCTCACTTAACACATTCATCTCAAAAGAAATCATGATTAGTGCATCAATGACTCTGATATTTCACTCCATGCTTCTGCTACGCTGCTGCCAATATCGTGATTCAACAAATGCTTCCGCTACTCTGATGAGAAGATATCATGATCCAGAATGTGAGCATGTCGGTCCCAAAGTCACAACACCACAATGGATGTCTCAGAGATTGTTGATAGCTGATGATCTCAAATGATGGCTCAAAATTATCATCACGTGGATCAGTAAAAGACCTCCACTTGGAATAACCAAACATGCAATGTGAAGAATCAATGACTACGAGCTTAGGAGCAAAGGACTACATCAAGAATGCAAGATCAAGTGTTAGATGTAATATCTATTTGTATTCAATGTAATTTTGGTACATAATTGAGGTGACCTCCCTTAGGGGGAGATTGTTAGGAATTAGAAATTCCCAGTATTAAAGAGTCGGTCACCTCAAGTATATGTAATCGTTAGAAAGCTCGTAGTCGTAGTTCTTTTAAGTTAAGTAGTAATTTAGTTAAGTAACACCGTGGAGGACGGACGGGTCTTTACCCACTGTATGCCTGATCCACAGCCCAAAGTGTGGCGAGTTATGTAAGACTATAAATACTCTCTACCTTCCAAGGTAGAGAGTTGGAGCTCATAATAATATCTTTCACTTTCTCTCACTAAGTTCCCTAAACCTCTAACTTTCTCTCTCTAGAATATCACCTTATACGCCACCTTATGCTTATGGTTTGATGTGTATGTGAAAAGTTAATATCTATCAGCATTTCATGTTCTTCCTTGCTTTTTGAATAAATTAGAATATCATCGATGAATACTATAACGGATTTATCCAACATCGGCTTACACACACGGTTCATGAAATCCATGAAAACCGCAGGTGCATTCGTGAGACCAAAAGGCATGACAACGAATTCATAGTGTCCATAACGGGTCCTAAAATCCGTCTTAGGAATATCTTCTTCCCGAACCTTCAATTGGTGATAACCTGAACGGAGGTCGATCTTCGAGAACCGTTTAGCGCCATGAAGTTGGTCAAAGAGATCATCGATCCTTGGTAACGGGTACACATTTTTCACAGTGACTTTATTCAATTCACCGTAATCAATGCACATCCGCATGCTACCATCTTTCTTTTTAACGATTAAGATTGGAGCTCCCCATGGTGAACTACTAGGGCGCATAAAGCCCTTATCGAGTAATTCTTGGAGTTGGCTCATCAATTCTGTCATTTCAGATGGGGCTAAGCGGTAAGGAGTTTTTGCGATAGGAATAGCACCTGGTACAAGATCAATACGAAATTCGACTTGCCTTTCGGGTGGAATACCCGGAAAATCTTCCGGAAACACGTCACTATATTCATTCACAATTGGAACTTCATTAACACTTTTCTTATCAAGACTAGTATCTATCACATGTGCCATAAAGGCATAACAACCATGTGACAAATATTTCCTAGCTTTCATCACCGAACATAACCTAAATTCACCCTTCCTTTTCTCTCCATAAATAAGGACTTCACGACCCTGAGGATTAACAACTCGCACGAGCTTTTGACCACATAGAATGGCGGCATTATGTTTACCGAGCCAATCCATGCCGATCACGATATCGAATTCTCCAAGCATGATAGGGATCAAATCTATCCTAAAGATGTTGTCATCAATTTCTATCTCTACATCATAGTAAACATTAGACACCACTACGATTTTACTATCGGCTACCTCTACTTCAAAAGGGAAGGAAAGTTTATTAAGAGGAGTGGATAAGTTTTTACTAAATTCATAGGATACGAAGGAAACACTTGAACCTGAATCATAAAGTACGTGAGCGGGTGAGGAATTTACAAGGATCGTACCTGAGACAACATCGGGCACCAACTTAGCTTCTTTGGCGGACAGACATACACTCGGGCTTTGGGATTAGGAACTTCCACCTTTTCTTCTTTTATCGATCTTAATGTCTTTGCTTCTATTGCCTTTGCTTTTGGGCATTCACTAAGTTTATGTCCTAACTCATTACATCCATAGCACATAATCATCGGTTTCTTGCAATCCTTACTCATGTGGCTTAAAGAACCACATTTGTAACAACCCGGTAAGTTTGCCCGACATTCTCCAAGATGAAACTTGTGACACTTTTTACAAGGAGTCTTGGTTTGATTTCTACCTCCTTTTCGTCCATAGTCTTGCTTAGGTTTCTTGGCATCACGATCAACAAAATCTTGCTTTCTTTTATTATCCCTCCCTTCCGAATCCCTTTTCCTTAATAAATCCGCCTACCTCACACGAGCTCTACTTAAGAGATCTTCTAAGGTGGTACACTTGAAGGGTGACACCACCTCTCGGATATCTTCACGAAGCATTCTTTGAAACCTTTCTACCTTAAGCTTTTCATTCTTGTGGTATTCGGGACAATAAGTAACCATATCAACAAATTTCATCCAAAGCTCGTTTACCGTCTCTTTAGTTTGCACAAGAGATTGAAAGTTCTCTCGGATTTTAGCAACTTCCTCGCCCGGGGCAAATTCCATTCTGAATAGCTCCTTGAATTCATTCCATGTGCACGCATCAACCCAAGTCTCATCTTTCTCACATATCTTACCTTCCCACCAAATCTTGGCACTATCACGAAGAAAGTTTGTAGCAAAGGTAACCTTGTTTCTTTCCTCACAATGACTTGTGCGGAAAGCACCCTCAACGGCGGTGAGCCAACGGGTACAAGCAATGGGATCGGGAGTTCCCATAAAAGTTGGCACTTTACATGCCGCAAAGTCACGATACGTGGCTTTCTCATTCTTGGATTCTTTCACAACACCCTCTTTTTTAAAATCTTCTAGTTCTTCATGTATCACTTTTCTAAGATTCTTCGTTGTTCGTTTGATATAGTAGGGCATTGCCTTCTTAACTGCCTTTCCTACCTTTTTGGAAATTAAAGAACTTATTTCTTTTGTCTCTTCTTCCGTGAACCCTCTGAAATTGAGGCTCTCGGAACTAGAAGAGGACCCATCATTACTTTCACTATGTTCCGCATCACTAGCCGAAGACTCAGCTCTTTTGGAAGTTGAAGCTTTCAAAACTTCCTTATGATGCGCATTCACCATCTTTTCTTCTTACTGAAAAATGATAATTAATTTATCAACATCAAGGCATTCAAAAACAAAGCATGTTTAATACAAAATACTTATACGCTAATCTAACCTAAAGTTTGTCGCGGTGTATAGTCTCAACGATTTCAAGTATACATATAATATTATTTTCATCACTACGGTGGCCAAGCGTAGTCATGAAAATACTCTACATATGTATCTCCGAAATCCATCGAAACAATACACTAACAACAAACACTAATAGTAACGCGCCTAAAATAGTCTAAGTCTAGGAAATCCTTATGTGACATCCTAAATCTCTTAGACCAAGGCTCTGATACCAAGTTGTAACACCCCTTGAAAAGACACAACTAAAAACGTGAAAATTTTTTGCAAAAAGTATAGTGAAAAATGACCTACAGTCACTGTTTGACATTCTGACAAAAATCTATAAACATCTGGACCTTGAGACTATTTTTAAATGAAACTAGACTCAATTACCTTCAAAACGCCGGGTGGCACGACTCGTGGCGCCTTACGGATCAAAAGATATGATTTTTTTGAAAACCGACAAAATCTGCCCATTGATTCACTCCCATACCGAAATTTGGGAGTTTTGGTTCCATACCAAAATTTAGTGTATCCCATACCGAAATTTCACCCATTTTCACAATAAACAACCCATACTACCTTATTTTCATACCAAACTCATTCAAAACCATTAACATTTCATACTAAATCAATTACATAATCAATCAACCCATTTGCTACCAAAAATGGGTAAGAACACACTTAACCCAAACGCCCCTTTTTCTGCATTACCCTTTTATGCATATTTTTGACCCATTTTCAGGAAAAACAACTTCTATGACTCGAAAATTAACGAAACTTTCTAGAAATCATTAACTCAACATAATACATTATTTTCATAATAATTTGTGGTCTAAACAACCCATGAACATATACTTACGGGGTTATGCCAAACACCCGTTTTGACCCATTCCAATACACACTTTTGTACCCAAGACACTTAACAACTACATATTCATTTAAACACATACATGACTTGACTTTACTAAAACATGATAAAAGTGTTAGTATAAAGTATTGACCCATATCATTCCAAAATGCGTGAAAATGGCTAGTTGCCAAACACCACTTAACTACAACATTATAACCATTTTAACCACAATTCAAACACTTGAGCATGACCGTTTACATTAAGCAACATTCACGACTTAACCTAGACACTAACCCATAACCATAGACACCAAAATAACCATTTTAGACATAAAGATGTACCAAGCTATAAAACGACATTTCGGGGCTTCCAACTTTCAACAAGCTTGATCCAAAGAGATGACTTCGACTTATCAAATCCAAAATTCTAATCTCCTACCTTGATAATCATCTAAGCTTTATCCTTACCTTTACCTTCAACACTCGAACCTACAAAACATCATTAAACTTATCCGTAAGCAAAACGCTTAGTAAGTATATGACATAAACTTAACATTAACAAGTCATAACTAAAAATTTTGCTAGCTACAACATATCAAGGAATACATTCACAAACATTAACACATACCTTAATCAAGCATAATTACTATGCTAACATTACAAACTTTCTAGCATTGGATCCAAGCTACTTAACATTAACAATTTCCTTGATCATTATATCATAGAACATCATAATTCAATATAATTTAAAATTATGAAACATTAACAAGTTTAGTCAATATACTTACCTCAATAATTCTCTAGCTCACTACTTGAGATATCAAAGCTTTATCTTCAATTTTAATATAAGGTAATTAACCCTAATTAGCACCTAAATCAACATTAATTCAATAAATTGTCAATCTTTAATTAATTTTCCCCAATTCAATTTCATGAACCCTAATTTCAATTTAAAAAATTACTTACTTGGGATGATTAATAGATTAGGGAGGTTTTAGGGCTTGATTCCCTACTTCAATTCTTGATCTATAGCACAAGAACTCAAAGTTGTTCTTTTCCCTCTCTTCTCTTCTCCTGGAGCGACATCAACACACCACACTCTTCTAATTTTTTTTTCTAGAATTCTTTAATTATCTAGTAATAGATATTTATTTAGTTAACTTTGCACAAATAGCAAAAATGGCCCCTCAAGTCTTATTCTTCCTAGTTTAGCCACACATCTTTATACTACTTGACACTTGCTTATATGCAATTTGTAACTTTATCATTTTCCTAAAAATACATCCTAGATAATTTAATATCATTACTTTTATTATAAATTAATACCTCATCGGGTTACGGGTGTAATATATAACAAACTTGATACTAAAGTAGAACAACCTAAACTTGTGTCTTATATCTTGTACTATATAGGTGACTTTGAACTCATACCAAGACCAAAGTATAAGTAGACCACATCCTCTTGAAAAAAATCCTCATCTTTAATGAGACACTGAGTACACGTAACTCTTTAAAGTGATAGCAAATGAGAGCATTGAGCACCATCAGTTTGTAGATCACACACCTTTGCTAGATTCGTCAAGTCTTAGTCACAACATTGAAAAAGTACGAAAAATTAATCTATAAATGTTGTCAGCCATTTAAGATATGATAAGAACACGCATCCAAGTAATTCCACTTCATCATCAAATAAGGGATAAACAATCTTCTCTGTAATCAATTAATCCAATAAATCCAAAAACGAGCCTTTTAAATGTTTAAGAACATCAAATCATCAGCAACTTCTCCTACATAAGTGCAATTCATTACAGATCCATAATTCTAGCTGCTTTGTTTTATTTAGGTTGCAAAACCTAACTTCTTGCCTTGTTTCTTTATAACAATCAATAGTACAATACCCTAATCACAGCAGTATTGACAAATGACCACACCAGTAGCAATCGTAAACTTAGCAACATTAATAAGACATAGCAGAACTAATAGTCGTAACTGACAACAATAACTAGAAACACTAACAAGTACTGACTAGCAACATTAAGTTTCAACACCAAGCAGCATTAACCTGAATGAACAATACTATCAAAGTAGCAGCAGTAACAAGCATGAAAGCAATATTAACATGTCATAGTCAACAATAACTTAACTTGTAAAGAGCAGCACTAAGGTCATACCAGCAGCATTAAAAAATAACAACCAACTCTTATTTGCTCCCTCGACATGCCACAAAGTAGCTTTAAACATCTTCTAGTCATACTAACTTTCAATAAGCAGCTTTTAAATCTTGGTAGTACTAACCATAACTGAAGACGTAGTAGTACTTGCAAGCAAACGAGCAGTATTAACCATCTTTGAGCAATATTAACACAGCTTCCATGAGCAGTACAACGTTGTAAAACGAGCAGTACTAACTTACTAGCAGCAAGTAGCAGTACTAACGTGACCTGGAAAATGATTAATTCTCTCAAATCCAACATTGATCCACACCAAATTGAATAAAAGAAACCCTAATCGGTAGTAGAATCAAGCTTGACATCATTACTACCCTCAGATGGATTCATGCCTTGAACAACAGCTGTAAGTATTTTATTAACCTGATCTTGTTCTACAACGTCCAGAGAAACTTTTTCACACAATTATCCAAGAGTTTCTAAAGTGGCTTGTTTGACATGAACTAGAACCTGGTGAATACTTGATAGCAGTGACCCAATAAGCTCAGGTCATTGCTTCTGTGGGAGCTCTATACCAGCAACTTTAGCAATGACTTGTGTTAGGTCACTAGTTTTACAAACACAAGCTTATAAGAAAGGAGATGAGGCGATTGAACAAGATCTAACACACACACACACACAAAGCAATAATACGGTTTAGGCGAAGGATGTGAATGAAAGAAAAACTTGAACAACCAACCCTCAAGTGAGGGTTTACATAAGGTATTTATAGGAGGAAAGCTAGGGCAACACTCCTAGTTTCCATCCTTTCCTTAAATGGGCTTGGGCCTAAGCTCATGGGCCTTCTACATAAGCTTAAGGCTATTAACAAACATAAAGGACATAATAAAGCTAACTATTACATATTAATTACTAACACTTGATTATGGTTTAGGAGTGATTCCAACAATCTCCCCCTCAAGTGTTGGTAATGAACGGTGAAGGCGTTGATGTAATATTAGCTCTTGACGTCTTCTGACATTCTTCTTTCTTGTGAGAAGAATTGTCTTGATTTGAACAATCTCCCCAGTGTAGAGAGATAGTTTTCCTTGAGCAGTTATGTTTTGACGTCATCATTAACTTTGTTCTTTGATCATTGTTCTTTGTGGTGAAAGTGATAGTATGTTGTTGTCTGCATCAATTCTGTCTCAGGTCTGCTTCGCTGCTCCAGTGTCTCCACGTCATTCTTCAACATGCTCACACACTCTTTGACATTGGAATTCAATACTGATGAAGTTCTTTAAGTCTTTAACTTTGTAGATTCTTTGGTTTGACAAAGAATCATTCTGACGGTTGTGTTGCTTTTGGATAGAACTTCCATTAGTGATGATGTTGGCGTGAGCATGAGAAGAATCAGCACGATCATCCCGCTCCGGAGCTTCCATAAGAAGAAAACATGTCAAACGGTTAGTAATAAGCGGATTCCGGCACTTACAAGTTTGAACTTCGAGAGTGTTAACAACATAGTGTGAAAACACAACTCTAATTCTTACAAAGGCCGTTCCTAAACTAGAGTCCCACAAGTGAGATAACGCGATGTACCGAAGTACATCTACAGTTCAGATGAGTCGCTGAGGTACACCGAAGCATCACCTCACGACTGTAGACAGTTTGAGACACACTCCGCGTAATCCACAGGGAGTTACCGAAGTGACCTGCTGTCAGGGCTGTTTGATGTTGACCCTGGCAGGAGTTTCCATTCAATCACTGAGGATCACAGATGTGAACCTCTCATAAATGTTCTCGACAGATTGCTAAGATATGTGAAGGACTCGATATAAACCACTGATAATCTTATTTGTTGATTAACAAGTGATGAAATGTCAAGTGTACCTAAGAGATCTTTTGATGAATCTCGTGGCTCTAGACTCAATAGTGTGTTTTGGTTTTCCTGAGCGGAGACTAGGGAGAGGGTCTCCTTCTTCAATACCAGCGATCTCTAAGAGAAAGCCAATAGTTTATGTAGGGTTCCCTGTGAGAATGAAACAAGCTTCTGTTGAGAGAAACTTGAGTGGCTAAGAAGGTTTAGTGCATGCGCCACTGGGTCCATGACGACTTTTAATCTTCAATACCAGTGTCACTAAGTGACAACCAGTAGCATATGAATTGAACCCGGTGTCTGCCCTAAGTTGAATAATCTAGAGGGCTATTTCTTTTCACCCTTTTCTTTGCATTTCTTTTTGATTCTTCAACTCCTTCTTTCGCCGATTCTCATTTTCTCCTTTTTATAATCGTACCTAAGGACTTCTAAGTACTAACTATTTGTGATGTCCTTGGGTAGATCCCTCCGGCTCTGGCGGATCATAGGACGGTTATTCCTAACCTTAGTCATCTTATAACTCCATGACTAACCTATGTTGCCATAAAACCACTGTTTGTGAAACATCTCTCAAAGGGTTTGTAAATGAAAAACATGTTTGAACCAATGTGAGAGATAGGATTTTGCATAAATACTCCCCCTCCACATGTGCTTAAGAGTTTTAATGGTTTAAATGCACAGTGAGGAAAGAGCGCGCACATTTTGAATTGATCCACTGGAGATAGACAATCCCCCGCGAGACACAGTTACGTTGCATAGTTAAAGAGTTACATTGTCAGCTTTTAGGTGACAACTAGCTCTAATAACTACCTTGAAGGTGTAGACAAACCTCGAAAGGTTATCATACCCGTCAGAGTTCATGTCTACCAAGAGTGTTTCGAATGGTACTTTCTACTTGGACAAGTCCTTTGCGAGACACGTTTACATTACTAGCGAACTAGCTTGAAATTATTACCCGTCCAGGACAAGTCTTTTCGAGTTACTAACAGTTTAGTACCGTCAATTCGTTGGTTAAGTCTGAAGTACACAGATTCATTTGCATTTTGCACAACATATTTCTTATCACACAGTTTTCTCCCCCTCAAAAATGGCATATAAAATGTTATTTTTTGAAATGTTGACAATAAATATGACCATTTCGAGTGTTGCGGGAAGATGACCACTATGAACAATTTGTGAACAAAGTTTTAACGCAAATACTCCCCCTCAACAAGTGATATAAACGGTTGAGGTTTTGAAAATCATATGGGGAAGTACTTGTCCTTTTGAGCAAAACCTTGAAAAGTGAAAGGTTTGATAGGTTTTACTCAAAAGTAAGAAGCTTTCGCTCCTTTTATAAGGATTGTGGCACTGAGGCGTACCACAGGGTCCTTTCTTGACAAGAGCGGGTTGTACACTGTTATGTGTGCACAAGCCATAGACAGAGTTGATCACACATCCAAATTTATATGAAAGAAACAATTCAAGGGGTACCAGGAAGTGCAGTGATGTTTCCAGGAGTGTGCACAGGACGTTGAAAGCCGGTTATGTTAATCCTGGGTCGACCACCAACATAGCTCTCCAATCGTCTGAATTGATCCCTTCTGAACAACCGCTCATCAATCATGGTGATGATCCTTCTCACATTCCTCTGATCCTGAGAATTCCATCGTTTAGGATTCCCAATGTTTTCACGTATATCCTTCAATCGATAAGCTAATCCGTCCTTAACCATCTTCAGAGTATGATCTCCAAATTTGTGAAGCTCATTACACGCCATCAAGCAGTTGCGATGAAGTTCACTGCGATAAACGACACCAAAAAGTTTGCTGAGGAGCGTTAATTGTGATAGCTGGTTGAGATCGGGAAGATCAAGTTGTGGTGGAGTGAAGTTGACACGTGTCTGATATGATTCAATGGCAATCTGGAGATCTTCAACACGTTCTTTTATGACTATGCGTCTGATGAAGATGAGCAGTGACTTGATGAATTCTCGTTGTATTTTGGTTGACAATTGTCTCATGCGACCCTGTACTTTGGCAAGGTACATGTCTTCAATATCGTTGAGAGACAAATTCTCAAAGTCAGCTTCACAGAATGCATAATCCCTTTCATCCTGTCTTTTGACCACAATCTTCTTGAGAAAGGTGTAGTCCCATTTGGATGAAAGACCAACATGTTGGATGGCAACAATGTCTTTAGTACTAAACACTGAATGTTGTGACTTCTGAACCTGACAGCTTCTATAGTAGATTCGTCGGCGTTCAGGCCAGTGATGAATCCCATACAATGCATCTCGGTCGTATGCTTCCACTGTGTTGGAGAACAAGTGATTGGCACGTTCCTCAATGGCAATGCAGTTTGAGTAGATAGCTGCAGGGAATGGAAGTGTCAAGGATGTAGCATATTTCCTTGAACCATCGCCACCATGGAGAAGAAATTCCAGGTCTTTGTTGAAGAAATATCTGAAGGGAATCCGTGGTTCATCTGGTTGGCCAATGGTCGGTAGAGGTTTGGTCCAATCGGTGTAGTATGGGGGGTTGTCCCTTTTTGTGAAGTCAATGTTTGCTTCCGGTTTGAGCCAATCCATGTTGTTAGACATGGCTCTAGCAATGTTCTCAAGGTGATATTCAACCTCGATGGCACTTTCGGAGGTGTCTTTTAGAAGTTGAAACGCTTCATTCTTGATTCGCCTCAACTCATATTTCATCATTTTCTTAACATGGAACTTTTCTTGCAAGATTTTTGCATGCTCCAATGTAGAACCTTTGACCAGATCTTGACATTCATCAGGGTAGGGAGTTTGATTGACAAGTGTAGAGAACCATGCAAAGTCTTCGGTTTTATCGTCATCTAGCCATGATACGACGTCAGTAGTCGGCGTCTTCTTCTTCTTCTTTTTCGAAGGCCTAGATGATGATTCTGGTTTCTGTACTTGTTTGGGAGAGGTGGGTTGTTGTTGGGGCTCAAGGACCTCTTCATCGTCACCACCCATATACTCAAAGTGATCACTGGTTTTCTGAGTCAGGGGTGGTAACTCGAAATCGTCCTGAGGTTTTTCAGTTGAAGAACGAGGAGGGGACCTTTGTTGAACAGGAGTCCTTTGAGGAGGAGGTGGCATCGAAGAAGATTCACCAGACTGATTCTGACGTTTAGGTGCAGAGTCTTTATCCTTATCCTTATCTTCATCGTCTCTGGGACGTTTCAGCTTTTCTGCTTCAAATCTACAAGCTTCTTGAAGTTGGTAGTCAAGCAATGCTTGATACAA
Source organism: Chrysanthemum seticuspe (assembly GCA_019973895.1). NCBI lineage: Eukaryota > Viridiplantae > Streptophyta > Magnoliopsida > Asterales > Asteraceae > Chrysanthemum > Chrysanthemum seticuspe. The sequence goes on along the minus strand of BPTQ01000006.1, from coordinate 255,830,947 downwards.
TTTTGCTTCTTCAGAGTTGAACATCGCAGATCGTGGCGACATTTGTGTCACAAGCTTGGCTACCAATTCATTATTCGAGAACACGACCGGATCGGTCGGATTGATTGTGACGGTTAAGGGTGTTGATCGAATAGTTTGCTTGGCGATCTGCATCAGATTTGGATAAAGTTGTATGGTGAACAACTCCTTTGTAACCTTAGGAACGTACTCCAGAAGGTACTTTTTCGTGTAACCTTCGATCATTTCGTTCAGTTCCTCCTGACGGTGTTGTTTCATGAATTTCTGAACAAACTTCCTTTCCTCTTGCATCTTTTCATTCTCGTCATGTAGATATTGTATTTGTCGATTGAGAAAGTCCAGCTGCCTGTATAGCATGTCTTTCTTTCTAAATTGTTTGACAGCTTTCACAATTCTTTCATGTGTTTGAGAAATCCAAGATCGAGGTGGTTTCTTCACAGATTTGGATGTTGATTTTGTTGATTTCTTTGATGGTGGTGGTGATGAGTGAGATGAAGAATCTGATGAGGAGGAGACATGAGGAGAGTCGGGGTCCTTAGGAGGTGCAGAAGTATCCTCCTTGGAACGAGTTGGACTTTTGAGAAGATAATCATCATAATTCTCTTCGTCATCTTGTCCAGATTGAGCCTTTTCTTCCTTCTGAGCCTTAGCTTCTTCATCAGTTTTCTCTTTCTCTGTCTTATCCTTTTCTGGTTCTTCAATGTTATAATCAGTAGACTCCTCCACAAGCGTTTGTTGTTGCACAAGAGTGGTGGCACCAGATCCCATATCGGGTCGATTAACCGCATCAGGATCTAGTGAGGAGTGGGCAGCACCACTTGATCCTCCGGGGCCACCCATTTGTTCTTTTGCAAACTCTTCAGCTTTTTGAATGTGTCTAACTAATGTAAACTTCTTCCTGTAAGATTGATCCAGTAGCTCTTCTTCTTCTTCAGAGCTCTCATCATAGGGCACAAGTGCAGGAGTCTTCCCTTTTCCTTTATCAGCTGGAGGACTTGGAGGTTTTGGTACTGAAGGATTGTCATCCTTTGCAGTTTCAGAGTAGGTAATCTCTTCATCTGTGTCATTACCTTCAGAGCTTTCGTCCAAAAGCTTTCTTTGTGGTTCGGGCTTGGGGATTGGGATGAGAGTAGCTTCCTTAGATGGAACAATCCTCTTTGAAGGAGGGTTCCTCTTGGGGAACTTCCTATGACTCTCTATGCTTAATGAACTTCCAGCACTGCCTCTTCTGGTTCTCCGAGTAGGTGTCCCAGAAGCCTTTTCATCAAGATGGCCAACTTTTCCTTCTTTTACGGCTACCCGATACCTTTTGTACGTTTCCAGCTTTTTGATTTCCTTTGAAAGAAGGTGATCGGGCAACTCAGCACCCTGTTTCTTCGTAGACGATTCTTTGATTCTGACAGATAGTATGGGCTCAGTCAGGATGTCATGATTATCTGGGTCATTAAGTCTCATGGGGATATCAGGATGAAGTCCAAGAGCTATCTGTATCAACAGTTTGGTGTATCTGACATAGGGAATTTTGGAGCCAAGCTTCTTATGAGACAGCATCATATCTTCCCATAGCAGTGCTTCAATTATGATGTCCTTCTTGTTGATCAACGACCAGAAAATTTGCAGTTCCATGAGCTTGGGATGCTCATAGCCACTGTCACGACCAGAGACTAATTTGGTGATGATCATATAGAGTGTCCTCCATGGTTGAGAAATATTCTTCAGCTCCACGTGAGAGTGCTTAGAAATGATTCCTTTAGCTTCATCATAACCAATATCTATCAAGAATTGCAGGACAGTCTCTTCAGTAGGGGTAGCAAAGAAGTCGGTTGGAGCGATGTCTGAAATGATGAGAATAGCTCGTAAGTCATCAGGAGTGATAGTGACTTGTTTGTGATTAAGAGTCACATTCACAGCATTTTGACCAGTGATCCTCTGCATAGAATCCCAGAATTGTTGAATGTAGACCTCTGGAACTATGGCAGAGTGTGAGAGCATGTTCTGGTAGGGATGATTCCTGAGAATATCCACTGCAATGAGACAAGAAGATTCTGAGCATGTGAGGGTGTCAAAGTCAACCCTAAGGTTGTTCTTTCCAAGCTTTCTCGGATAGCCATTTGGAAAGATATCAGCAATTGTAAGAACTTCTGATGCATCCACATTCATTTGTTCAGCCATGTCGTGATCTGAAATAACATTAGCCAAAAGAACCAACATATCGAAAGACATAATGTTAGTCAACAGAAGGTTTTATTGTCTAGTTATTGAATGTACAGTGATAATGATTGTTACGAGTCCTAAGTCACTTGTTTTGTCCAATAGTCTAATTACGTCGTGAAATGTTTCGTGAGTTAGTTAACTTTAAGTTTTAAAGTTTATGTTATCACTTATTGTTCACAACATATCAAACGATTAAGTTTATTAGTGACATTATTGGATTCGTGACGTTATGATTAGTTTATTTACAAGTTTGTACACGTAACAATTCATTATGAAGGTTAATCCAGGGTTAAGCGTAGTTTTGGCAAAGTTAAGCGTAAACAGTAATGACATATGCGTAGACGAATGCTTACGCGTAGGATCCTAACTTACGCGTAAGAAATGTTACGCGTAGGAAAAGGGGACCTTATGCGTAGAGCTTACGCGTAGGTGTATAAGAACCTTACGCGTAAGGTTTACTCGTAAGAGTAGACCTTATGCGTAGAGGTCACTGTTTACGCATATCCTTCACAGGATACGCGTAGTCCCATTGTAGAATCTTACGCGTAATAGTTGTGCGTAGGATTATTCTTACGCATAACTTAACTACGCGTAGGGTAATCCTTATGCGTAGAGTTGCAAATGACCTTGATTATGAATATTTAAGCGTAGCAAAGCCTGAAATAAATTCATCAAATCATCAAAATTAACACAAACATTCATTATATCAACAAAACATGGCAAGAACACTTGTTAAACAGTTAAGCGTAGAAAGTCATACGCGTAGGTCAAAACCCTAAGGGTTAAGATTTACGCGTATCATTTCTAGCCATAGGATTTGCACAAAACTTTTTCTGGTAGTTCAAGAGTGTTGTTAGAGTCTTTAGACCAAGTATTAACATCTAGTTCATGATGAATCAAAAGTACCCAAACTATAGAACTTTAAACCCTAATTCCAAATTGTTAATAATTTAGAGTTTCTGGGTGGTTATTGAGCAGGGATATCATCAATTCAACATCACAAGAACATAACCCAACAATCTTTTTGACCAAAACACTTCACATTCGAAAATACCCAAAACCTCACATAAACCCTAATTTTCAAGAATCCTTAGTACGTGTTTCTGGGTGGGTTTTGATGGTTAAAATGGTATCCTTGATGTATAAGAAACATTTTGACACAATCCATATAACCAAAAACACACACACAATGATTATGTGTTCATACGCTTATGCGTAGAACACATAATCACGCGTAACATACATTTTAACCGTTGGATTTGAATAATATTAAAGACCTTATGTTAAAATCATGTTTAGATCGTTAAAACACTTACACAATGATGATCAAATCAACGGATTACTCTAGTGAATCTTAGGCGTAGATGTGTTTGGTTGTGTGTAATAAATGTGAAGAAAGAAGTAGGTGGGAGGTGTTTTTATTAAAAGTAACTTTAACATTTTGACAGTTTTAGTCCCTCCACCTTTTCCTTTTTCAAACAAAGCCATTTAACTTCCATTTTGGTTACCAAACAAAGTTTTTAGGAAAGAAACTTTGACGACACTCCCCCTCGACTCTAGAAAATAATGAAAGGTTATTAATTTTAGTCCGAGGAGTGTCATTGTACCAGAAAAATTATCACCATTTGTTAAAAGAAACAACCGAGATATGATAACATGCAAGTACACAGATGTTTTGAAGCAGTTAAAGTTTTGATTTCTCCCCCTCAACACTTGATCGGAAAAATACCGAATTTTGAAAGATTAAGGTGTTGACGGAAGAAATGTACTTTCCATGTTGAAAGAAAAATAGATTAGAAGAATATTTTTGATTTTATCAGGTTTTATATATATTTTTTTTTTTTGAAAAATTTATTTACAAAAGATAGTTTTGGTGTTTGACAGGATTTTAAGACTGTTTTAAGAGGTCATCCAATTCCTCTTGAGTCAAACAACTCATACCAATCCGGTGGACCAACTCATTAAACCTAGCGGGAGGCAAGGCTTTGGAGAGAAGATCTGCCAATTGGTATTCTGTACCCACAAAGTATAATTCAACGGTACCCTGTTCCACATGGTCCTTGATGAAATGATAGCAAAGATCGATGTGCTTTGATTTTGAGTGCTGAACTGAGTTGCACGAGATCGCAATGGCACTCCGATTGTCACAGTACATCGGGATTCTGTCAAATACGTAACCATAGTCTTTGAGTTGTGTTCTCATCCAGATGACTTGAGAACAACACGCGGACATGGCTACATATTCTGCTTCGGTTGATGACGGCGATGTACAATCCTGCTTCTTTGATTGCCAAGACACCAGTTTATCACCGAGAAATTGTAGAGCTCCTGAAGTACTTTTCCTTGAGTCTAAGCATCCTGCGTGATCAGCGTCTGAAAAAGCGATTAGTTCAAAACCAGAATCCTTCGGATACCAGATCCCCAAATTAATGGTTCCCTTGTTGTATCAGAGGATTCTTTTAGCCTCAGAGAGGTGGGTTTCAGTTGGTCGCGACTGATAACGGGAGCATAGATAAACGGCAAAGACAATATCAGGTCTGCTAGCTGTTAGATACATGAGAGACCCAATAATACTTCGGTATTTGGTAGGGTCAACTAATTTCTCATGTAAATCAGCGTCTAGCTTCTTGGTATGAGCCATTGGTGTGGCATAAGTGTCACAGGTTGTCATTCCAAATTTGTTTAACAGTTCAAGGGCATATTTGGACTGACTCAAGAAAATACCACGGGGTGATTGATGAACTTGCAGTCCTAGAAAGAACGTAAGTTCACCCATCATGGACATTTCAAAATTTTTCTTCATTAGTTTTGCAAAAGCGGTTGAAAACTTTTTATGTGTCGACCCAAAAATGATGTCATCCACGTATATTTGAACAATTAAGATATGTGCCCCGTGATATTGTATAAAAAGAGTTGGGTCAACCGAGCCTTTGGTGAAATTATTAGCAATGAGGAAAGATGATAGCTTATCGTACCATGCCCGAGGGGCTTGTTTGAGACCATAAAGAGCTTTGTTCAGTTTGTAGACATGGTTCGGGCACTCTGGATTAACGAATCCGTCGGGTTGGCTGACATAAACCGTTTCTTTCAGTTGTCCGTTGAGAAACGCAATTTTGACATCCATTTGAAAGACCGTCATGTTCATATGAGCCGCGAACGCGAGAAACATCTGAACAGCCTCAAGACGAGCAACCGGAGCAAAAGATTCTTCAAAGTCTATTCCCTCTTCCTGACGATAACCCTTAGCAACTAGACGTGACTTGTTTCGGATGACGTTCCCTTCAGCATCCAATTTGTTTTTCCAAATCCATTTGAGACCAATGACGTAGACCCCTGTTGGTCTTTCAACCAGTTCCCATACTTCAAGACGTTTGAATTGGTTGAGTTCTTCTTGCATGGATTCAATCCAGTTGTCTTTTGTCATTGCGTCTTTAATGTTTTTAGGCTCAGATTGGCAGACAGTGAGAGCATAAATGCAATGTTCACCATCTGTATGAAGACGTTGTCTCGTAACGACTGGTTGATTTGGGTTGCCAATAATATTAGCCAGAGGATGGTCTTTTGTCCATTGATGTGTAGAGGGTTGATGTTGGTATACATTGTGCAGATTCTGAGGATTCAAATGGTTTGTTGAAGATTCCGCGATATCTGGTGCAACAGTCTCATTAGCAAACGGGTTGAAGAACGCATTTGGATCAAAATCTGAAGGTGGGGTTACTTCATTCAGAATATCATCAGCTGGTTCATCATTGTTGGAAGCGGTGTGTTCAACTGTTGTGGTGGAGTCAACTGGTGTAGGTGCATCTTCAACAGTAGTTGTTGTAGCAGGTGTATCAGGTATAGGAATATTATCAGGTTGTGCAGCGGAAACAGCGGATACACCTGGAGCACGTTCATCAATATCGTCACAGAACAGAGGAGCAAATAACCTTTCCATTTGTTGACGAGTTAGCTGAGCGCTTTGTTCAACTGATGATGGGGGTTGGGGGAAGTTTAAATGGTTGTGACCGGGTTCTAAGCTGTTGTACTCATAAGCCATATCGGTGAGTTCATCAAAATGAGCATGAATCGTTTTCATCACCTATTTTGTACAACGATTCCAGATCCGGTAACCTTTAGAATTCTCACAATATCCAATAAAGACTCCAATGTCTGCTTTGGCTTTGAGCTTTCCAAAATCATCACGATCATTATTTGGATAGCAAAGGGATCCAAATACATGAAAGTGTTTGAGATTCGGTTTATGGTTGTGGACAAGCTCGAAAGGTGTTTTGTTGTGGCGTTTTGTGATCATAGATCGGTTTTGAGTGTAGCATGCAGTAGATACGGCTTCTGCCCACAAGTAATCTGGAAGTTTAGCATTGATTAACATTGTTCTTGCAGCTTCCACTAACGTTCGGTTTCGTCTTTCAACAACTCCGTTTTGTTCAGGTGTACGTGCAATAGATGTTTGATGCTGAATTCCCACTTTCTCATAAAATTCACGAAGGGTTTGGTTAACAAATTCAGTTCCTTTGTCTGTTCGAATTAGTCTGACGGTGTTGCGGAGCTGAACCTGTATTTTTGTGAGAAAGGTGATGATCATTTGTGGAGCTTGGTCTTTGCTACGAAGAAAGTAGACCCAAGTCCATCGTGAGTAGTCATCAACAATTACTTAGATGTAGCGTTTGCCATTGATCGTTTGCACACGCATCGGGCCACACAAATCCATGTGAAGAAGATGTAGCACATGCTGAGAGTTGTGTTCCACCTTTGAAGGAAAATGAGCACGAGTGCTTTTCCCTTGTTCACAGGCTGAGCAAAGGTGATCTTTTGAATACCGGAATCGTGGGAGACCTTCAACTAGTTTGTGTCGAGCAAGGTTGGTGATGGTTTGAGAGTTTAGATGTGAGAGACGACGGTGCCATAGCCAGGATTTTGTTGATGTTGCCTTTGAAAGTAAGCAGATGGGAGATGAAGCAACCATGTCTTGCATAGAGATAGTGTAGAGACTAGAATTACGCGAGCCAGACATAAGGTCATTTCCTTGTAGATCACGAATGAAACAAGTTTTCTCCCGGAAAGTAACCTCCAAATCTCCATCACAAAACTGACCTACTGAAAACAGATTATGACCGAGGCCTTCCACATAGTAAACCCTGCTAATTTCGATGTTCCCATTGACATAATCTCCATAGCCCATGATAGCTGCGAAGTGATCGTTCCCGAACCTGACAGTGCCAATGAACTTTGCAATAAAGTTTGATAACAGTTTAAGGTTGCCTGTCATGTGTCGGGAACATCCGCTATCAACAATCCAGAGAATGATCTGTATCACCTGCATTACACACAGACGACACAGTTGGAATAGAAGTAGATGTGGAACCCGAAGTGTTAGAGGGTTCCGAAGCAGGTATATGAGACATGCACACATTAATGACTTTAGGCATCCATTTAAATCCTAGTGTGTTATATATCCATTTCTGCCATCTATAACTACTCTTTGCTTTTGTCTTAGTGAATGCACTAGGTGGTACTACATTCTTAGGAGGTGAAACTGGAGCTACAGTGACAGCAATGGTTGCCTTAGAATCTAAAGAAGGCGGTCTACCAAGCACAGACTTAGAATGATTAGTGGGCCTAGAGGTATTTCGATTCTTAGGATTTCGTAACCGAGAGATTATAGCTTTAGCAACACATTTGTCATGACAATCAGAATTCATACTTTTACGACAAATAACACAAGGTTCATCAGACTGAATATCAAAAGTGCTTAAAGGTTTAGCATTCGTTACAACACTATTGCTATTACATTTGCCAGACGCAACATCTATAGTGGAAGCAACGTGAGTCTTATTCATAGTCCTAGGGTGTTCTTCTACTTTAGCATTCCTTATTGATCTTTTCTTAGGTCGCAACTTCCTATTCTTCGATTGAGTGCTCCTAGGCTGTGAAGTGCGGACGTTTGGAAAAGACGCAACTATTCCTGTTTCAGTAGAAGGAAGCACGTTAGCAACTTGTGATTTGGCAGTAGGGATTCTAGGTGCACGATTACTAAGTGTGACTGGTGCTAATCTCTTAATGATGGTTGGCGGAAGTTGTTCAGACTTTCCTAACATTTCTCTTAGCTTAGAGATAGTGTGAATCAAATCTTGATTTTCAGACCGAATATTACCAGCAAAATTCATGACATCTCTAGTGTGATCAAGATATTGATCAAGTTCATTTGATGCTTCATGTCGAGTCTTATTGAGTAAATCAAATATGACACCATATTCCTGTTTAACTTTTACAAGTTCTTGTTCATATTTTGAGATTTGACTTTTCAAAGACACGTTTTGATCATCCAGTTGCTCAATTTTAGGATCAAAAGATTTTGCACTCAATTGAGCAATTTTCTTTTGAAAACTAAGTTGATGATTGTGAATATCTTTTTCACACCAAAGAAGACGACGTTTTGCATTGTAAAGTTCGTTAAGTAAATGTTTATTTTCAGCTTTTAAAGACTCGATCTGAAGCACATTATTAGTATTCTCAACAGTTACCACAAAGTCAACTTTATCAGCAGAGATATAATCAGATGCATGTGGCAAAGAATAGAATAACACAACATTATGGATATCAGCACAGATAACATCTTCCAAGAGTCGATCAACATCTTTTCTCAACATTTTCTTTTTGCGTTTAGTATTAGAAATAGATGTTTCAGTTTTCTCGAAAACGACCTTCATCACTCCAAGTTCCTTATGAAAATCCTTTTCCCAAGCTAATGCACAACTTTTCAAATTTTTAACATTTGGTAAAAGATTTTTCTGAAAAATGTCTCTTTGTTCTCGCGCTAAAGGCGATTGAAAGTGTTGAACTTTGATTTCAGAATGATGTTCTATCTCATGTTCTAAAGTTTTGAGGTCAGCCATGAAAATATCAAAATATCTAAGAATTTTGTGATTTTCAGGTTTTGAGTTTACTTCAGTGATTGAAGGTAAAGGACCATAAATTTGTGCATAGTCTGGTTGAGGATTAACATTAGAAGACTCAGGTGTTTTGATGATTGATGAGTCTCTAAATACTCATCATTTTTGTACTATATAAACTGCAAAATCATCTGAAAACACTCAGAAATGCTTTAAAATGATGAAAATATCACAAATCAGTGTTTTATGTGTTTTAAATGCTAAAATATCAAAATCAGATGAAAAACGTATCAAATTTGCAAAAATTGCAGTTTTAGTCCCCCAAGTTTCAAAAATTGTCAAAAACAGTCCCTGAGCACAAAATTTCAAAAGTAAAATCACCAAAGGTCCTTTTTAAATCACAAATTGTCATATTTAGTCCTTTGGTGGAAAATCTAAAAGTTTTGAGAAAATTACAAGTTTAGTCCCTGAAAATCCAAATTGGTCAAATTTAGTCCTTGGAAATTTTCAAAAATGTCAAACTAGACCTTGGACTATTAAACATTGGCAAAACAAACCCTTTTGACTACTTTTCATAAGTTACATATTTGGTCCCTCAGTTTGGAAGTTTTACATATTTGGTCCTTGGAGTTATTAACTAAGCCTATACCATCCGGACCCTATTTCAACCCAAGCCCAATATTTAACACCCCTGGCCCAACTATCAACCCAACCCCGTTTGTATTTAAACCCGGTCAACAAACTCACCCCCATGGTCAAATAAAACAGAACGCGCCAAGTTTTTCTTCCCCCTCCCCAACTGCTCCATGACTGCTTCCCCTGAATCCATACCTCCACCTCAACATATTAATCCTCATGTCCCCTCCTCCTCAAACACAAGACAAGAATCATTTAATGACCTCTCACCCAACTCACTCATCCCACATCTGCTATCAAGACTTTTTGGCGCCAAAATGATCAATTTGGCCAAAAGTCATAAAAGTCATCCAAAAGACCTGAAAAGCAGGTGGGATTTGCTTAGAAAAGAAAGAGAAAGAAGATGGGTATAAAAGGAGGAAGAATGAAGGAAGCAAAGAGAAGTAGTTAATTTAGAAGTAGTGTAATTTTATCTTTTGAATGTCGTTTTAAGTCTTTTTAGTTTTCCAGTGCAAATTTAAGATTTCAAATGTTTTGTAATTGAATTTCAGTGTGTTTTGAACTCATTCTCAATATCAATTTCAGTTTGTATTTAGGAATTCAGTTTATGCATCATTTCGTTAAAAATCTCAATAAGCTCACATGTGTTTTTAAGTATTTTTTAAGGATTGAAAAGAGCTCACATAAGCTCTTATAAAGCTTTTATAAGCTTTAGGAACCTTTAAACTCAGTTTATATTCAAAACTCAAAAATTCACAAAAATACTTAAAAAATAGCTTGAAAATCAAAAATCAATGGGAATGATGATGAACGCTGAAGCAGGATGGTAATTTGGATTGCTTGTTGGTTTAGAGCTTATTGGTAAGCTATAGGTTGAGTTTGTACACCTCAGTTCTCAGTTGAGCTTGGAAACCATTTGTAAGGCCTTTTGATCCATTTTGTCACTTCACTGTTTAAGTGTTCAAAAAGTTTAAATCTCTGTGATTTTATATTCATTAGTTGTAGTTTAGTATAATCAAGCCATTAAACCAGTTGTTTGTTCTCTTTAATTTGTAGTTAGAAAATATTTTAATTTAACAGTTAATTTAGTGTAATTGTAATTTCTCTGTTCAAAGCTGTGATTGTTAATGTTTAATGTTTCTTTAGTCTTAGTGAATGATTATACAAGGTTTGTAATAAGTTTCATAGTCTTAATCTGTTTAAAACTTTGAAAATCTTCATAACAGTCCTATAAAGGACTGTTTGGTTTTGTTGAGCCTACTGTGCTAAAGGCCTGTTGTATTAATGTTTGTTGTTGATACATGTCATACTAAAGTCTAATAACTCAAAGAAACAAAGTAAACCAGTACTTGTTCAAATGGAAAGTCAAAATTTCCTTTAATGTGATCTTGCAGCTGCACTGTTGGAGTTTTGAACATTCAAAGACTTGTTTTGTGTCTTAAATTACTAGAACTAGCTTTCCTTAAGTTTATCTCATCATTATATATCATATTCAGTTCAAAATTCTAGATCAAAGTTAGCAAAAGTCAACTTTTTAGTTTTTGTTAAAAAGTCAAATTTGGCAAAATCTCAGTTTTGAGCCCACTAGAGTGATTTTTGTTGAACTCATTTCTGAGTCTTTACCTATAAAATTTGTTGTTTTAGAAAGTGCTTCTGGTCTACTTTATCATGGTCATTTTTGCCAAATTTTCTAAATTTTCTTTAAGCCCCAAATCAGCTGTTCTAAATGAGCTTAACTGCCCTGTGCATAGACTCAGTTAATACTGAGTCTGCACAGGGAGTTTGAAGCCCTTGCACAGGGGTTGTTTTAGCTTATCAAAGTCTGAAAATTGGCTCATGTTTAGTTAGCCAGGTCCTTGTGAGGTTCCCATGGTTGTTTTCTAGTTTCAAGCTTATTGGTTTGCTTATTTTTAAGCTCAAAGTTGGCCCCCTTTCACTGTTTTGGCCATAAGCTCATTAACATCAATTCTGATCTAGCTTGATGTTCTGTGGTGTTAGCTTATTGAAACTTGTTCCAATCTAGTTCTTTTAGCTTATTATAGTCCCTGTTTTCAGCTGGTACCTTTTGGTGAGCTTGTGGCTTATTCTAGTGCTTATTGTTAAGCACTTTCCACATCAGATCTTAAATCTTCCACACAAGCCCATGTTTTTCTATTTTTCCTAGCTTCTATATAATATTTTAGACTTTTCATGAAATTTTCAGATTTTTCCAAGTTCATTTGCTATTTTTCTTTATTTAAATTAGTTTTTAAGCCTTTTTAAATAGTATTTAATATAAAAAATTAGAAAAAGTCTCAAAAAAATAATTTTTCATTTTTCTTAAGTTTAGATAAATATAAATAGCCTAAAAAGTATTTTTCCATATTTTTCTCCTTTTATTTGGTATTTTTAATAATTTAAATTAGTTTTAAATAGTTTTAAATTAGTAATAAATATATAAAAAGTCTAAAAAATATATTTTCAGTTTTAAAATTAGTTTTATCATATTTTAGATTTTTCTAAGTCTTAACTTTATTTTTCTAGTCTTATTTCCTATTTTCTTTTATTTTAGAGTATTATTAAATAGTTTAAATTAGTTTTTAATTAATAATAATTACATAAATAGTTGTAAAATTAAATTTCTTTTTCTATAAATTTTCTCATATCATTAGGTTTGTAAAAATGTATTTTTCATATTTTTAGGATCTATATTGTATAAGTTTCACTTTTTATTTAGTACGTTTACGTTATTTTTATTTAAACGTAAGTTTTTAGTTTTAGGTTTTAAACGCTCATCACTTTAAATATAGTGATAGCGTTTATTTAATATCTTTTAACTTTTTAATTTTCTTAATTTGCATTTAAGTCGCTTTTATTTATTTCATTTTTCAGTAGTGTAATATTCAATCCCAATCCTTTCTGATCGCTATCATTAGTGGTCATTCTATCGTCTGATCATGTGTTTAACACACCATTGAGTCTCCGTGGGACTTAACGACCCGGGAATCCACTGTATTCTCTGATCTTCATTGCATTTGTGTTGAAGCTGTTTTAAGTCTGTTTGACTTGACGGTTCAGCGCGGATCAATGATAACCCTTGGTGTGTTAGTAGAATCCGTTTGTGTGACGAAAGTGACCGGTTTTGAATAATTAAAAGGTTTGTTGTAAACAACTGTTTTTAATTTTGATCGACTCTCGTCTTCTGCATCTAATTCCTCTTGACGATGATATTCAACAACACTCATAACAGTATCATTAATTTTATATTCTGCACTGGAAACTTCAGGATTTGGTTTGATTGTTTTTAGTGAAAGCTTTGGTTTGTAATCGGCCAAATTTGGTCCATATCCTTTCGGATTGGGTTTTAAAGTAAACTTTTCATAGCTGTTATTGATTCACCATGTTTGTAAACAACAGTTTTAAACTCTTTAATTTTGTTTTGCAAGCCAATAATTTCTGCAAGAAGGTCATCTACCCGATTGGTTGAATGCTTTTTGTATGCTGAGAACTGTTTTTGAAAATTTAACAACTCAGCCTTAGATTGTTGATTTTCCAAGGTGAGAGCGGTAATTTGCCTTTTATGTTCATGTTTCAGTTGTTCTATTTCAGACAAAAAAGCATTCTTCGAAGCGGCTATATCACGCATCTGTCTCTCTAAATATTTTTCGTTTTGATGAGATTTAGCAAAAGCGGCTTCAAAACCTTTTTCACGGTTTTCTTGAGTTTTGAAAAAGTTGAGTTGCATTTGTAAGCATTCAAAATCCTTGGTTAACAGTGCATTTTTGCTTTTTAAGTCCTTATTTAATGCATAACATTCCTCCATTTTGATTTGATGGTCTTGAATTAACCGAGCAAAATCTGGATGAGGCAACAGTTCATCTTGTTCAACGTGAGTCACAGCATGATCATTCTTTAGATCCTCAAGTACAACCACGGAGTCAATTTGATTATCAAAGGAAACCATAAGGTCATCTTGATCGTCAAATGTAACTACAGGGTTAACTTCAAAATCGTCAGACTGAGATGTAGATGACTCATTTTGAACAGTCTGATCCGTATCGGATTCAGATATTGGCGGAGATATTAGTTCAGATATGATGATGGTTTGTTCGGGTACCTGAGACAATCCATCAGTGTCATACACTGGGCCTGTTTTACTCATGTGTAACTCTTGCATATTAGCCATCAACATAACAGCTGCATTGGCCTGCAAGTCCTCCATATCATCATCTGAGTCTGCATCTGCCATAAAGCTCTGTTCTTTGTTTGTGAGAGATCCACCATCTTCATCCTTAAGAGCCAAAAGAAGAGCCTCTTTGAAGTAAGCACTGACCCTAGTCCTTGGCTTTGGGCATGCATTAGCCAGGTGTCCCTTCTCATTGTAGTTGTAGCATCGAAGACCATTCAACCCATTCTGAGTATTTCCCTGTTCTACCACTTGAGCTCTGTTGTTATTCCTACCCAAAGCATTAAACCCTTGACCACCTCCCATTTGACGACCATAACCACGATTCTGAACTTCAACTCGTCCATTGTTCACAACAGCCTGATTTCGTGTATTGGATGAGGAACGAATACGATTGTTGGATTTGTTTGTATAACGGCTAAAAGCATTAGCAATCATAACAAACCCTTGTTGCAATGCTTCGAACGGATCGGATTCCTCATTAGTTTGACTATGAAGTGCTTGATCATTGTTGTTGTTGTAAGGAACCAATTGATTTTGTTGAGGTTGTTGTGATTGATCGTTTGGTGTGACTGAGGCAGTAGGTTGAGTTGCTTGTTGAGGAGGATAACTTTGTTGAGCATATAAGGCAAGTTGTTGATTGTCCGGATGTGTAGGTGGAGCAATTTGAGCACGGAGAATCCTTTCCCGATCAACTTCCTTTTCATGAGGCTTCAAGTAATCGTACAACAATCCATAGGTAGAATGATGCATATTCTTCGCTTGACGGAGAAAAATAACATACTTCTCCCATTCAGGACCAAGACTACTCAGGAACTTAGTATTCACTGCAATTCGTGGCATGATGATGTTGTGTTTATCCAAATCATTGATGATGTCTGAAAAACGATGATGATAGGACTCTAGTGTCTCTCCAGGTTCAATCATGAAGTGTTCATAAGCCAAGTAAATTTTGGATTCCAAATCCTCCTGATTGAGTACCGATCCTTCCATAAGAAGACGAATATGATCCCACATTTTCTGTGCAGTCTTTTGAGCATCAACACTACGAAGAATTGGGTTTGGTAATCCTAAGAGGATATATTCCATTGCAAGTTCATCTGCTTCATAGTGGAGAAGTTCTTGAGGATTCAAGTCTGTAACAGTAGCAATGTTGGTTTGTTCATCTCTTGGTGGAATAGCAGTAGGATCTCCGGGTACAATGACAGTAGGTATCTCAAATGGACCTTCCAAGATGACCATCTTTAAGAACTTTCCATGTGGCTTCTTCAGATCACAAAACCTAAAGAACCTTATCACCCATTGATCGTAGTTTCCTGGAGTGAGCATTGGAGGTCTATCAAGTGATCCAGCTTCATGAATTGATTGTTGGCTGCTTAAAGCTTCACACATCTTTGCAAACCAAGTGGGTTCCTTCATAGTGTTCCTTGATGGATGTTGATTGTAATCATTTGTGTAGGGTTGAACTTGAAGACTTGGCGGTGGTTGAACCATTTGTGGTGGGGGAATTGCACCAAGTTGTGGAGTATGTTGTTGATTAAATTGTTGTTGATAAATAGCTTGTTGTTGATTCCATTGTTGATGTTGTGGACTTAGTTGTTGTTGTCGTTGAGGATAAGTGTAAGGGAAATAGTTAGAGTATGGTGGTTGAGACATGTTGAAAACTTGTGTTGGTAAAAATGGATCTTTGTAGTCAAATGAACCTTTTTGATGAAGTGTCCTTAGGCGTAGAAAAGACAAGAACCAAGTAGCACTTATGCGTAAAAACACCAAAGTTACGCGTAACAATAAGTAGTTACACGTAGGATTTAGCTTACGCGTAAGTAGGAAAAAGCTCTAAAGTTAGGCGTAGACAAAAGTTAGGCGTAGGATTTTCTTATGCGTAAGACTAGGCTTAGGCGTAGGAAAAATCTTAGGCGTAGGATTTCTACGCGTAAGCTTATGCTTATGCGTAATTTTAGGGTTTTTGCCCAAATGATCTTTTACACTATCACAGTACAAGAGATATCCAAAGTCGACGTATTTTCAGACTTATCCAAGTAAGAAAACACGGAATAAACCACGAAAATGAAGATCAAACCAAGGAAGCACTTACGCGTAGTTTTAGGGTTTTACTACGCGTAGAAATGCTCAACATTTTGATTCTGTCCAAAAGTGTTTCTAAACCCGTTTTTGAGTAATAAAATAGCTTCAATAACACCAAAATACACAAAAGTGTGAAACTTGATGAACCAAAGCCTCTAAAACAGTTAAGCGTAGAATGAAACCCTCGTTAAAAACCAAGCTTAAAAACGTATATCCACGCGTAAAGGTTGAAACTTTTTGCCAAAAACAGTTATTTTAACACCTTAAAACATTGAAAGTACAAGAATCTTGGATTAAAAAGTGTAAAAAACGTGTTTTTAAACAAACCAAAGTATCACTCGTTAGGTTTACGCGTAGGACCAAAACCCACTTCAAAAACAAAATGATTCACCCAACTAGTAGGCGATTGATACCACTGTTAGGTCACTAGTTTTACAAACACAAGCTTATAAGAAAGGAGATGAGGCGATTGAACAAGATCTAACACACACACACACAAAGCAATAATACGGTTTAGGCGAAGGATGTGAATGAAAGAAAAACTTGGACAACCAACCCTCAAGTGATGGTTTACATAAGGTATTTATAGGAGGAAAGCTAGGGCAACACTCCTAGTTTCCATCCTTTCCTTAAATGGGCTTGGTCCTAAGCTCATGGGCCTTCTACATAAGCTTAAGGCTATTAACAAACATAAAGGCCATAATAAAGCTAACTATTACATATTAATTACTAACACTTGATTATGGTTTAGGAGTGATTCCAACAACTTGTGATGTAGTCGATCGGGCTTCATAGACAAGAGAAGTGAGTGTCTGCAACAAACATGCCTTTATCTATGTCTTAACACCCACGTCTAGTGATAACCATCTTTGAACAAAGTTCAAACTTTCTATCTTTTTCTTTTGCATCCAATGCGTTCTTAAGAATTAAACCAGCCAATTTATGATTGTCAACAATCTTCTCCTCACTATCGAATTTTCCAAAGAGAGTTAACAAACAAAACAGCTAGGTTTTGCTCCGGAAACTGCTTTAAAATTTCTTCTGCTTGCTTCCGAATAGATCCATCAACAGATTGTGCATTCAACAAAACCTGTGTAACCTCATTTGCCATATTTCCTTGGAAAACACTCTTGTAATCAACCAGAACAATTAAAAATAAAGGAAAAAAGGCAGTTATTTGAAACCTTAAAACAAATCGTACTTCAAAGCTAATTTCTTTCATGAATTATAGACACAAAAGAACGTATAACCAACTTCCATAATGAATTAATTCAACAGAAAACGAAATCAAAGAAGTTGATATCCACAAAACCCTAAAAATTCGAATACCTTAAACTTTTTCTACAACAGTTTTCCACAGTCAATATCTTATGCATTAAAGCTCAGATTGAAGATCCCTCCAGTGAGAATGTGCCTTAACATGTATAGAACCTTCAGTAAAAATTGCACCCCAATCCAATGGTTAACGAATGAGAAAACGCCTTTGAAAAATAGCCTTATATAAAATTACGAAAATTGAAAACCTAATTCGATTTTTTTCTTCTTATTCAAGAAATTCTTATAGATCTTAGATCACGAGCCCCAAGGCTCTGATACCACATGATAAATCGTTTAAGACTCAGGTTGTTTAGACCTTATATCAAGGATAATGATAAAATTGACAATAACATGCAGCGGAACAAGAACAAATCAAAGTTATCATAACAAGGTTTTTCATCATTATCATCTATGATACATGATGTAACACCCCCAAATCTCGGTACAGCGGAAGACTTAATCAATTTTTCGGGGCGTTACTATTGGATTGGTATCGCACACAAGTATAGGAGAAAGATAGCCATTTAACATTCAATCCAATCCCAATTTTAGTTAATCCAAACATTTAATCCAAAAGAGTAATTATTAGGCACCAAACACAGTTTAATAAAATAGGTGCCTATAGTTTATCAGAGTCAGAAATGATCCTTGAACCCCGCCTTCTTGCCAAGCTTCCACCGATCAAGTAATCCAAACATCTCTCAAATACCTGAGAAATCATGCTAAAAGGTCAGCTTACACTGGTGAGTTCATAGGTTTAAGTTCAACAAAATCATAGTGGACCTGTAAGAGTTGATTTACTATGCAAGACCTAAGATAGATAAATACCGTTTCACACACTGATCCTAACCGGATCTCCAATCATATCCCGCATCCAGGGATTACTCGGGCCCCGCGACTCTAGTCCAGCACTGTCGTGGCAAAATCTAGAACAATTGCCAACCCCGGACTAGGTCGAGGTAGAAGTCTATTCTTAGTTAGGCACGGTTAAACCTAAACTAAGGCAACAACTACCGCACATCTATCTAAACAGTCAAGCATATAAGCAAATCCAAATAGTTTTAACAGTCCAAAAACAGCAGCATGATTCTCACCCCAAAATAGTTCAAAACGTAGTTAAAACGTATATAAAAGTGGGCTATGAAACTCACCTCAAGCAATCAACGCACAAATAAACACTAGCAGAAGATAACGGTATCACAGCACAGCAACTATCGACTCGGCACAACCTATTAATGTAGACCAAATTTAATATATATATTCCTCAAATCAACGTTATCTACCCCAATATGTTCCATTCTTTATTTCCAAAAACGTCTCGTTTCACCATTTAATCCTAGTGTTTGGTATTCCTCGTGTGGGTGTATCGACTCAATATGATGCCATGAATGCACTCAAACAACCAATATATAACTCAATGCGACACAATGAGACCTCTAAACGATAAGCTCCATAGTCCAATAAGTTTCGGAATAAATAGTAGACCTTATCGAATTCGTCAACTCGATAAACTCATTTATTTACTCGTGTCGCTTATTATCCCATAAATCAATCGTATCCTAAAGAGTCATAAGGATAAGTCACCCATTAATAAGGTTACCCAACGTACCTAGCGGGCTCTTATTAGATTCGTCAACCTAATAAGTCCGCTACCCACATGGATCAACACTATCAATGCTAGGTTATCCGTAACCCATGCACACAACATAAGCAATTAAATACCTAAACCACTATTAAATGTCCATAATTGACGTTTATTGATAAACGTGTACTCGAAACATTAATTACTTATTTATTACAAAATATTTCCAATTTAGTCGTTAGTTTCCATTCAAAAATAGTAAGTAACAAGATAAATCTTGTTATCGATATTTTTGGTACAAAAGCCCATTATTATGTACATTTCATAGTTTTATTAGCATTTTCATATATATATATATATATATATATATATATATATATATATATATATATAAATATATATATTTCGTCAAATTCCATTATTAATCTCATATCGTTATTCGTTTCGAGTCAACAAGCACGAGCCATAACTTCTCGGCTTTTAATCAATCAATAGTCCAAATTATACTAAAGTCCATGTTACGGCTTTGTCGGTGTCAAATATTGACTAAAAAGTCAAAGTGACGCCGACGTAGCTCAAAGCCAACAATATATATATATATCAAGTCCATATTAAATGTCACAATATCTCAATTCAATCCCAAACCAACTCAAAACAATCTCGCCAACCAATCAATCAACCAAACATACTCGAAACCAATGTTATGACCCTAATGGTCATGACACGGTCGCGGTCAATATCACGTGAACCAAACAAGCTCTAGAAGCTTTTCGGCTCCACGCGTCTCATCTAAACCTCAACTACATCAACCAACAAGCTACCAAATCGACCCGACTCGGACCCATGACCCAAGTGGGTCACGTACACCAACCCATGAGCCACGTACGTGACCATGGTGGTTCGTACGTCCCATGTTCCTCAACCAAACACAACCAAATCAATTCCACAACACCCAAAACCAATCATTCAAACTCCAAACACTAACCAAACACAAAACCCATCATCTATCTTAACCAAAAATATGCAACTAAACCCTAAATGCACAAACCCATCAAATTAATACACTACACATTTACCAAACACTAATTACTTGTTTATTTAGTCACTAATTAGCTTTAATTTCATGTTCCACCCAAAAGCCCCAAATTTGTTCATAGGGTCGAAACCCTAATTTCCAATTCGTGGCTTTTTTATTGCCCAATCAAGCTCAAAACTTGTTCCATTTACCTTATCTAATCACCAATTGCAAAACCCCTTTGAAACCCTAAAAGTACGAATCTTGATTCAAAGATTTGAAGGTGTTATTGAAGTCCAAATGGTGCGTATGATATATGGTTGGAAAGAGGAGAAAGAGAGCTTTAATATGGTGGTGGAGGTGGGGGTGATGCGCCGGCGGCGGCCTGTGGTGGCCGAAACAGTGGCGGCGGCCATAAGGTGGTGGCTAGGGTTTGTTTTAGAGAGAGGTTAGAGAGAGAAAATGCTTGTGTGTGTGTTTTAGAGAGAGAAACAAATGAGGTGAAATGAGGGTTGGGTAGGGAATTTATACTAGGCCACTAGGGACCTCAAAATAATTATTTTGGGAGGAGGAGGCGTCGGCTTTAAGAGAAAAGGGGAGGGTCGAAGTTGTAATTTTTCGTAACTATCCCGTTTACCCATTCCCGAGCTCATATACTGTCCTCCGAGTGTCCCTCAATGTTTATTCAACTTTCTAACATCGTTATTTACATTTTTCCACGAGTTTTGACTATTTATTTGTCAATTTTTGAGTTACGGTCTAAAAGTTACAATAATTCTTGTTTTAGGTTTTTCTAGTGCCGAATCGAATAGTGCCTACCAAATAGAGTTAAAACTCATACGATAACTCATTTAATAATGAAATAAGTCATAAAAACCAATAGACGATATAAAATCAAGTCATGGTTTATTAAAATAGGGATAAAGGCAAAACTTGGTTTAGTTTAACGTAATGCGGTTACCTAAAATAGACTCCCTAAATTGCCAGTTGTCACAGCCTCCCAGCCTCAGAAGAAACCCGTCCCGGGTTTCACTCCGAGTTGCTTGATGTCATAAAAAGTTTAGGATACTTCCTACAGAAAACGTCCTCACGTTCCCAAGTGAACTCCGGTCCATGCCGGGAGTTCCAACGAACCTTAATAATCGGAATACGGCTATTCTTCAGCCTTTTGATCTCACGATCCATAATCTCAATCGGTTCCTCAACAAAATTCAATTTCTCATCAATACGAATATCTCTTAAAGGCACAACTATGTTTTCCTCCGAAAGACATTTCTTAAGATTACTAACATGAAAGACATTGTGTACACTACTCAGTTCCGATGGTAGCTTCAGGCGGTACATTACCGGTCCGATTCTTTCCAGGATTGGAAAGGGACCAATATATCGGGGATTGAGTTTTCCACGTTTCCTAAAACGAACCACTCCTTTCCAAGGAGAAACTTTCAATATAACACGATCTCCAACCTGAAATTCTAATGGTTTACGTCTCTTATCGGCATAACTCTTTTGTCTATCACGAGCGGTTTGCAACCGATTACGAATTTGTACTATCTTCTCAGTTGTTTCTAGGACAAGTTCGGGACCTGTAAGTTAACTCTCGCCAACTTCAGCCCAACAAACAGGAGAACGACATTTTCGGCCATACATCGCCTCAAATGGGGCGGTCTTAATGCTAGAGTGATAACTATTGTTGTAAGAGAATTCGGCCAAAGGGAGGTGTCTCTCCCAGCCTTTGCCGAAATCAATAACACATGCTCTAAGCATGTCCTCTAAAGTCTGAATGGTTCTCTCGCTCTGACCATCGGTCTGTGGATGGTAAGTAGTACTCATATCCAAATTCGTTCCTAATGCTGTCTGTAACGACTTTCAAAAGTGGGATGTAAAACGACTATCCCTATCAGAAATGATAGATATCGGTACTCCATGACACGATACTATCTCCTTAAGATACAATCGAGCAAGCTTATCAAGACTATCGGTTTCACTAATACCTAAGAAGTGAGCAGACTTAGTTAAACGATCAACTATTACCCAGATAGCATCATTGCCGCTAACTGTTCTCGGTAATTTAGTGATAAAGTCCATGGTTATTCGCTCCCATTTCCGTTCCGGGAGTTCGGGTTGAACTAAAAGTCCTGATGGTTTCTGATGTTCGGCCTTAACTTTAGAGCAAGTCAGGCACTAACTAACATACTAAGCTATATCAGCTTTCATATTGGGCCACCAATAAAGTTTCTTAAGATCCTGATACATCTTATCGGCTCCGGGATGAATAGAGTATTTTGATTTATGCGACTCGTGCATAATTAACTCACGGATTCCACCATGAAATGGTATCCAACTTCTATCTTTGAAGCATAATGTTCCATCGGAATGCTTCAAGAAGCCGTTTTCACTTTCTACCATTCCATGAAGATTCTCATAAGAACGGTTCTCTTCCGTCAATGCCTCTGCTTGGGCGGCTAAAATTTGAGATGGTAAGGGCGAAACAATGGTCATTCCTAAGGATCTAACGAGTAAGGGTGGAATGTCCTCTTTACGACTACGTGCATCAGCCACAACATTAGCCTTACCAGGATGATAACGAATCTCACAGTCATAATCACTAAGCAATTCCAACCAACGACGTTGTCTCATGTTCAGTTCCTTCTGATCTAAGATATGCTTCAAACTCTTGTGATCGGTAAATACTACATACTTGGTTCCATACAGGTAATGTCTCAAAATCCTAAGAGCAAACACTACAGCACCTAACTCAAGGTCATATGTGGTGTAGTTTTTCTCATGCTTCTTAAGTTGTCGGGTTGCATAAGCAATCACCTTCTCACGTTGCATCAAAACAGCACATAAGCCTTTATGCGAAGCGTCGCAGTAGACGACAAAGTCTTCGCTTCCTTCAGGCAAAGCTAGGATGGGCGCACTACACAACTTCTCCTTCAGAAGTTATAATGCTTCTTCTTCCTTTTCTCCCCATTCATACTTAACATCCTTCTGTGTTAGTTTGGTCAGCGGCTTAGCTATCTTAGAAAATCCCTCAATGAATCTCCTATAATAGCCTGCTAACCCTAGAAACTGTCGGATTTCCGATGGGTTCTTAGGAGCTGCCCATTCCTTAATGGCCTTAATCTTAGCTGGGTCAACATGAACACCTCGACTATCTATCACATGACCTAAGAATTGCACGGACGGAATCCAAAAATCACACTTAGAGAATTTGGCATACAGCTTCTCCTCTCTCAGCAATCCTAAAATGAGCCTCAAATGCTCTTCGTGCTCCTCACTACTCTTAGAGTATATCAAGATGTCGTCTATGAATACTATCACAAACTTATCTAGGTATGGCTTACACACTCGGTTCATGAGATCCATGAAAACCGCTGGCGCGTTGGTCAAACCAAACGACATCACTTGGAATTCGTAGTGTCCATAACGAGTCTTAAACGCAGTCTTAGGGATATCCTCTTCTCGAACTCTAAGCTGGTGATAACCAGATCGTAAATCGATCTTAGAAAAGACACTAGCTCCTTGGAGTTGGTCGAATAGATCATCTATTCTAGGTAACGGATATCGGTTCTTCACTGTTAACTTATTCAATTCCATATAATCAATACACATCCGAAACGATCCATCCTTCTTCTTCACAAACAACACTGGTGCTCCCCACGGTGACGAACTTGGTCGAATGAATCCCTTCTCTGACAATTCTGCCAACTGTTTAGACAGTTCCTCCAATTCTCTTGGAGCAAGTCGATAAGGTGCCCGGGCTACGGGTGCCGCACCGGGTATCAACTCTATTTGGAATTCCACTTGTTGGACAGGTGGAATCCCTGGCAGATCGTCGGGAAACACATTCAGAAATTCTATAACGACGGGTACATCGTTGAGGTTTCTTTCACTCTTCTCCTCACTTTTCTTTTCAGAAATTCGAGCCAAGAAAAGACAACCTCCTCTATCGATGTACTTCTGGGTCTTAATACAAGAGATGATGCTCAACCGGGAAGGACTTCCACAGTCTCTCCGATCTCCTTGTATGCTCAGAACTTTTCCGCCATTCGGTAAATGCACAACCTTCTCATCACAGATGATGTGTGCACCGTTCTTCGACAACCAATCCATTCCGATAATGACGTCAAAACTTCCTAAGGTAACCGGAAACAAGTCTATACTAAACGGGTGGTATAGGAAACTTAATGTACAACCTCGAACTACGGTGTCTGTCTTCTCTCTATTCACATTCGCTAATTCCACATCGTAACTAAACCCTAGAGGTGTTTGGGAGATTCCTAGTAATGGCATAAAATTGGTGGATACGAAACTCATGTCCGCACCAGTATCAAACAGTATGGAAGCATCGCGATTATTGAGAAGGAACATACCCGTAACTACGTTAGGGTCCTCGCCAGCTTCCTTCCCAATAGCGTAAACACGCGATGTTCCCATGTCTCTCTACTGATTCCTAGCACCATTGATTCCCTGGTTTTCCACAACCTCATGCTTCACAGGGTTTAAGCCATTACCTCCTACACCTCGGTTAGCAATTCCTCCTACATTACCGGGATTTCCTCTCATCCACGACTCTCGGCACTCATTCTTAAAGTGTCCCTTCTTTCCACATCCAAAACAGGTGACGGTGGCCTTCCAGTCCGCCCCTTGTGCAGTTTGATCTGCAGCAAGTGGTCGGGACCTACAGTCTTTGGCCAAGTGTCCTACCTTAGAGCACTTCCTACACACATTCGGGCATAGTCCATGGTGGTGTCGGTTACAACGACCACACACAGGCTTACTACCTTCGTAATCTTTCCTACCTCCATTTCCTATCGTGAACACTTTGGCTGTCTCTTGCCGTTTGTTGCCATTCCCTTTTGCAACTTCGTTCCTCTTCCTCTTATCACTCCTATCATTCTTACCCTTGTCTCCTAATTCTAGCACACAAGAGTCCATCAAACTCTGAACCATAGCAATTGCCTCTTGCAAATTAACTGGCTTGGCAGCGATGACATCATTTCGAGTAGCTAAAGGCAATTCATCAGTATACCTTTCAATCTTAAGTTCTTCGGTGCGAACCATTTCAGGGCAAAGCAATGATAACTCTTGGAAACGACAAGTATAAGTCGCCATGTCAGTACCCTTAACCTTATGGTTCCAGAACTCACTCTCTAACTTCTTAACTTCATTCCTAGGACAGTAAGTCTTAATCAGGAGAGCCTTAAATTGAGTCCAAGTCATACTATAAGCTACATCAATTCCTACTGATCTGTGATAGTTGTTCCACCAGGTCAACGCCTCGTCCTTCAAGGTGAATGTTGCATACTTAACCTTACAATCCTCACCACAGTTACTCACCGCAAACACAGATTCAGTTTTCTCCAACCACCTAGTCAGGTAAACTACTCCCTCAGTTCCTCCAAAATCTATGGGACCACAGAATCGGAACTCTTTGTATGTACAACCTCGAGTTCGATTCAGCATTGGGGTTCCACTAGAGGTGTTAGAAATATTAGCCTCAGCTAGCAGTTCAGCGACACGCTGCGACACTAGCTGGTCAATGTGGGTTGGGTTCACAAGTGGAGGGTTCTGTGGAAAAGGACCATTCTCAGCATGGTCGTTCACATTCGGGTTCTCTACAGCTGGGTTATCAATGTTTGGGTTCTCAACATGTGGTGTGGTCGGGGCCGGACGACGACCTCGACGACCAGGGGCAACAACAGCAGCAGGAGCTGCTCGGTTGTTCCTACGCGGGTTTCGTCTTGTTGCCATCATTCTAGAGGCAAGAAGAACAGTTTCATAAGTTCACAATTCACGTTCTAAAATAGTGTTGGGTTCCAAGGGTCACCCAATAACGCCTGAATACATAATCAAGGCCAACAGGGATAACGCTATACCAAAGCGAAACAATCAGATACCGCATCATAACTAAAGGATGCATGTTTCCATAACTATAACTCATAGGTTTCAAAAGTGGAAATACATGGAAGGATACGGAGAAATAAAAAATGATCCTAATAACGATACTAGTAAGACAACTAGGATAATCCTACATCTCGAACCAAGTACTACTTAGTTTCAAGATGGTACAAAACCATAAATCTAATACTATCTAGCCACGTCTACGAATACCATTCACTGACCTCCTAACATCGTCAACCTCTCTCCACAATGATGCTAGCTCAACACATCGAGCGTCGCGATCACTCTTAAACTCTGCGACCTCTCTCTCTAACTCACCAATCCTATGCCAAATCGCTCTATCAGCATCACGAGCTGTCGCGAACCCTCTTAGCAGGTCCCCAACCTGCTCCTGGAGCTCCGACATACCCTCATGAAAAACCCTAGTCCTCCTGACTACAGTACCCATATCAACTCTCAGATCCTCAATACTAGCCCTAGATACTCCAACCAATCGATCTGTCAACTGACTAAGCCTAGTACCCTGCGATGTAATCCTCTCCCACATCAGACCCGTCTCACCATACTCCTCGGGCTCAGAAACAATCTCCGATGGTATCTCTAATCCTAACGGGCTACCTATATAAGGTGAGTAAGGTGGTAAGTCGATGTCTAAAGGTTGTCCAGGGGACTCAGGCTCAGGCGCTGGTCCCAGAGAATGTGCAGGACTCTGCAATGGAGGAGTACCCCCTTCTGGGATATCCTCATCATCCTCCTCCTGAGGATCCTCATCCTCATCAACATACTGCTTCTCAATCTCATCCTCCTCCTCAACCTCATGCTCCTCCTCACCCTCATCCATAGGGGGAGAGTCCGTGAGTCGGAGTCTCTGTGCAAGTAAATCCTGAGGTGGTACACTAGGAGATCTAGGCCTCCTAAGACATGGTGATGCTGCTAAGCGGATAGGTGATGATGGTGGTCTCACGGACATGCGGGCAGTGCTATAAGCAAGCCTAGGAGTCTGTGCTCGAGCTAAAACCTGATGTAAAGTGAGCTGCCTAGATGAGCTAGGACGATCTGATGATGATGAACTAGTGTGACGGGGCAATCTCATAAGGATCACCCTGCGCAACCGTCATGAGAGTCAATGCTGGTGAACTAGCAACAGCAAGGACCTCCTCAGACACATCAAAAGCTAGTGAAGGCATAGTCTGTGACAACGGCATAGGGTAGGTATAAGTGTTCGAAACAACTAGTTTTAATAAGCGCATCAACTTAACCAAAACACATATCACATAATGAAAGCTTTAAAAGTAGAGGTACCGCATTACTCAAAATATGCCTTTAAATAAAACACATAAGTTTCATATCAAATCAATCGAGTTCAACATTCCCAAAATCACAATATACAGTTTACTCAAACCAAATTCTGTAATATCTCGATAATCACATCTCATTTTCCAAAACCAATAATCATGTCTCATTTCCAAAATCAACAATCATATCTCGTTTCCAAAATCAATAATCGTATCTCGTTTCCAAAATCAATAATCGTATCTCGTTACCAAAATCAATAATCATATCTCCAAATAATAACGTTTCCATAATCAGTTCACAATATCCCTTAACATATCATCTCATTATTCAATTTGCAGTTCATACCGTAATCAAATAAGAAGCTTCGGCTTGGCAAGCGGGCGTGCGTCGGCCGAGGATCAATTTTTCTTAAAAGTGGTTATAGTTTAGGGTTTATAAAATACCTAATTATCTATAACCTTGAGATCTGATACCAATCTGTAACACCCCCAAATCTCGGTACAACGGAAGACTTAATCAAGTTATCGGGGCGTTACTATTGGATTGGTATCGCACACAAGTATAGCAGAAAGATAGCCATTTAACATTCAATCCAATCCCAATTTTAGTTAATCCAAACATTTAATCCAAAAGAGTAATTATTAGGCCCAAAACATAGTTTAATAAAATATGTCCTCATAGTTTATCAGAGTCAGAAATGATCCTTGAACCCCGCCTTCTTGGCAAGCTTCCACCGATCAAGTAATCCAAACATCTCACAATTACCTGAGAAATCATGCTAAAAGGTAAGCTTACACTGGTGAGTTCATAGGTTTAAGTTCAACAAAATCATAGTGGACCTGTAAGAGTTGATTTGCTATGCAAGACCTAAGATAGATATATACCGTTTCACACACTGATCCTAACCGGATCTCCAATCATATCCCGCATCCAGGGACTACTCGGGCTCCGCGACTCTAGTCCAGCACTGTCATGGCAAAATCTAGAACAATTGCCAACCCCGGACTAGGTCGAGGTAGAAGTCTATTCTTAGTTAGGCACGGTTAAGCCTAAACTAAGGCAATAACTACCGCACATCTATCTAAACAGTCAAGCATATAAGCAAATCCAAATAGTTTTAACGGTCCAAAAACAGCAGCATGATTCTCACCCCAAAATAGTTCAAAACGTAGTTAAAACGTATATAAAAATGGGGCTATGAAACTCACCTCAAGCAATCAACGCAAGCAATCAACGTACAAATAAACACTAGCAGAAGATAACGGTATCACAACACAGCAACTATCGACTCGGCACAACCTATTAATGTAGACCAACTTTAATATATATATATTCATCAAATCAACGTTATCTACCCCAATATGTTCCATTCTTTATTTCCAAAAACGTCTCGTTTCACCATTTAATCCTAGTGTTTGGTATTCCTCATGTGGGTGTATCGACTCAATATGATGCCATGAATGCACTCAAACAACCAATATATAACTCAATGCGACACAATGAGACCTCTAAACGATAAGCTCCATAGTCCAATAAGTTTCGGAATAAATAGTAGACCTTATCGAATTCGTCAACTCGATAAACTCATTTATTTACTCGTGTCGCTTATTATCCCATAAATCAATCGTATCCTAAAGAGTCATAAGGATAAGTCACCCATTAATAAGGTTACCCAACGTACCTAGCGGGCTCTTATTAGATTCGTCAACCTAATAAGTCCGCTACCCACGTGGATTAACACTATTAATGCTAGGTTATCCGTAACCCATGCACACAACATAAGCAATTAAATACCTAAACCAATATTAAATGTCCATAATTGACATTTATTGATAAACGTGTACTCGAAACATTAATTACTTATTTATTACAAAATATTTCCAATTTAGTCGTTAGTTTTCATTCAAAAATTGTAAGTAACAAGATAAATCTTGTTATCGATATTTTTGGTACAAAAGCCCATTATTATGTACATTTCATAGTTTTATTAGCATTTTCATATCTATACATTATATATAAGAGGAGGCATGCCACATAAAATGCCACTTGGCATCCCATAATGCCAAGTCATATTTCCATGTCATCACATTTAGTCCACCTAAGCAACCAAAATCCGAAATTAATTAGTACAAAAATTCATTGGAGAGGATCGAACTTGGGTGGTTTGTAGAATTAACACACTTGATAACCAATAGACCAACATCTTTTTTGTTTTATATTTTGCAACACCTAATCTATAAACCTTCTGCGATTAATGATTTTTGCTAATCTGGATTATGCATAATGTAGCCCAATATACACGATTCATTCATTTAGAACCCTAATAATAGTTCCACAAGTCGATTCTCTCTATCTCTCTCACTATTTTTTTTCTTCTAAAAACCCTAATATGTTGAAGTTCACACAATTAATGCTAAATTCATATACTGTAATTCTTATCAGGTAAATGCGGGCTTTGCTACTAATTCTAGCACGTACAACTGCTGCTAAAAAGAAAGATTCAAGTTCTGAATCTGATTCAGATGACAGTTCTGAGGAGGTAATATTTTGTTACTTTTATTTTGTAAAGGTTTATGTTTGTCTATTTTGGTTGTTTACTAATTTATGTTAATATACAAGAGGAAGCCAAGCATGCTGCAAAGAAGCCAGCACCAGCTCCTGCTAAGAACGGAAACAAAGCAGACAGAGATTTCTAAAGATGATAGTGATTCCGGGAAAGTGGTATTGTATTTTTTATTCATATTACCCTTATGCTTGTTATAAAAGTATTACCTTCTTTAAAGTTTAGTTAACTAAAGCCTTTAGTCAAATGAAAGACTACTTACATGACGTTGATGAGAGAGCAAATGGCTTGTAAAGATCTGCTATCCGAAGCATAATTTGAATCTTTCGATCAGCTTCGAGATACCATGCATTAAAAGCCCCAAAAAGTATTATGTTTGCATATTTAACTCCCTTCAAAAGAACAGCAAAACTGTTATAAAAAAGTGATATATAAACTTTCCTATGTTCAATATTTGTTAACACATTAGATCTTATTAGAGATGATCAATGATGAGAATACCTTTAAGGGAATTTATATAATGGACTGCCATATATCTCTTAAAGCTAGACATGGAATCAAAAAACAAAGGGTTGGTTGCTGGTATAATGGGGTTTCCCTGTCGGTTTCTTAATGGTTTATTAGCAAAGTAATCAAAGATGTAGTTCACGAAGCTAGAAATTTTCAATGGGTTTGACGTGGATGATCCGACATGATAAATGATCTTTGAGCAAGGTTTCTTTGTATGAGCCACCATCTCTACAATCATAGCATTAATCACCATATCTGCTGGGATCTGCATGTTTTACAAAATTGTTTCTGTCCGTCATGATTCCCTTTTTATAATTCGCAAGTTTATAGAAAGAGATAACGACATGTTATCTCAGTTTTTGGTCATTTAAGTCCATGCAACTGACCTCATAATAGTGTACATGTACAACATTTTTGAGGTATATACCAGTCATATAGATTATGAGGTAAATTACCACGTCAAGTACTTTGCTAAGTTCTGCAAGGAAGCAAGATACCTTCCCTCTACCATATGTAGCAATGATGTCATCAATAGTTCTGGAAAATTAGTTTAATTGGGTTCATGATATTATTAAGAATAATATAGTGTAATGGTTAGCTAAACCATTACACTAATTTTGCTGTGTACTGTAAATAGAATGTAATTTGATTTACTTGACGCCTTCAATCCATCCAGGAAACGGAAACGGTTCTTTATAAGTACTGGTGATGACAGTACGACGTACTAAGACCAGTGACACATCTTGTCTTAATCCGTCGAACAATAGCATCTCCCCCATTGCCTTGGTGAAAACATAAGTATTTGGCCATCCATGCAACTTTGCCCTTCAAACAGTAAGCATGAAAAATTATTACGATACTTGATTTCACTTTTATAATTTTAGTGAAAACCTCATATTGCACTGATTGTTCAAATAATACTTCAAATAAAAAACTTGTTTAGAACGAAAAGTGACAAACCTTTGGATACCAAATTCCTTCATTTCAGCTGAGATGGCTTCTTCATTAGCTTTCTTATCCGCGAGAAGTCTAAGTCTTTCTTGTATCACCTTCATCTCCTTCTTAATGTCAAGATTGTTTTTTCCATTTAGTGTCTCGCTCATCTGGAATGGTGTTTCCAATATGACTCCAGGCTGTTCACCGGAGACAAATGCTGAAACAAGACAAGTTAAGATCAAGATTATTGTGTTTCAGTTGTGTTACATTGTTTTATAATTTATATGTATGCCTTCAATGATTTTTTTAGATTCATTATAGATCACTACTACAAAAAACAATTTTCGGAAAGCCCATTTGATAAAGCTAGGGAAGAAAAGCGTACCAAAACCGAAAAAGAAGTAATAAAAGTAATTTCACTACTAGAAAGTTGACTTTCAATGACATATTTTGCGAGAGATAGATATCCGTCTCTAATTACAGTTAAGTTGTGGAGACTGATATAGGCTATGTTAAGCTATGACGTTGAATTACCAAGAGTACAAGGTAGGACTCTGTGTGTGCATTAGCTCCTTAGGATCCTACTCTTAAGTGATGCAGAAGAAGATTGACAAAGCTTTGTCAGGTGAGACAGAGGCTTTGAAGTTTTAACAGAGGCTTCTACAAAAGGCTTCATCCAGACGCTCTATCAGGCGGACATAGGCTCCTTGGCTATAACTGGAAGCATGGGCTTGCCCATAAGGAGTTGCACTTGGATTGTATTCTTGAGGAGAAAGCTATGGTTAGGGTTTCCACCACTATAAATACCCCCTCAATGTAATTGTAAACTTGGACCTTACGTATGTGTACCTCGTGCAATTTGGCACAGATCCTGTGCAGATTTGCACATAGCTTAATAATATCTCTCTAGAGATAATGAATTGTGAATTTGTAATTTTTAGTTTAAGATTTAAATTTTTTGCTTAATATGGTTATAAATTTTCACACTACTACAGCTTATCATGATTCATCTGGAAGGCGAGTCTAGGAAGCAGTACTCTACATTCATGGACGGCTTCAAAGGCATAGGATAGAAGGAATTTAGAGAAGAAGTATGTAATTTGCAGACAAATTATATCCGGTGATTTAAATGAAGATTGTGTTACAATGGGGAAACATAGACCGGTAAGTACTTGCCAAATCTTTAGCTGATCACATGGGTTCTGATGTTATTACATATGCTCAGGTATTAAATCATTGATCGATCTTTGACAAGAACGGGCACTCAAACCTACTGTGTGTGACTAACGACTTATTGCAAGTGCTTATCGAGGCTAAACATAGTAGATATGGAGTTTTTAACAAACACTCAAAATTGCTTAGAGCACACAAGCACTTACGTAAACAATACCAAAAACCTTTAAATATATGTATAGTTAATCAGTTATTGTTAATTTGTAGGGAGTGATCAAAGGACTGGTGGTGGAAAGTCTCATTGCAAGTTGCAAAGTAAGGGAAAGCCATTGTTTTTTAAACATGAAACAACTTCTGAATTAGTTTGTTTTTATATCAATATTGATCATACACTGTTAAGTGAATAAATTAAGGGGGTGTTTGTTTTAGTGTAGTTACCGGGCTTATGAGCTTATGTATATTTGGAAAATATCATAAGGCTGCTTTTGCATCATTTGAGCTTACTTTTTGCTGTTCATCCTAATGGAGATGCATTCGGGAAATTGTGTAGTTTTCTGTCACATTAGGATATAAAGAGATACATGAAACCAACCTTTTATTGTTTGTATTTTTATCATGCAACTGGTGTAAGGTATTTTCCGCTTCTTTAGAAAATTATTTATGTTTATTCTATAACTGTTAGTCGTGACTTGAGCCCAACCATTTGTATTACTACTACTTTATGCAGTGCTTTGTCCCAATTAAATGGATTTATTCCTGAAAGTTTGTGCTTTGGTTCCTGCTACATTGAGTAAGAAATTTAAATGAAGAAAGGGTATGATAAATGCGGTGGTGACCAGGGATACAATGAAGATGGTATGATGTAATTACGCGATTCCAAGTAACAACAAGGTGGCAGTAACTTAGATTTTTATCCGATTTGGTTTTAAGTTTTCTAATGGTTCTTGATCATGATACAGGTTGCTTCTATCATGACCGTGTGGAATTAAATGCAGCCTGCATATGCTTCTCACATGTGGAACGAAGCCTTCAACAAGCGACTTGGTACTAAGGTCTGCTCGACTTTTGCTAGAATTGGACATGTTTTTCGAGTGATAATTTTAAATCTAAAGACGCGGGAATGAGCAGGTTGGGTAATGGGTCAAATCGATTTGGAAAAACAATAGTTCTTTTATGAGCAATGGGTTTGGATAAACAATAGTACTTCGAGTTGAGGTTGGGCGAGTTTGCTTGCTATGAATAAAAAATATGTGAAACTTGCAGATTTTGGTCTTACAAAGAAGAAACTATTACTGAAATGATGACAACCGATACAGGGACTTACCGTAGAAGTACTTGGATCCTCTGAAATCACGCATTCCTAATTAGAAAGAGAAACCAAACAAAAATGAAGAAAAGTTATAATTAGTTACCTGGAGGAGTAGGCGGCCCTGCATTTAAGGCACATTTGATATGAGTAAAATTTCTACAGTTTGCACAGTGATACAACCATTCACTCCGTCGAATATATTTCTTGCAAAATTCGCAATATTGGGGGAAGTTATAGAAATGATCTGGAAGCGAATGGACGAGAACAAGTGAGTGTTTAGGGTGATGTGGTAGATTGAGGTTAGGGGCTAAGGTTGTACAACCCTTGTGGATATAAAAGTCACAGCTATCACATAGATAAAACAAGTCTTTTTCTTCAGTTTTGCAAGCATCACAAAGGATTGCAGCAGGTCTTAATTGAAGGGTTAAAGTGTGTTTTGGGTGACCTTTATGTTTGAACTTGACCATTGCCTCTTCCCTGATAGCATCAACTTCTGACTCGCGAGCAGACTCAATAGCACAACAATTAATGCAAAAGGCGTATACAGGCTCATCACTTTCAACATAACACAACCCATGAGTTAAGCTTTCAAGACGACATACATCACAGGTAAAATATTTATATCCTGTTGTTCTCACAATAAAGAGTTTTAGAGGATGCTGAAATATGGAAGGGAGGTTAATAGTGAGTGGAAGCTGTGCACATGATTTATGCAGAAAAAAACGACATTCAGTACAACCATATGCAGAGCCACTTAACGATATGGGTTCTTCACATGCAAAGCAGCGAACAACGTCTCCGTTCTCTTCATCGTCGCCACCTTCGTTCCAATTCTCGATGAGCTTCAAAGGATGCTCTTGGTGAGCAAAATGATTCATCTCTTCCATTTTTACTCTCAAACCTTAGCTTAGATTGATGATGTATAAAAACTTTGACAATATCTTAAACCATAATGAAATTTTCTATATAAATTCAAACCAAGCTGAAAAACTTTTATACGTTTAGCTATAGAAAAACGTTTAACAGCAATAAGTTGCTACTAACCTTTTCTTCGTCAATTTTTGGTTAGACACTTTGTATACAATATCAAGATAATGTATTCGTGATTTTTCATTTATGTCACTATTTTATGACCACAATAATTTTATATCACATACTAACCACACATTTCGTGTTACGCTATTCCGAGTAACAACAAGGTGGAACTTGACACAATGCAGCAGCCAATTATCATAGCGATTAGCTCTTGCAGTGTATCCAAATATAGAGGTATTTACTTATTACAAATATTCTATATAACAATAGGCTAAGATTTACCATAACTATAATTATCATTTCAGATTATCAGTTATCAGCTACACCTGCGACTTATTATTATCTAAATCCAAATATAGCAGAGGCCGAACAATCAAGAGCAGAGTACACTTCTTTTATTCAGACACTTATATACATACAATATTTATACAAATCTAAATTATCTCAAAAACATCTTTGTTAACAGGTATACGGCAAGATATCAGATGAATCCACCACTCAAAATACGCAAAACAACATATAAAGATGAGTTGCTAGAGATGAAAAGAAATAGGTTTCCGCTGAAAACTCTGCTGCGACAAAATCCAAATAGCTACAAGGTTAGCTTCTCAATATATATAATAATATCAGTTACTCCTTTTAACAAACACAACCCTACTAATACATATTTAATTTATTAAAGGCTGTCAGGTTTACCAGTGACGCAAAAATCACTAGCATCGACATGGATAAAAATTGGTACTACACCTCATGCAACAAATGCAGCCGCAAAGTCACTGAACAAGATGATGTTTACAGCTGTCTAGATCATGGAAAACAAGAGAAACCGTTTTACAGGTAACTATTTGTCTCGCACACTTTTACAATCCACTTTATATAACAAGAAATATTAAACTTATGAATTTTTCAAAATAAACTCAGATACAATTTTAAAGGGCTGATCACAGACCCATCTGCTACTGCACCAATAACGTTTTTCACACCAGCAGCCAACGATGTTGTTGGATACACATGTGAGCAGTTAGTTGAGAACCACAGTCCAGCAATTCCAAAACAAATGCCACCAGAAATCACAATAGTCAAAGGACAACAACATGTGTTTCAATTCCATTTCAACACAACTGGTAGCAAAACAGATTTTATACGCGACGCGGTTTTCACCAACAAAAAAAGCACTCAAGAAACAACTAGCATGTCAATAGCCACTACCCCACAAACCACACAAGGTAATAATTTAGAAATTAAGTTATTGTTTACAATACAGAAAACTGATGATACAAAACAATTAAAGGGTTTCCCTCAAAATCACAATCACAACAGAACTTATGAGAGATACACGCTCTAAAAAACACAGAGATATTTGATATAATGAAGAGATATGATAAGTCTTCAGCTTATATACTCATGAGAATCCAAAGCACTCTTTACTAAAGATTGTTATTCATATTAGCAAGTGTAGCCTTTTGTTTGCATCAAGTGGTCGTATTCACGTGTAAATAATTGTCTCTTTTGGTCAATCAGGAATCCGAGTCCGAAGCAGAACCTCTCCAAATAGTCATTTCAGGTACATCTATTCATAATTTCTGAATCCATCAGTTTTCTTAGATTCATTCTTATAATTATCTAAAGATTATTCTTAGAAAAAAAAGGAAAATATAAATGAAAGATCAACTTCGATTGTCAAAAGTATAAGTATACAATAAAAGAGTGACAAAAAAGAAAAGAGAATTGTCAAATTGTGGGAAAAAAGATTAGGCATTATTACAGCCTCTTAGGAGAATTGTCATTTCTGTGTTGAAGTCAAAGAGTGTTTAGTTGGAGCAACATGTTGTGAAAGAGTTTTCTGTGTGTATACACATAAACACACATGTTGTATCTCTCCCACTCTTTTTTATCCCCGTTCTTTCTTGGAAGCCAAATGTATAAAGGTTGAAGTTTATCGTGTATCTATTTTGTTTACTTTTCTGCAAAGATGAAAGATTACCGAGTTATTACTCACCAAAAAATAAGTTATAAGACGTATTACCTCTTTATTACAGCCATAATGGGTCAAATTCTAAAATGATGATTAAGAGGGTGTTTGGGAATGCTTATTTATGTACTTCGCCTGAAGTACCGAGGAGATTAATTTTGATTGCATTATGCTTGGACTGCAACCTTGAATCTTCGGAGGTCATGAATTGTGAGTGTGATAAAAAGTTTCAATGTTTGCATGGTGATGGTGGCACACTTACATGAGTGGCTGCAATGGAAGCTAATGCCATGGTAAGATGGACCTATTTTTTTTTAGTAACATGTCACAATGGTTTGTTAACAGCAATTGCATCATGTGTAATAGTAGATCGGGGCTGATGGAAATCTACTTATTTAATCATTAAAGGTTTGTATACTTATTATTAGTGTAAATATTATTGTTATGCATCGTCATCAAATCAGTGAGAATGTTGCTTGAGATAGATTTTGGCCTAACCTCTAGCACTTTACTTCCTGGGCATAAACATTCTACGATCAGGTGACTTCATACTCCCTCAACTTCTCAGTGTGTTCGCAGGCATGGCGGGGTAAATTGGTAACATTACAGCCATGGCGCATTTATCCTCTTCTTTGCAATTGTTATAATATCTAAGCCTAATTGGTCACAAGGTATATTTGAAGCTATTGATGATTATCTTTATAATTGTAAATCGATTAGATTATAGAACCAAAGAACATACATGCTTCCACTGTGGTTTTTTGGTAAACAAGTGAAAGTAGGAATGGGGGTGTTTGAGCATTGAAGGAATAAATAATGAAATTTTATAAAGTTCTTATCTTGATAATCATTTGACATATGGTGTCTTGACTTAATAATAAGTCTTACATCATAAATATACTTATTAGCAAAACCAGCTAATATATTTGACTATTTGAGTAAGTCTTTGACATAATAGTATACTTATATATGAGTTTTCCATGTGTGCTTCAAAAAGACACTATGTTGCCTATACAAAAAGCTTATGTTTATCCCTATGAGTTTATAGATTGTGATTAAATATATATCTTACTGTAGACACACAATTGCTAACATAGAGTACATAAAATAGAATGAAACGTAGTTAAATATTTGGCATCATGTTTATAGGTAAATGTTTCGTATTCTTCTGGTATTCGAGATGAAGTAACACGTTTGCCTTTGATATGATAATCAGTATATGACATAGAAATATAGAATATGCATATGGAAAATACGAGTACTCGAAAAGTTGGGTGTTCCACAAGCCAAACTTAACGTGATAATTCTTTTATAGCCCTCAACATCTATTGATTATCATTCTTCTCGGTACATAGTTTGATATTTTGTGATAATTTTAATGTTGTGATCTTGCGTTCTTATTTCATATGAAGAGCCCGTATAGCAAAAGCTTATATTACTTAAAAAAGGTAATCATTATATAATTACTCTTTTCTTTATCTTAAGGAATACTTAGATGCTTGAAAATGGGCGGATAAGTTAATTGGTGAATACAGATAAACGGGTGTCAAAATGGATGGGGTGACCTATAATTACCTTTTATGAAAGTGCTTATAGGGCTGTTTGAAGCCGATAGTACGAAATTATAATACCACACTTAAGTAATATTTCGGGCATCTTATCTTAATATATGAACATTACAAACATGTAAACAAATAGGGACTAGAGGTGTTTTTTTTTTTTAAAATTCGATATATGCATGTTATTGTCATTGGTTCATAGGAACTGATTTTCACCATGGTGAGTTCGATGTTGGTTACGGTCCCGAAATGGCCAAGATTACATGATAGTAAAGAACTCATTGGGTGCATAATGGGGTGAGTCGGGTTGCTTGAAAATGGATAGAAACATTGCATATAAGGCA
>BPTQ01000006.1:255747415-255789915 GCA_019973895.1 Chrysanthemum seticuspe | reverse complement strand
GTCACTAATTAGCTTTAATTTCATGTTCTACCCAAAAGCCCCAAATTTGTTCATAGGGTCGAAACCCTAATTTCCAATTCGTGGCTTTTTATTGCCCAATCAAGCTCAAAACTTGTTCCATTTACCTTATCTAATCACCAATTGCAAAACCCCTTTGAAACCCTAAAAGTACGAATCTTGATTCAAAGATTTGAAGGTGTTATTGAAGTCCAAATGGTGCGTATGATATATGGTTGGAAAGAGGAGAAAGAGAGCTTCAATATGGTGGTGGAGGTGGGGGTGACGCACCGGCGGCGGCCTGTGGTGGCCGGAATAGTGGCGGCGGCCACAAGGTGGTGGCTAGGGTTTATTTTAGAGAGAGGTTAGAGAGAGAAAATGCTTGTGTGTGTTTTAGAGAGAGAAATAAATGAGGTGAAATGAGGGTTGGGTAGGGTATTTATACTAGGCCACTAGGGACCTCAAAATAATTATTTTAGGAGGAGGGGGCGCTGGCTTTAAGAGAAAAGGGGAGGGTCGGAGTTGTAATTTTTCGTAACTATCCCGTTTACCCATTCCCGAGCTCATATATTGTCCCCCGAGTGTCCCTCAATGTTTATTCAACTTTCTAACATCGTTATTTACGTTTTTCCACGAGTTTTGACTATTTATTTGTCAATTTTCGAGTTACAGTCTAAAAGTTACAATAATTCTTGTTTTAGGCTTTTCTAGTGCCGAATCGAATAGTGCCTACCAAATAGAGTTAAAACTCATACGATAACTCATTTAATAATGAAATAAGTCATAAAAACTAATAGACGATATAAAATCAAGTCATGGTTTATAAAAATAGTGATAAAGGCAAAACTCGGTTTAGTTTAACGTAATGCGGTTGATGATGTACCCTCCGAATAGCTCGAAGGACACTCCTCCGAGACGTGTCGAAGCCCTTCCATACGAAGGCCCAAGTTAGGATTCCAAAATATCCATAGGCGTCAAACCATTCGTTAGCACGAAGGTTACCTAATGGGAATTCGCCATTCGAAGCCCTAAGCCCTTCGGGGTATGGCTGACGAAGGAACAATGGATAGGGGAACCTCCTGAGTTGGTCAAACCCACGATCTCCCTCTCTCTCTTGGCTTCCCCGTCAAGTCTGAGACCGTGGGTCACTAAGCCCTAGCGGTTACCCACAATCATCGAACGCCCTCATGATCTCCGACATTCATGCAGAAGTGCTCTCAACCCTATTTCATCAACTATAAATAGGTTGGACGGGCAATGGATTATGGTGGTTCGCAGGGTCATACCCCTGCGTAATCACTTAACGTAGTGTTTCGTATTTCTTATTCTCAGGTGAAAGGCAAGTCTTGGTTGGAACATACACCCCTCATATCTTTGATCATCATCGAATCCTGGTAGTGCAATCTATTGTACAATCAGTGGTGCCATCCGTGGGACCACTAATATTAGTCCCGTAATCACCCAGTCCTAAAACCCTAACCAACTACACTACATTTTCGGCATGGAACCAGGAAGAGAAGATACACCTCCACCGGGTTTCTCTACCCTAGTCCCTCTTAACATAACTAACACCGATAATCTCGCCCCTATAATGGCCTCAACCTTTACCACACGATCTCGTTTGGAAACTACTCCCGTACATCACGCCACAACATCCGCTAACCCTATTCCAGATATTAGCCCCGCCTTCGTTGAGGCAAACTTTGAAGCCTTGGATTCTTTACTAAGGGCTCATAAAAGGCAGGTTCGCAACACTAAAATGCGAAGAGAGTTGGAATACTCCAGTGACGAGTATGATGAAGAGATTAAAATAGAGGAGAGGCCTTAACCTGTTAGCAGGGGGCGATCGGCCCTGCGAAATGGTTCTCCTTCCATCAGAAGGCCAAACGGGAGGACTGTAGGCTTTGAAGAAGGACCCGGAGGAGATCCGGGAAGAAGGGAAAGAACTCTAACGGAGGAAGCAACCCGGTAGGGAATGGAGGAGTAAACCTACCCCCTCTCCTAGCTGCCCATTTAGGAAGAGAGGGGATGGGGGCTCCAATACCCCCTTCATATGTTTCGAGTGTCGGAGGCCCTCCTCCATACTCAGGCATGAATCAGTTACCCCCCTCCGGTAATGAACCCCTACCTACCGGCTCAAACATACAACAATTACCCTTCGTACATGTTCACTCCCAAACCAGAATTACCAGCAAATGCCCTATGGACATGTTCCTACGCAATCGATGGGTGTAAACCCTTCGTACCAACCTTCTACTGTTTACCCTACCTACACACAGCCATTTCCTAACCCGTATAATCCTACACCTGTTTATCCACCTCCATACAACCCGCACTATGCCCAATCCTCTAGAGCTTGCACACCTTTCGTGAAATGGATCGAAGACTACCCTCTACCTAACGGTGTAAAGATGCCTACTCATATAGCCACCTATGATGGGAAAGGCGATCCTGATAACTTCCTCTATTTATTCGAAGGCGCTATCAAGATGCAAAAGTGGGTCATGCCCGTAGCATGCCACATGTTCACTTACACGCTCCGAGACTCCGCGAGAATATGGTGGAATGGACAGAAGTTGGGAAGCATTGTAAGTCTAGACGACCTCAAGGCTAAGTTCCGATCACACTTTAGCCAACATAAGAAGTACACCAAGACCCATCTAACCGTGCACACCATCAAGCAAAGGGACAATGAAAGCACAAGGTCCTTCGTTACGAGGTACACCGATGAAACTTTGCAAATTCTGGGTTTGCACGAAGATCAGAGGATCTCAGGTTTTGTACATGGCCTTCGGACACGAAGCTTGGTGGAATTCCTATCCACCGATCTTCCCACCACTTATAAGGCGCTGATGGAGAAGACTTACACTTGGATTGAGTCCAAAGAGGTAGCAGCAAACGGGGCTCCGATAGAGCAAAAGGAAGCTTCTGACAAATTCTCTCGAGGGTCCTCATGGGAAGGATCCAAGAACAAGAAGAAGAATAGAGACCGCTTCACTCCATACAACAAAGGTTCGAACCACGGACTCTTGACGAACTTAGTCAAATCTCCCAGGGAGATTCTGGCTACCGAGAAAGCCGCAAAGTCCTTCGATCCACCACCTCGGATGACAGCACGAAGCAAAGCCAGAGACATGTCCAAGTACTGCCATTTCCATGAAGACCATGGACACGACATGAACAACTGTAGAGAACTAAAGAAGCAGATCGAAGAGGTAGTGCGGTCCGGACAATTAGCACATCTGGTTAAAGGCATCAAAAAGGGGAAGGACAAGTTCTCCGACACCCAACTGGGTAAGTGGAAGGGGAACAAGAAGGAGGCTATGCCCACAGAAGCTCCGATACTAATGGTGCACAAGCACGATCCAACCTTGAAAAGGAAGGAAGCAGACGGGGAGCTGGGAAGCGTAGGGGAAATAACCTTCCCTTACGTCTTAGGGCAGACACCTTCAACTGACCCCGTGGTCATCTGGGTACGAATCTCAAACAGGGAGGTAAATCGAGCATATATGGATTGTGGAAGCTCCTGCGAGATCATTTATGAGCATTGTTTCCTAAAGCTCAAGTCATCCATACGCTCACGAAGGGTGGACTCAAAAACACCACTAGTAGGGTTCTCCGGCGAACACTCATGGCCCCTGGGAGAAGTACCGTTAGAAATCACCATAGGCGAAGGCCCTTTATCCCGCACAGAAACACTCACCTTCGTTATAGTCAGGTTAGAGTCTCCTTATAATTTGTTATAAGGGAGAACAGCTAGGCAAAAGATGGGCATTGTTGTTTCCACCATACATGCTGCTATTAAGTTCCAAACCCCCTTCGGAGTAGGAACTGTCCATTCTAATTATGGGGCGGATAAGGGTGTATATGGTGTCAAAAAGATCAAAGAAGAATTGGAGGAGCCCCCGATAGCAATTCTAAGCTGCACAGATGCGGAGGAGCGAGTTGTAGTTAACCCTAGCTACCCTGAACAAACGGTGGTAGTAGGAAAGCAACTCCCGGCGAATTTTAAGGCGAAGCTCATGGAACTGTTGCGGACTAACCTTGATGTTTTTGCTTAGAAACATTCTGACATGACAGGGGTACCAAGAACTTTGCTGATCGACGGACAGTCCTTTGGAATGGAGCATAAACTCAATGAGTACAAACACATTAAGCAGATAAAACAGAAAAGAAGGAGCCTAGCCCCCGAAAGAAACGCTGCAGCCTGCAAAGAGGTGGACGAACTCACACA
This sequence comes from Chrysanthemum seticuspe, assembly GCA_019973895.1. NCBI lineage: Eukaryota > Viridiplantae > Streptophyta > Magnoliopsida > Asterales > Asteraceae > Chrysanthemum > Chrysanthemum seticuspe. The sequence continues at coordinate 255,785,684 of BPTQ01000006.1, read as the reverse complement.
AGCAGGCATCCTAAGGGAAGTTAAGTACCAAACCTGGGTAGCCAACCCAGTAATGGTCAAAAAGAGCAACGGAGGGTGGCGCATGTGCGTTGACTTCACTGACATCAACAAAGCATGCCCGAAGGATTGCTACCCCCTACCAGAAATTGACTGTAAGGTAGAATCCTTGGCAGGCTTCCGGTTAAAATGCTTCTTAGATGCCTACAAAGGGTATCATCAGATCCAGATGGCAAAGGAGGACGAAGAAAAGACAGCCTTCTACACGAGCAAAGGTGTCTACTATTACAGAAAGATGCCTTTCGGATTAAAGAACGCAGGGGCCACTTACCAACGGCTCGTAGATAAAGCCTTCAACAAATAAATAGGCAGAAATCTCGAAGCATACGTTGATGACATGGTTATCAAAAGCAAGATGGAGGAGGACCTGCTCCTCGATGTACAGGAAACCTTTGACCAACTTCGGGCGATTAACATGAATCTGAACCCTAAGAAATGCTCCTTCGGTGTCGAAAAGGGACAATTCCTAGGGCATTTGATCACTAAGCAGGGGATAAAGGCTAATCCCTCCAAGTTCAAGGAAATTTCGGATCTCTAAGCCCCTAAGTGTCTAAAAGACTTGCAAAGCCTCAATGGGAAGCTGGCAGCTTTAAGCCAGTTTTTGTCGAAGGGGGCTGACAGGTCCCTACCATTCTTCAAAACACTCAAGGGATGCGTGGATAAGAAAACTTTTCAATAGAGTCAGGATGCTGAGGCTGCCTTTCAGAAAATGAAGGAGTTCATCGAAATCCTTCCAACACTTACAGCCCAAATCAAAGGCGAAGTGTTGTTCATGTACTTAGCATCCTCAATGGAGAGTATTAGCGCAGTCCTTATGGCGAAACGAGACAAATGGTAGATCCCCATTTACTTTGTCAGCAGGGTCCTACAGGGGGCAGAGATCAACTATCCAACATTGGAGAAGTTAATACTAGCCCTAATCTACGCAGCAAGGAGGCTCCGACACTATTTCCAGGCCTATCCAATCACAGTCTTAACCTACAAGCCACTCAAATAGATCTTTTCGAAACCTGAAAAGTCTGGGAGGGTGGCTAAATGGGCTATTGAGTTTGGAGAACACGAGATAGAGTTCAAGGGATGAAACTCTATTAAAGGCCAAATTCTCGCAGATTTCTTGGCAGAAACACCTTCCGAGCCTGACGTAGAAAAAGAAGAGCCCATAACCAACCTCATTCAAGTACAGGCTGAATGGAAGCTTTACACAGATGGAGCATCCAGCTCTGATGGTTCTGGAGCAGGCCTAATGCTGGTCAGCCCTGACGGGAAGGAGCATACATATGCTCTCCGTTTTGAGTTCGAAGCCACAAACAATGAAGCGGAGTATGAAGCGCTGCTAGCAGGCCTCCGACTAGCTAAAGATATGGAGTTCAAAGCTCTCGCTATTTTCGTAGACTCCCAATTGGTAGCAAACCAAGTAACAGGCTCCTATGAAGCAAGGCAGCCCGTCATCAAACAGTACTTGGAAAAAACAAAGGAAATGCTGGAGAGCTTCGACTCCTACACCATCCAGCATGTTTGTAGGAATCAGAACAAGAAGGCAGATGCACTAAGCAAGCTAGCTTCAATGGCCTTCGCTCATCTCACTAAAAAAGTACTTGTCGAAGTCCTTCCTGAAAGATCCATTGTTCGCAAGGAAGTTGCGGATGTGGTTCACGAAGAAGGAGAGACGTGGATGACTCCCATAAGGGAATATTTGATAAGTGGTCTTCTCCTTGAAGATCCAAAGCTAGCAAGGAAGGTTCGGATTAAGTCCCCGCAGTACCGGCTAATAGGAGAAACCCTATATAGAAGGTCATTTTTATCACCTTGGTTAAGATGTGTGGGACCCAAGCAGGCTACGAGCATTATCTCTGAAGTCCACGAAGGATCCTGCGGCCTCCATGCAGGACCCCGCTCAGTTGTCTCGAAGATAATGAAATTGGGCTATTATTGGCCTTCGATGCACAGGGATGCGGCAGAAATCATTATCAAATGTGAAGCTTGTCAGATACACTCAAACGTTCCAAAGATGCCGAAGCAGGAAATGACAAGTGTGACATCCGCATGGCCCTTCTCTCAGTGGGGCATCGATATCGTAGGACCTATGCCTATAGCTCCCAGAGGAGTCAAATTATTGCTGGTAGCAATCGATTACTTTACTAAGTGGGTGGAAGCTAAACCCTTAGCCTCCGTAACAGGGAGACAGATCGAGAAGTTTGTATGGGAGCACATTGTGTGCAGATTCGGAGTGCCCCATATAATCATATCTGACAACGGGAAGCAGTTCGCCGAAGGATTCTTCTACGACTTCTGTCAAGGGCTCAACATAAAGCAATCTTGGACATCCGTCTACCATCCGCAAGGTAACGGATAAGTGGAGGTTACAAACAGAGACATCGTCAAAGGGATCGAGAAAAGGCTGGACGAACTCATCATGGATGGGTGGATGAGCTACCTCAAGTATTATGGGCTCATAGGACACACCCTAAGTCAAGCAATGGTGAAACCCCCTTCAGCCTAACATACGGAACAGAAGCGGTCATCCCTTCAGAACTAATTGTACACACGGAGCGTGTGGCAACGTATGATGCCTCCCAAAATGATGAAAGGATCAGGGAAAACCTTGATCTGCTAGAAGAAAGACGAGAAATAGCCTTCATCCAAGAAGCAATACACAAACACAAGATCGAAGTCTACTATAACAAAAGGGTCGGACCTTCCACTTTCAAGCCTGGAGAATATGTGCTACGCCTCAACAGTGAAAGCAAAGCAGAGTACCAGGGAAAGCTGGGACCAACTTGGGAAGGACCCTACATGGTAGCTGAGGCTTACGGCAACGGAGCCTACAAACTGGCCACTCTTCTCGGAGAACCCATCGACAGGACATGGAATAGTACGAACCTTCGAAAGTTCTATGTTTAAGAAGTACTTTTACTTTTTTCTTGTAATTAGAAGCTTCTCAAGGGAAATCAAATATTATTGGTAGTTGTCTTAGTTTTCATTTCAAAAATGATGTAATCCTCCCTACCAATTCAATGATAAATAAGACATTTCCCACAAATCTCTTGCTTCGTTTCTTAAACACAAAGATTTGTTCAGCCAAGTCATTAATGAGTTTCAATGTCGAATAAAATGGCTCAAGTTGTAATACATGCCTTCTCATTTAAGCCAACTTTAACATTCACATTAACTCTCCTAGTAGTTTTTGACGCTTGTAAAAATATATACAAAGTCATACTACTTAATGGATTTGAGATAGAGTGGGTCGCGACCCTCTGTCAATGATCAAATTTGGTCATTATATTCTTGGTGTTGCAATTTACACACAATGAGGTTGTTTAACCTTAGGTTGTAAAACTTAAGCGTCAGAAAAATGGCGTACGAGAAGTTAACAAAACAAACATAAATAATAACTAAGTGTGTAGAGGTATTCCCCATACACCATACCATTCAAAATGAGGGCTAGTGCCCTTGTACCTGCATGAGGAGCCTAAGCCCCAGTTATATTGTTTTTGGCCCATGGCCATACATCACAAGCATTTAAATTGTTTAGAAAACAAGACAAGCATTGTCAAATAAGATAAATTGTCTTAAAGGGTATATGCCACCCTTGAAACCAAATTACTGCCGACATGGCAGCCTTCATTCCTGCTTTTTTGGAGATGGAGTAGAGGACGGTTGAACTGAGACAGGCTTGGTGGACATAGTCTTCTTGGTGGGAGTGGTAGGCTTCAGCTTTCAAGGTTTCTTGGAAAGGAGGTCTTTGAGGGGTGCCATAGGATCTTTGGTAGCCTCAGCAAGGAAGGAGTCTCTGCGGTTGCAAACGCATTTCCTGCCTCATCATACTCAGCCTTCGAAGTGGGACGGTAGCATTCAATCTTAGAAAGGTCCACGGGCTCACCTGTTTTGGCAGCCTCCTCTAACGCCAAGCACCGTCCATGAAAAATGGCTGATTTGATGACCTTCCACATCTGAGCTCCCAATTCGTCACTGTGGTAGAGCTCCATAGCTATGTAAGGTACCACCTTTGAAACGACCTCCGCACAATCCTTTTGCAGCATCTTATACCTCATCTGCAAGCCATTGACTTCCTCCCTCAACTTTACTTCTACCTCTCCGAGCCTAGCCTTCTCGCTCTCCAGACTAGCACACTTAGCGTCAAGCACAGCGTTTTAACCAATGAGAGTTGCTACCTTACCCTCCTCCACCTTGAGTCTAACAATTTTGGTTGTCAACTCTTCAATTTTTTGACAGAGGTCTTGAATGAGGGGATTCTTCTCCAGGTCCTTCTCTATCTCATCACACTTGGCCTCCAACTCAGCATACTCTCGATCCCTATGTTTTTCCCTTTCCAACATCACATCCATCTCCTACCTAGCCTTGGTCACAGCCCTGAGCAACTCCCTGGTCCTGGTATTCAAGTGATTATCCAATACTGCTTGCCTCGCTACACCATTGTCATGCATATCACAAACCCTTTCAATGGACATATTGTCCAGTAAACCCTTCCATGAATGGGGGGGTGACATGATTCACAATCTGATGACAGGCTAAAGCATTGGGGAGCTCCTTCGTCTCTGGAAGGCATGCGACCAATACAATGTATAAAAGTTAAGTTAATTTTAACACTTATCACTTCACGTGTTTCATAAGGAAAAACTGCTTACCATGAACCTCCACGGATTCATCTGGTAACTCAAAGGCTGACTTCATAAACTTTCTGCCCTCAGCACTCTTTTGCTTCACAACCCTTGATCCTGAGGCAGGGAGAGGATTCTTCCTTTTGTTGGTAGACTTAACAGCCTTGGCTGCTGTTCCCTTTCTACTTTTTAATCTGTCAGCTATCCCTGTTGACCCTATAACAGGGACATCCTCATCCATAGGATCGTCCGAGTCAGAAACATTCTCAAAAAGTTGGGACGGACCCTCCAACGCAGCTTGGGGGAGCGCCGATGCAACGGGAACCGGATTCGGAGTGCCCACCTCATTGTTGTTCACAGATGTTGAAGGAGAGCCAACACCATAAGACTCTTCGGCCTTTTCCGCAGGCATAAAACTTAAATCTTCATCCAAATCTTGGTACATGAAGTTTCTGAACAACATCTCTGCAAAATAGAAACAAGAAGAAATAAATATCAGTGCTACATTGGTCCTACTTAAATAGAAGTAGACAAACATACTTTGTCCTTGGTATATGATCACAGGCTTCTTGAGAGACCCCTCCCAGCTCTGGGCAATCCCAGCCATGTATAAGATGGCTTCAGGAAACACTTGCACATCCACAGGATATTTGGCCAAACGCTGATAACAGGGATCCCTTCGCACGTCATATGGCAAGGGGTCATTATACCGTTTTGCATCAAACATATTTTCCTTATTCAGCAGCTCTGGATATTTAGGGGGAACAATAGTGTCTTGCACGTAGAAAAAGCTACCTTTCCAACCTGTTATATTTGTATATACCCTCCCAAACAGGTTCGGAACATCCGATTCAGGCCTTTTTGCTAAAGTTAACCAATTGCCCCCAGGATACAAGTTCAGAAATCCTCTTAAAACCTTTAATGTTGGTTCATAGCCGTATGCTTTACACATCATTATGAATGTGGTCAGTTTGGCTAAACCAAAGGGGTTAAACCTAGAGATGTGAACCTTGTAGTATTGCATAAACTCTAATATCAATGGGTGCAGCGGAATCCTAAGGTTAGAATGGCTAAATGCATGTGTGTACAGCCCTACGAAACCTTGAGGAGCATCAAAAATACCCTGATTAGGTTTGGGTAACATCACTTTGTGTTCTAGTGGGATGGGGTAATCGGCTAAATGATCATGTAGATCTTTTGCAGACAATGTACACTTTTGCTGTTTTATAATAAACTTGGAATCCATTTTTTAAAGAAATAAAAACAACCTATCAGTGAGAAGGAAGGATTACCTTTTGTTTCGGAGTGATGGCGATGAAGTTTTACTGCGTGTAGAAATAGACGGAGAGAGTAAAATAAGTTAGGGTTTCAGCAACCCCCTTTTTATACTCTTTTTTATCTCTTAAACACCGCACACGTGTCCCAAAAAAAACTCTTATCCGGTTTAAATTTTTTAAATTTTGAATAAAAAAGACTTTTGGTCTTCGGGTAAGTTGGGGAAATGTGATTCCTGTAGCGGGCAGCCGAAAAGAGTAATTAGCATTAAATGCGCTAAGTTAGGTGCATTGTTATCCTCTAACTAATGCAATTTGCAGCAGGATGATATTTTTTCGAAGCATGAAGTCGAAAGCAATGTCTCTTCGCTCATATACATCACTTTCGACTGGGGGGCTTGATGATGTACCCTCCGAATAGCTCGAAGGACACTCCTCCGAGACGTGTCGAAGCCCTTCCATATGAAGGCCCAAGTTAGGATTCCAAAATATCCATAGGCGTCAAACCATTCGTTAGCACGAAGGTTACCTAAGGGGTATTCGCCATTCGAAGCCCTAAGCCCTTCGGGATATGGCTGACGAAGGAAAAATGGACAGGGGAACCTCCTGACTTGGTCAAACCCACGATCTCCCTCTCTCTTTTGGCTTCCCCGTCAAGTCTGAGAACGTGGATCACTAAGCCCTAGCGGTTACCCAGAATCATGGAACGCCCCCATGATCTCCGACATTCATGCAGAAGTGCTCTCAACCCTATTTCATCCACTATAAACAGGTTGGACGGGCAATGGATTATGGTATGCTCATTTCACACTCATCTCTTTACTTACACACACTTATATAACCATAACTCATACTTACTTTCACGCCGGAGGTGGTTCGCAGGGTCATACCCCTGCGTAATCACTTAACGTAGTGTTTCGTATTTCTTATTCTCATGTGAAAGGCAAGTCTTGGCTGGAACATACACCCCTCATATCTTTGATCATCATCGAATCCTGGTAGTGCAATCTATTGTACAATCAGCGGTTACCGAAAATAGACTCCCTAAATTGCCAGTTGTCACACATGACTACTACAATAAGCCCCAATACTACTTGATCAAGTGTAGTACGATTACTCAGCAATAACAGGGATGAAGGAAACCTTGATTACCTTGAGGCTTAACCAACTACACGTCTACATCTTTTCAACTCATACGGCACACTTGTTTGGTGCACACGCACACACGTTTTTGCACACCTAAACTTAATGCATGATATCTCTTTATATAATAGAGATATTAGGTTTACAAGGAAACATAATAATGATACAATTAAGAAACAGTATCTTCCTAATATTTATCCATATAATGAGATCTTCTGGAATCTTCAGCTTCGTAGAATTTCAGCTTTGACATGTAGATCCCTCATGTTTTCTCTTTGTTTCATTATTGATTTAACGTTTTGTATTATTTCAAATCAATAAACCCAACATGTTATTAACTATTCATTACAAAGTCATCGGATGCATACATCCAGAGCAGGCATAAAAACACTTAGTTATGCCAGGATGCAACCGCAGGAAATTGCAGGCTTGACTGAGCACCAAAGTACGAGTTAAAAAAGCTTCGCAAAAGTAACAAATACAATATAGTTGAAATATTTTCATCACCGGAACATGATTCCACAAAAGTCACCAAGTATCACCATGCTAAGCTTCTCAAGCAGACACAAATCAAAGGAATGCGGAAGTGTCATCCTTAGAGCCACTGTCGGGGTTGTCCTCTAGGCGGTCCAAAATACCTGCATCAAACATCTCATTATCTGTGTACTGTAGGTTGTGTTTAGTTTCTTCATCTCCAGTAGGATTAGTCACCAAGGTTGAGGGGTCAAGCTAGTTAGGATCAATAATGACCAAAGGCCCAATAGAAGCCCCACCGCTATAATCAAACTCCTTCCCATGAAGTTTGTTCTTTTTCTTCTTATAATAAGCAATAGCCCGGGGACGAGAAGTGATAGCATGAAGCACATAATCTAGAAGGATCCGGTCCTCAGCGGTGGGTGGGTCAGATACAAACTCAATGGCCCCGGCATGACGCCCCTCCTCAACAACCAGTTGAGACATCAAAAAATCTTGAGGAGCGTCTTTGCAGGCTTCCAATGAATCCAACAAGGGAAAGGGTACATTGCTTAGCTCCATGACTGCATCATTATATATATCTTTTGCCTTTGGGTCATACAAAACTACATCTTCAAGTTTGGTACCCTTTTGTCCATGTTAGACCCCGGCCTCCAGGCCTTGTCAGATTCCTTCAGCAACGGACAAAGAAATGCAATTCCCCAACCGCGTCTTAAGCTCAGGAGACTCTTTAAACTTATGAAAGGCCCTAAAGAAATCGGGGCCAATTTCCCACCTCCTGCCTTCCAGGACCATAAAACACGTAGGAAATAGCTGAGTATCAAACTCCTCCTCCAGAGCAACAAGTTTGTCACTTAACTCCGCCACCCAGCCATTCAAACCAGCCTGAATGGCCCCCTCCCCCTCTTCAAATTCCTTCACAAGCTACTCTTCACCTCTAACTTGAGCTTCAACCCCTCACAAACCATTTCCAAGCCAGTCATTTTCTCAGCTAACTCCTCATTCTTCGCCAACAACTCGGAAATCTCTTTGTCCTTAGCTTTCGAAGCAGCCTCTAGCTCGGAAGTCAGGCCACGGGGCTAACCCACCTCAGAAGACTCTCTTTCAAGCTCACTAACCAGAGCCTTAAGACCGGAGATATGCTCCTCTCTCCTCTCTAGCTTTCGGCCAAGCTTACCATTCTGATGAAGCTCATACTCCAACCTCAACCTAATCTCCGAACTCGTATACACTTGTTGAGAAGTTAGTAAGTTATATTGATCCATCACATCTTGACTCGGCATGTTCCGGAGTATGGAGAGGTAACAGAGAGTGGCAAGATTATTTAAGAAGCTACGGAAAATCCAATGATCATCCATCTTGAAATCATTGGTTGAAAGCCACTTCGGAGCATACATAGATTTGGCCTCCGCAGTATCCACAGACAAAGATTGATAAAATCTTCAGAGCCAACAGTAATGGGAAACAATGCTCATGCTACTGAGAAGCTTTACCAATATGATCTAGACCAGAGTTCCTGGAAGATTTGTGAGAAGATTCCGGAGCAACAGAACTTGTGTTGGCCGGGGCAGGGCTGCGTGAAGCCATATTCAAAGAATCATGCTCCACTGGTGTAGGCATGGTAGAATCAGAGGAAAGGATGGTCGTATGCGCCACAATTTCAGAGTTGGACTGCGAACCAGAACTGGCCGACCTAGAATCAGACTCATCCTGAAGCTCCAGATTTAGGGGAGTAGAAGTTACACTTAATGGGATTGACTAGTCAACCCGATAGTCAAACTAATAGATAACACATGTTAAGTTATAGTTATAAAAGGAAGGGGGACCTAAGTTACCATTTTGTAAATATGTTATAGAAGTATTTGTGGCCAATATAGAAGGAATGAGACTTGAGGGACCATTTGTGCCAAATGGCCAAAGTAGCCACCTACATATTTCTGGATACTTCTCTATTACTCTAATTAATTCCAAAAAAATAAGAGAAGTGTGTGTGTATGTCGTGACATGAAAATGGAGGGAAAATAATGATAAGGTTGATGATCAAATTAGGATGGGATTAGTGATCCGAATCAAGTTATAAGCTAGTATCTATCATCCTTGTGCAAATAAGTATCCCTAATTGTGTTTAAATATAATTTGGAGAGTTAGAGTTCTTGTACTAAAGTTGGGGGTTTAGGGTAATATTGGTTTTAAGCTCCAATTGAGATGTTATAGTATTATGGGGTGAAGCCCTTTTAGTTTAGTTGAAGGCAAATGAGTAATTTTAGGATATGATCATGTTATGATGTTAATTAAAAGAGTTATAGTAATCTTGGGGTAATTTTAGTATGGGTAAAAGTTGGGTAATATATTGGTTGGGTCATCATATAATCAAGATATGATTATATAATGATTAGAAGTTGGTTAAGTTAGCCAAGGTTATAGTTATTTGGTTATATACTAAGTGCATGTTAATTATGTGAATAAATATTAGCAATGGATGATGATAGATATTGGTGATGACGATGATGGTAAAATTATGTGTGGCTTAGCTTGGAGGCTAAGGTAAGTAATTCGGTTATTATATGTGAAATGTGCAGGTTATTAATTGATGTGTTTGTTATTGTTATAGTTGAGATTTGTTATAGTTAATTAAAGTATAGAAGAACCAAGATTGGTTGTATGCATGTTATAGAGTTTGTGAAACATGATAAGATCAAGGTATGTGTTGTGTGCTTATGTGCTAATTGTGTTATAGCTTGTGTGCATAGCAATGCCATGGTGATGGTAATTCATAATGGAAGCATTAACATGTATTAGCCTAATTACTTACTAAGCGTTATCGCTTATGTAAGATATTAGTTTTCACATACACATCAAACCATAACACAAAGTGGCGTATGAATGAAGTTCTAGAGAGAGAAAGTTAGAGGTTTAGGGAACATAGTGAGAGAAAGTGAAAGATATTATTATGAGCTCCAACTCTCTACCTTGGAAGGTAGAGAGTATTTATAGTCTTACAATAAAACGCCACACAACGGGCTGTGGATCAGGCATACAGTGGGTAAAGACCCGTCTGTCCTCCACGGTGTTACTTAACTAAATACTACTTGACTTAAAAGAACTACGACTACGAGCTTTCTAACGATTACATATACTTGAGGTGACCGACTCTTTAATACCTGGAATTTCTAATTCCTAACAATCTCCCCCTAAGGGAGGTCACCTCAATCTTGTACTAAAATTACATTGAATACAGACAGATATTACATTAAAAAATTTCTTGCATTCTTGATGTAGTACTTTTCTCCAAGGCTCGTAGTCATTGATTCTTCTCATTGCATGTTTGGTTAATCCAAGTGGAGGTCTTTTAATGATCCACGTGATAATAAATTTGAGCCAGCTCTTGAGATCATCAGCTAACAAAAATCTCTGAGACATCCATTGTGGTGTTATGACTTTAGGACCGACATGCTCACATTCTGGATCATGATATCTTCACATCAGAGTAGCAGAAGCTTTCGTTGATTCAAGATATTGGCAGCAGCGTAGCAGAAGCATGGATTGAGAATATCAGAGTCATTGATGCACTAATCATGATTTCTTTTGAGTTGAATGTGTTAAGTGAGCATGCGGCTATGGATTGACCGCTTCATTCTGATCAGCTACAAACGTCGGGCATACCTGCATACAACAGTTAGCAATAAATCGCACGAAAGTGTCTTTGATCACTTTCGTTGAATTGAGGTACACGGCCCACGGTTCCTCGTTGATCAGTACATGTACTGCCTGTGATCAGGTATAATTCCGAAGAATTTCCTTGACAGGGTTTCGCAGCTGCTCTAGCTGTTCTCAAACTGGAACATCTCAAAGAAGACAACACGGAGTGAGTGAACCAGTGAATTTTAAGTCCACTGATTGATGAAAAGAGATTTGAAAAACAATCGTGTATTGCTCAATAGAAATTGTTTTTGCAATACAACGAAGGTTTTATTGAAAATCAATTATCAATCATAAAAACACCTTTTGGTTTGAAAAAAGAGTACACGGTCGATGTGCTAAGGAAAAGAGTTGTTAAGCACAAAGACCGGTTTTTCAAAGGTATCCGTCAATCCATAACCTGAACCAGGATTGATTCAAGAGATTGAATCGCCCCATTGTTTCTGCTCAGTTGTCACATGGTTGATCTATATACTAGATCTCACATGCCACCTACCAGGAGCTTGTTTGATGTTGGCTCCAGAAGGCTTTCCATCTTCATTGTGAAAATGTATGCATATCACTCAGATGTTCTGGCAATACCACAAGGATAATGCGTAGGACTCAAGATATAATCTCTCTTTCCACATTGAGTGAAGCAGAGAGTCTTTATTGAAAGTGTCCTAATGAGATTGATTGATGATCTCGAGGCTCTAGACTCAATTTTGTGCATATTTGGATCCTGTGCCGGAGACTAGGGAGAGGGTCTCCTTCTTCAATATCAACAATCTCTAAGAGAAAGTCGATAGATAATGTTGGTTCCCCGTGAGAATGAAACAAGTCCTTTTAAGAGGAACTTGAGTGGTTTGGAAAGTTGAAGTGTAGTGCGTCACTGGGTCCATGACGTCTTGTCTTCAATACCGATGTTACCATCAGTAGCATATGAATTGAACCCGGTTTCTGCACTAAGGTTGAATAAATGGAGGGCTATTTGTTTTCACCCTTTTCTCATTCAATTCTTTTTAATTCTTCAACCCCTTCAGTGCTTACCGAGACTTCATAGCAAGAACCTTGTTGGGTTTGTTCTAGTTCTTGCTCTGTCTCAGTCCGCACTCTTCCCATATCTCACTTTTCTCCTTTTATCATCATACCTAAGAACTCTACACTAACTAGTGGATAGTCCCTGGGTAGATCCCTCCGGTTCTGGTGGATCATGGGAACAAATACCTAACCTTATCATCCTTATATCACCATACATAAAGTAAAGTTGGTCGGTCTTTTTGGTATTGTTCATCTGCCATTGGAACCAATTGAAACCCATTTGAAAATCAATCCAGATACTTAAGATGTATTATCAAAGCATTTTGTACCTGAATTGTTTTTGATATTTTTAGAATGAGAACTCCCCCTCAACATGTGCATCAAATGTTTTAAATCGTTTTGCACACGGAGGCAAGAGGAAGAATTAACTTCTTTGATTACCATTTTCTAAAAGATATCAACATCTCTTCCTTAATCGAATCAAGTAGATAAAGCATTTTGGGGAAGGATGAGGTTTTCATGATTTTGCTCCCCCTCAATATGTGCCTCGAGGTTTGAAAAGAGTTTTGCACATACTAGAGGGAACCTGCACATTGAGATAAATGATCACGTTTCAAATCATAGGTTTAAGATAGATGCTCCCCCTCAACATGTGCATTGAAAATTTGAAATCGTTTGTCACATGTGGGAGGGACAGCGTGTACATCCTTATAAAACCATTTACCAAATTATCAGTTTAAATTCAATTTAAATCACACATTCTCCCCCGATCACAATTATCAAATCATTTGAGATTTGTGATCTCTTATAGATTTAAATTGATTTTGAAAGCTTTTAAGGAGAATTGTGACTTGATTATGAAAGCGTTTTAACTGATAAGGATCGGATTTTAAGACTTAAAAACTCCATTGGTAAAACATGCATGAATATCTTATGAAAACAATTTAATGCCAAATAACTTCTATATTTAATTGAAATCATTCTCCCCCTCAATCAATGACATAGGTTGTTGATTGAGAGATAAAGATTTTGACAAATAAGTCCTGATGATTATCAAAAATAGAGACCGAGTTATTTTTCAAAGCAGTTAGTTTTCAGCAGATAAATGTTTATAGAATCAGAGCATGGGATTTGAAAATATGGTAAAGCATAGCTCTGTTCTTTTTATGAAAAGCGGGTTACTGCCTGAAATGACAATAAACCATATGTTTCTCTTTCTCTCAAAAAATTTTTTTTTTTTTTTAAATAAAAATTCGAACAATATCTAAAGTCCCGTGTCATTCTTTGAATGAAAACAACAAGACCGTAGATATGATCGAATCAAGAGAAACATGACAAAATGACAATAATTTTTGAAGATTTTTTTTTTTTTTTTTTTTTTTTTTTTATGGATTTTGAAAGTTTTATATTTTTGTATTTTGTTTTTCGAAAAGATATATACAAGAGACAGATGAAGATAGACCTTTACTCCTCGTCTTCCTCCTGAAGACGTTTAAGTGTTTCTGGTTGAAGGCTTTTTAAGCCAAGACGTGGAAGAATAAACTCAAAACGTTCTCTTGGAAGAGCTTTGGTGAAGATGTCGGCTAACTGATATTCAGACCTCACAAAATAGAGTTCCACCACACCTTTTTTCACTTGTTCCCTGGTGAAATGATGTCGAATGTCGATATGCTTTGCTCTTGAGTGTTGAACGTTGTTGCATGAGAGAGCAATAGCACTTTTATTATCACAGTACAAAGGGATTTTGTTGAATTCAAAGCCATAGTCAGATAATTGAGATCTCATCCATAAGATTTGAGCACAACAGGATGACATGGCTATGTATTCAGCCTCTGTAGAGGAAATAGAAGTACTCATTTGCTTCTTTGAAGACCAGCTCACAAGCTTATCAACCAAAAACTGAGCACCTCCAAACGTACTTCGACGTGTATCTTGACAACCTGCATGATCAGCATCTGCATAGGCCGTTAGTGACATACCGGTGTCCTTCGGGTACCAAAGACCCATATTGATGGTTCCTTGGAGATACCGAAAGACCCGTTTAACTGCTTCAAAGTGCCTTTTAGTAGGCTTAGCCTGGTATCTAGCACACATGCACACAGCGAACAAGATGTCTGGTCTACTAGCAGTGAGGTACATCAGGGATCCAATCATACTACGATATTTCGTTTGGTCAATCATGATCCCTGAGTGGTCCTCATCTAGTTTGGTTCGATCAATCATGGGGGTGTCAACAGGGTCACTTGAATCAAATCCAAATTTCTTTAAGATCTCTGTTGCATATTTAGATTGATTTATGAAAATGCCTCCGGGACTTTGTGAAATTTGTAATCCCAAGAAAAATGTCATTTGACCCATCATTGACATTTGAAATTTTGAACTCATTTCATTAGAAAAACGATCACATTCCATTGGGTCTGTCGAGGCAAAAATAATATCATCAACATAAATTTGAACATGAATTAAATGTTTGCCTGACTTCCTGGTGAACAGTTTAGGATCAACTGCTCCTTTGCTAAAACCGGTAGATAGAAGAAACTTTGACAGTGTATCATACCATGCCCTTGGAGCTTGCTTTAAACCGTAAAGAGCCTTCTTCAAACGATAAACGTGAGTAGGATGCTCTTGATTCACAAATCCTTCAGGTTGGCTGACGTAAACGACTTCTTTAAGGTCTCCGTTCAGAAATGTTGTCTTTACATCCATCTGATAGACTACCATGTTCTTACTAGCAGCATTAGCCAGAAAGATTCTGATTGCCTCGATTCGAGCAACTGGAGCAAAAGATTCTTCAAAGTCAATACCCTCCTCTTGACGGTATCCTTTAGCAACTAATCGAGCCTTGTTCTTCAACACATCACCATGCTCATCAAGTTTCACTTCGAAGATCCATTTAAGAGCAATAATCATAGCACAGTCTGGAGCAGGTACTAACTCCCATACATCAAGTCGATCAAACTCATGAATTTCATCTTGCATAGCATTGAACCAGCTATCTTCATTCATGGCGGTTCTAACATCTTTTGGTTTGATCTTAGATAGTACGGAGTTGAAGAAGCACCATAAGGCATCAGTTGCAAGTTGTTTCCGTGTTGATACAGGACGAGAGGGATTTCCAATAATGTTGTCTAAAGGATGATCGTGAGTCCATTTTCTGAGGTGTTCATGTGGCAGTTGTTAAGGGATTGAGGTAGCTGAGTCGATGTCTCCTGAAGAAGAAGGTTCTGATGATGATTCAGGAGCAAATATGTTTTCAAATGGAGCATCTTCAGGAGTAGCAAAGGGATTAACTTCATCGTTGATGCCAGAAACAGTTCCATGATGTACATTTGAAGAATGATGATTTGTTGGTGAGACGGAAGGATCAACAGTAGGCGCTTCTTGACTTAATGATATTGAGACTGAGGGATTGATTTCATTCGCAGGAATATGAGCATCCTCTGTTGTAGGGATCAACACCTCATTTGTACTTGAATCATACAGTTCATCAAACATAGGATCAAACAATTTCTTTAAATCATCTTCAGATGGAGGTACATATGGAGTTTCTTGAGAGGAGTTTGGAACAAGGGATGAACCAATGGGACTGTTTTGAATCATCTTCAGATGGAGGTACATATGGGTCCTGAGCTGGAGTGTCCAGGAGCCATTTGACCGGTCAGCTCATCAAACGTAACGTGAATTGTTTCCATGATATTTCGGGTTCTTTTGTTGTAGATTCGGTATCCCTTTTTGTTTGGTGCATATCCTACAAATACTCCAATGTCAGCTTTAGCCCTAAGTTTGCCTAAGTCTTGACCCTCATTAGTTGGATAACACAATGCACCAAACACACGAAGGAAAGAGAGATTAGGTTTTCTGTTGTGGACAAGTTCATATGGAGTTTTTCCATGAACAGTGTGAATCAGGGAACGATTTTGTGTGTAGCATGCAGTGGCAATTGCTTCAGCCCAGAGAAACATTGGAACCTTTGAGTAAATCAGCATTGTTCTAGCGGCTTCAACAAAAGTTCGATTTCGTCTTTCAACTACACCGTTTTGTTGAGGAGTTCGTGGAACACTTCTTTGATGGCTGATTTCAACGCTTTCATAGAATTCACTAAGTTGTTTGTTGACAAACTCAGTTCCATTGTCTGTTCTGATAATTCTGACGGTTTTGTTAAGTCGAACCTGCAGCTGTTTGATGAGTTTGATGATGATATCAGGAGTTTCATCCTTTGTCCTTAAGAACTTGACCCAGGTGAATCTAGAGTAATCATCAACCACAACTAACACATATTTCTTCCCAAAGATATTCTGCACCCTCATTGGTCCACATAAATCCATATGAATCATATGAAGAACTTCTGTGACAGAGTTAGTAGGTTTGGGTTTATGGGCATACTTCTTGCTTTTTCCCAATTAACATGTTGAACAAAGATGATCCTTTTCGTACTTGAGTCTAGGTAACCCTACAACTAAGTCCTTTCTGGTGAGATCATTGATGGTGCCGAAGTTCAGGTGATTGAGACGACGATGCCATAGCCATGACTTTGTTTTAGAAGCCTTTGATAACAAGCAGATTGGAGATGACTTCATCATGTCATCGATAGAGATCGTGTAAAGATTTGAGCCACGAGTTCCTTTTAACAGTTCCTTACCATTAAGATCTCTAACAAAGCAGGTATGTTTTCTAAAGGCTACTTCTAGATCAGAGTCACAGAATTGACCAACAGAGAACAGATTATGACCCAGACCTTCCACATAGTATACTCTAGAGATGACACTATCACCAACAACGTAATCTCCATAGCCCATGATTGCACCGAAATGATAATTACCGAATCTAACAGTCCCGATGAATTTGCTCACGAAGTTCATGAGCCGCGACCGGTCTCCAGTCATATGCTTGGAACAGCCTGAGTCCAGGTACCACAGAACGATTTGAACGATCTGCAGTTGAACACAGACAAGAATGGATAACTGGATAATTGGGATCCCCATGCAAGAATGGGTTCCATTTGGTTAGTAACAATGGTTGGAACACCCACATCAGAGAAAGGAGCATTCATATCAGAAATTAAGGCACTGGATTCATTGTGAATAGATGCAGTACTAGTGTCCGTATTAGCCCTGTTCACAGTGTGCTCACTTCTTATGGGAATAGTACTACCAGTAGGCATCCATTTTCTAGTGGGCATTGTCTGATTATTCTTATGACCAACAGGTATCCAATAATAGCCTATCTTACTAAATGTTCTTCATGTGGGTTTCCACTGTTTTCAAACTCTCTTTCATTTTTGCCTTTTTGCCTTTTTAGCATGAACATAAGCAACATTAACTGGACCATTATCATTATTAGGCAAAACATTAACACCACATTCATGATTAGAAACAGAATTCAAGCAGACATCAGTACAAGGTTTGCAAATAGTATCAGAATTCAAATTAATTACAGTACGCCTATGGCTAATACTAGAATCAACACGATTCGTTTTATTCGATTCAAGCTTAAAGTTCCTAGATTGTTCTTCTACTCTTTTCCAGTGCACATTCTTAGCTTGCGAAGTCCTATCATTCCTTGTATTGTCTTGAGACTTTGACCTGCTCCCTTGAATGTCACTGATTACTCCTGTAGAGGGAAGGGGAACATTAGTGGGTTTTACAACTCTTTGCATCACCTGTTTAGATGTGCTGGGATCTGTACTCCTAGAAGGCACACTTGAGTTCTCTTTCATAGCATTGAAAGATCTGAAATCTGAACTACTTACAGGCACACTAGGGTTCATATTCAAGACATTGGGCATCGAATGAATATCAGACTTGGCTATAGGCATCGAACATGGAATCAAAGGATTAACTCTCGCACCTAATAACTTTGGGCATATTGTGATCAAGCATTCAAAGATTTCTTGAGATCGTTTGGCATATAAGCATGCATGTCCAATTGCATTATCATGAGGTTTCTCTAACTTATCCTCTTCAACAATCTCTCGCAGACATTCTAGGCAATCCTTAAGGGATGAGAAGTATGTTTGAACAGCAAGTTTGTTGTTCCTTAGATGAGGAGGGACATATTTCACAGACAAAGCATATTTATTACAAGAGTGAACCTTTGATACACCATTCTCCCCATTGGTCATTGGCATTTTCCCTTTTACCTGACTCTTCAGATTCTTAATTTCCTTTTGCAATGAAGCTATTTGTTCATTATTTTTGTTACGAGTGACCTTTATTGATTCAAATAACTCATTGAAATGACGTTTAACCTTTTCATTTTCTTCTAGAAAACTTTCGTTTTCCTTTTGTAATGCATTTACTAAGTTTTGAAGATGAAACGTTTGAGAATACTGAGAATCTAAAGGAGGAGTCATTTGGGAGCCTGTCATATTGTGTGTTTGACCCTTTAATTGAGAGATTTGGGCTTTCAACTTTCTGATCGTGTTGCACTGAGCTTGAATTTGTTCATCACGTTTGTTAATTTGAAAAACTGCATCAAACTCTGGAGCATCTGAGGATGTCTTGATATTTGAAGTTTTGACATTTTCTTTAAGATGTTGATATTTTAGTTGTAAATTAAAATGCTCAACTTCTAGTTTAGAAAAATGTTTAACCAAATTGTCGTGATCATCCAGTTCAATTTTCTCGTTTAGTTTAGAATTAGTTTTGTCAAGCTCAATGACACGATCATGGGAGACTTTCAGGGCAACAGATAGTTCATGAAATTTGGAAGCATTAATAGAGCAATTTGAAGCAGTGAAAAAAATATCTTGAGCAACACATTCAGTAATAAGAGTCTCATTTAATGTATGCAAGCTCTTCCTCTCAATCTCATTATATTTTAGTGCACGCTCATAGTCACTTACTTCAACTATCATTGCATCAAATTCCTTTTCCATTCCCTTGATATCAGTTTCTATCCCCTTTTTAAGACTCTCAAAGTGATCTTTTAGAAGTTTAAAGAAAGGCATGACCTCAGTTAAATAACATTCTTTCATTTGCTCAAAACCCCTTTCTCCTTCCGTTATACCAATGGGTGTGATCCTTTTCTTGCAAGTTTTCTCAAAATCAACAAATAGTTAAAATATAACATATTGGCTAATTAAGGTCTTGCTCTTAGTGGCAATTGTTCTAGGAACAAGATGCATTGGTGTATTAGGAGGATACACAGTCGCTCTAGGCATTTTCCATAGGGGAGGGTTTGTTTCAACAATATTTTCAGCTTTCTGCTTATCTAAATCCATTTTCCAGAAAACTTGTTCGGGAGTCAACAATGTCTGAGGCTTAAACATGTTCAAGGAAATCCAGTTTTCCTTCTTGTGGTCATGGGGAGTGATAATTACTTTTTTCTCTTTGCATTTAGGATCATCTAATTTTTTGTTCATCTTTTCCCTAGTGACTTCATCTGATTTCTTATCTTCCTCAGTGCACTCAACGCAACTAGGTTTCTGTCTAGGTTTAAGGATTTCATTGCCATCATAAGGAATCTTATGAGCATTTCTAGCCATTTTAATGACCTCTGGATTTGGTTCCTTAACAAGGGGAATGCTATGCTTATCGCTTAAGACCCTATGCTTAGTGATCATGTGAGCAGTCTGAATGGTGTTCCCTTGTATGTACAACTTGTTTTCAAGTTTGTTTTTCAAATTTTTCAGATTAGAAAAATCTTTCAAGAGTTTTGATTCCTTTGCATTAAATTCTTGCTTAAGCATTTTCACATTTTCTTGAAGTTCTTGTTTTTGCTTAGCAGTTTTAGAAAGCTTTTCTTGTAACGAATTTAATTCTTGTTTCAATACTTCTTCTCTAAAATTACTTTTTCTAATGACTGTACGCACTTGCTCATCCATTTCCTGCTCACGAGTGGTCAACTCAAATTTTGCACGTTGTTCATAAATAGCAACACGTTCTTTATAGGCATTTAGTTCAGAAATTACAGAATCATCAGGGGCACATGCAGTGTATTCATCAAAAACATAGTCATTGTTGACTGCAGAAGATGCATCACTTGGTACAACTTCACTTTCACTTTGTTTCACGTATTGATCATATGGGACAATATCGATATTACCCATATTTTCAACATTTGATTCAATAGTTTCAGTTGATTGTACTTTGTCATGCATCTGTTGCACATCAGCATCATCGTATAGTTTTAATACCTTTGAGATGAGTTTGTCTTTGGATGGGCCAGCTTGTGGTGAAGAAGAGACCTTGGGAGAAACCATTGGAGAAATGCTAGCCATAAAAATTGTGTGTGCCGTAGGTCCATCATCCACATCAGAGTCGTATGCATCACAATCAGCGACTTGATAGGCATTCTGATGATTGTGACCTATCTCCTGAATAGGCTGCTCATCCACATCTGCATCATAGGTCTTGGCATTGCCCTCAGCTAGAAACAGCAATTCCTCTTCATCCAAAGCAGCACCATTGTCCTGAGCTTGTACAAGCAGCATCTTATCTCTGAAGTAATCAGCATTCTGCGGACGCTTTGGAGATGTGCAGTTTCTTGCAATGTGTCCCTCACCATCACAGTTATAACATTTGATCGGCTTAGCTTGACCTTGGTTACCATTCCTTCCTCGATTCTGGTTACCAACATAACCTCTACCAGCTCCACCTCTTCCCTGATCATACTGTCTTTCCTGAACTGGTTGCACCACGATCCTTCCATCCTTAACAGTGGCTTGATTGTGTGGGTTAGATGCTGTTCTGAGGTTGTTGTTGGTTTGTGGGAGAGAATTCATGTTTTGACTAATCAGAAGAGCTAGTTGATTAATGAAGTTACCCACGTGTGCATCAGCATCAGCTTGTTTGAACATAGGATCAGGAATGAGTTTGTGATTACCATTACCCAAGGGTATGACTTGTGAAGCTTTGGTTGTGATTCCGATGTTTGAGTAGAAGGCAGTTGAGTCATTAGACGAGCTTGTCTCTCCCTGGTTGGTTTTGAACTGATTGAGAACCAATTTTTGAAACATAGCATGTCTCTCATTCTGAAGGAGGAAGGCATAGAGTTGCTCATAGTTTGTATTCTTCAATCCTTTAGTGAGCTTCATAGAGGTGACAAACTTGTGCCATTCGGGATTCATGTTGTTCACAAATTTTGAGTTCAGTTGAATGTTAGGCATAGTCATTCTGATGTTCCTCATGTCATTCACCAACTTATGAAATCTCACATAGTACTCATAGACACTCTCATCTGGCTTCATCTTGAAGTGTTCAAATTCGTCATAGAGGTTGTGATTCTCTGTCTTCCATAGTTAATTCTGAGCCAGAGAGAAGCATCTTGACATTATCCCATACTGCCTTTGCATCGGTGTTGTGATTGATCAGCTTGTAGATGTCTTTAGGAAGACCTTGAAGAACAATGTTAGAAGCCCTGATATCTGCATCGAATCTCTTTTTCTCCTTATCATCAAGCTCATCATACATTTTAGGTCTGTCCATTCCGTAAATAGGAGTTCCATCTTCATTAGTATCGAGTATATCTCTAGTCGTCTCAACTCGATACGGTCCTTCATCAATGGATTTGAGAATGTTGACACCATTTTCCTTTCCAAGGCAGTACAATCTGATTCGTTGAGCCCAAGAATCGTAGTCAGTTCTGTCAAGCATGGGTGGACGAGTATCTGAGCCAGCTGCTTGAACATCCTCGGCAATAGTGGAGATGATAGTAGGAACGTTGGTAGACATGTTAACAGATTATACGGGATTTTATAACTCTATGATTAAACCGGGAAATAGATTCTTTCACGGGATTTTACTAAATCAAGAGAGAACCGTAAACAATCACCCAAGTCGCTAGAAGAAAATGCACCAAGTCGCTAACACCTAATTCGCTACACTCCCAAGTCGCTAAAGTCCCAAGTCGCTAGACAAATGCAAGTCGCTAAGTAGTAACTCGCTAAGCCTCAAGTCGCTAGCAAAATTTTGGCAGCAATTCGCTACTTAAGTCGCTAAAGATACAAGTCGCTAAATAGCAACTCGCTACAGACCAAGTCGCTACCTCCAAGTCGCTACCTGTGGTGGAAAGTCCACTACTTGTACTGAAAGTCGCTAGTTCTAAGTCGCTAGGTCCAAAGCTTTAACTCGCTACAAATTTGTAAAGCAAGTCGCTACGAAGAAAGAATTCCGTGTGTTAAGTCGCTAGCAAGAAAAAACTCATAAACATCACTTTTCAATCCAAAAACAACCCAACCAAGATGATTCAAGCTTACCAAATGAAAACCTAAACACTTGTTATGATTCTAAATATAAAAGTACTAACAAAATCCAAGCTTAAACACAAGAAATCAACCAAATGATGCACAAACCACTAAACTTTTCAAACTCAAAAACCACCTAAAAACCACTAAGAATCCAAAGATATGCGAGATATGATCTAACCATGGCTCTTGATACCAATTGTAAGATATTAGTTTTCACATACACATCAAACCATAACACAAAGTGGCGTATGAATGAAGTTCTAGAGAGAGAAAGTTAGAGGTTTAGGGAACATAGTGAGAGAAAGTGAAAGATATTATTAAGAGCTCCAACTCTCTACCTTGGAAGGTAGAGAGTATTTATAGTCTTACAATAAAACGCCACACAACGGGCTGTGGATCAGGCATACAGTGGGTAAAGACCCGTCCGTCCTCCACGGTGTTACTTAACTAAATACTACTTGACTTAAAAGAACTACGACTACGAGCTTTCTAACGATTACATATACTTGAGGTGACCGGCTCTTTAATACCTGGAATTTCTAATTCCTAACAGCTTACATGTTATTGTTGTCAATGTTATTGTAGGTTCATGTGCTTGAAATGCCTTGGCTTGGATTTGGATCATTTTTTATCTACGTGGAAGATTGATTGGGTATGATTAGGAGCTAGGTAGATACCGAGCTCCAAATGACGATTTGTGCCCCCGTTTAAGTTGAAAAGGTTTCATAAACTTGTTGTTAAATGTCAAGTGTCGTGTTATAATGGTTATAGTATTGTTTTGTAATGACATGTTATAGATATGTTCTAAAGAGTTAAATTGTAAGTTTATTTCTTTCTTAAAGGGTTGTTTGGAATAGAGTGTAATCTCACCTATTTTAGATATAAATGGGTCAAGTAATGTTAAATATGTTTTAGACTCTTGGTTATAGTTATTTAGATGTTTGGTTAAAGTTGAAGAGGTCTAAATGATTATTTGAGTTGAAATGGGTAAAAAATAGTTGTGCAGTTTTGCTGTCAAAATGTGCAGGTCTGCAGACCTGACGGCGTCACGAAATTGTGGGTGACGGCGTCAGACCCAGTTGCGACGGCGTCCGGTTTAAAAATCTCCGAACCATCGCGTGTTAATTCTGAAAAGTGATTTGAGTCATGGTTAAAGGGCGACGGCATCACACCTTAGAAGGCGACGGCGTCTTCTTGTTGTAACAGATCAAAGTTATGTTTTGTTATAGTCTTGTGCTATTGGTTTAAGAAGTTATCGGGTATATGTTATAATAAGAATTGTCAATGTGCAAATGTCATGATTTTGTCGTATATTGAAGAGTTTAATGAGAAAAAGTTATAGTCAAACGTTTCCTCGTCAAATTTTCAAAATCAAGTAATTTTCGGTCAAACCGGAAAAAGGGGCGTAACAAATTGGTATGAGAGCTTCAGTTTAAGTGAATTAGGTTGTAGGATATTGGTTTTCACATACACATCATAACACAATCAAACATAGGTGTATAGAAGATGAGTTTTAGAGAGAGAAAGTTAGAGGTTTAGGGAACTTTAGTGAGAGAAAGAAAATCTTATTATGAGCTCCAACTCTCTACCTTGGGAGGTAGAGAGTATTTATAGTCTTACATAAAACGCCACACAATGGGCTGTGGATCAGGCATACAGTGGGTAAAGACCCGTCCGTCCTCCACGGTGTTACTTAACTTAAAATAACTATGACTACGAGCTTTCTAAGGATTACATATACTTGAGGTGACCGACTCTTTAATACCTGGAATTTCTAATTAATAACAATCTCCCCCTAAGGGAGGTCACCTCAAACATATACTAAAATTACATTGAATACAAACAGATATGACATTAACAATTGTTCTTGCATTCTTGATGTAGTACTTTGCTCCGAAGCTCGTAGTCATTGATTCTTCTCATTGCATGTTTGGTTACTCTAGGAGGAGGTCTTTTACAGATCCACGTGATAATAAATTTGAGCCAGCTTTTGAGATCATCAGCTACTAAAAATCTCTGAGACATTCATTGTGGTGTTGGTTCTATGTGATGTTGTGACATTCGGACCGACATGCTCACATTCTGGATCATGATATCTTCTCATCAGAGTAGCGGAGGCTTTAGTTGATTCATGATATTGGCAGCAGCGTAGCAGAAGCATGGAGTGAAAATATCAGAGTCATTGATGCACTAATCATGATTTCTTTTGAGATGAATGTGTTAAGTGAGCATGCGGCTATGGATTGACCACTTCATTCTGATCAGCTGTAAACGTTGGGTGTACCTGCATACAACAGTTAGCAATAAATCGCACGAAAGTGTCTTTGATCACTTTCGTTGAATTGAGTTACACGGCCCACGGTTCCCCGTTGATCAGTACATGTACTGCCTGTGATCAGGTATAATTCCGAAGAATTTCCTTGACAGGGTTTCGCAGCTGCTCTAGCTGTTCTCAAACCGGAACATCTCAAAGAAGACAACACGGAGTGAGTGAACCAGCGAATTTTAAGTCCACTGATTTATGAAAAGAGATTTGAAAAACAATCGTGTATTGCTCAATAGAAATTGTTTTTGCAATACAACGAAGGTTTTATTGAAAATCAATTATCAATCATAAAAACACCTTTTGGTTTGAAAAATGAGTACACGGTCGATGTGCTAAAGAAAAGAGTTGTTAAGCACAAAGACCGGTTTTTCAAAGGTATCCGTCAATCCATAACCTGAACCAGGATTGATTCAAGAGATTGAATCGCCCCATTGTTTCAGTTCAGTAGTCACATGGTTGATCTATATAATAGATCTCACATGCCACCTACCAGGAGCTTGTGTGATGTTGGCTCCAGAAGGTTTTCCATCTTCACTGTGAATATGTTCACATATCACTCGGATGTTCAGGCAAAATCACAAGGATAATGCGTAGGACTCAAGATATAATCTCTCTTTCCACATTGTGTGAAACAGAGAGTCTTCATTGAAAGTGTCCTGATGAGATTTATTGATGATCTCGTGGATCTAGACTCAATTTGTGCATATTTGGATCCTGTACCGGAGACTAGGGAGAGGGTCTCCTTCTTCAATATCAACAATCTCTAAGAGAAAGTCAATAGATATTTCGGTTCCCCGTGAGAATGAAACAAGTCCTTTTAAGAGGAACTTGAGTGGTTTGGAAAGTTGAAGTGCAGTGCGTCACTGGGTTCATGACGTCTTGTCTTCAATACCGATGTTACCATCAGTAGCATATGAATTGAACCCGGTTTTTGCCCTAAGGTTGAATAAATGGAGGGCTATTTGTTTTCACCCTTTTCTCATTCAATTCTTTTTAATTCTTCAACCCCTTCAGTGCTTACCGAGACTTCATAGCAAGAACCTTGTTGGGTTTGTTTCAGTACTTGCTCTATCTCAGTCCGCACTCTTCCCATATCTCACTTTTCTCCTTTTATCATCATACCTAAGGACTTCTACACTAACTAGTGGATTTTCCCTGGGTAGATCCCTCCGGTTCTGGCGGATCATGGGAACCAATACCTAACCTTATCATCCTTATATCACCGTACATAAAGTAAAGTTGGTCGGTCTATTTGGTATTGTTCATCTGCCATTGGAATCAATTGAAAACCATTTGAAAATCAATCCAGATACTTGTGATATATTATCAAAACATTTTGTACCTGAATTGTTTTTGATATTTTTAGAATAAGTGCTCCCCCTCAACATGTGCATCAAATGTTTGAAATCGTTTTGCACACGGAGGCAAGAGGAAGAAATTACTTCTTTGATTACCATTTTTCTAAAAGATATCACCATCACTTCCTTGATCAAATCAAGTAGATATAGCATTTCCGGGAAGGATGAGGTTTCCATAAATTTGCTCCCCCTCAATATGTGCCTCGAGGTTTGAAAGTAGTTTTGCACATACTAGAGGGAACCTGCACATTGAGATAAATGATCACGTTTCAAGTCATATGTGTAAGATAGATGCTCCCCCTCAACATGTGAATGGAAAATTTGAAATCGTTTGTCACATGCGGGGAGGATAACATGTACATCCTTGTACAACCATTTACCGAATCCTCAGTTTAAGTCCAATTTAAATCACAAATTCTCCCCCGATCACAATTATCAAATCATTTGAGATTTGTGATCTCTTATAGATTTAAATTGATTTTGAAAGATTTTAAGGAGAATTGTGACTTGATTATGAAAGCGTTTTAACTGATAAGGATCGGATTTTAAGACTTTAAACTCCATTGATAAAACATGCATGAATATCTTTTGAAAACAATTGAATGCCAAATAACTTTTTAATTTAATTGAAATCATTCTCCCCCTCAATCAATGACATAGGTTGTTGATTGAGAGATTGATATTTTGACAAATAAGTCCAGATGATTATCAAAATTAGAGACTGAGTTATTTTTCAAAGCAGTTAATTTTCAGCAGATAACGGTTTATAGAATCAGAGCATGGAATTTTGAAAGTCATGATAAAGCATGGCTCTGTTCTTTCTTAGAAAAGCGGGTTACTGCCTGAAACGACAATAAACCATTTTTTCTCTTTCTCTCAAAAATATTTTTTGATTTTGTGATTTTTTTTTTTTTTTTTTTTAATAAAAATTCGAACAACATCTAAAGTCCCGTGTCATTCTTTGAATGACAACATCAAGACCGTAGATATTATCGAATCGAGAGAAACAAGACAAAATGACAATATTTTTTTCAAGATTTTTCGAATTTTTCAAATTTTTATGGATTTTGAAAGTTTTATATTTTTCTATTTGATTTTTTTTAAGTTTTATAATTTTGTATTTTGATTTTCGAATAGATATATACAGGAGATAGATGAAGATAGACCTTTACTCCTCTTCTTCCTCCTGAAGACGTTTGAGTGTTTCTGGTTGAAGGCTTTTCATGCTCAGTCGTGGAAGAATAAACTCAAAGCGTTCTCTTGGAAGAGCTTTGGTGAAGATGTCTGCTAACTGGTATTCAGTCCTCACAAAATAGAGTTCCACTACACCTTTTTCCACTTGTTCCTTGATGAAATGATGTCAAATGTCGATATGCTTTGCTCTTGAGTGTTGAATATTGTTGCATGAGAGAGCAATAGCACTTTTATTATCACAGTACAGAGGGATTTTGTTGAATTCAAAGCCATAGTCAGATAATTGAGATCTCATCCATAAGATTTGAGCACAACAGGATGACATGGCTATGTATTCAGCCTCTGTAGAGGAAATAGAAGTACTCATTTACTTCTTTGAAGACCAGCTCACAAGCTTATCACCCAAAAACTGAGCACCTCCAGATGTACTTCGACGAGTATCTTGACACCCTGCATGATCAGCATCTGCATAGGCTGTTAGTGACATACCGGTGTCCTTCGGGTACCAAAGACCCATATTGATGGTTCCTTGAAGATACCGAAAGACCCTTTTAACCGCTTCAAGGTGCTTTTTAGTAGGCTTAGCCTGGTATCTAGCACACATGCAAACAGCGAACAAGATGTCTGGTCTACTAGCAGTGAGGTACATCAGGGATCCAATCATACTACGATATTTTGTTTGGTCAATCATGATCCCTGAGTGGTCCTCATCTAGTTTGGTTCGATCAATCATGGGGGTGTCAATAGGGTCACTTGAATCAAATCCAAATTTCTTTAAGATCTCTGTTGCATATTTAGATTGATTTATGAAAATGCCTCCGGGACTTTGTGAAATTTATAATCCCAAGAAAAATGACATTTGTCCCATCATTGACATTTGAAATTTTGAACTCATTTCATTAGAAAACCGATCACATTCCATTGGGTCTGTCGAGGCAAAAATAATATCATCAACATAAATTTGAACATGAATTAAATGTTTGCCTGACTTCCTGGTGAACAATGTTGGATCAACTGCTCCTTTGCTAAATCCGGTTGATAGAAGAAACTTTGACAGTGTATCATACCATGCCCTTGGAGCTTGCTTTAAACCGTAAAGGGCCTTCTTCAAACGATAAACGTGAGTAGGATGCTCTTGATTTACAAATCCTTCAAGTTGGCTGACGTAGACGACTTCTTTAAGGTCTCCGTTCAGAAATGCCGTCTTCACATCCATCTGATAGACTACCATGTTCTTACTAGCAGCATTAGCCAGAAAGATTCTGATTGCCTCGATTCGAGCAACTGGAGCAAAAGATTCTTCAAAGTCAATACCCTCCTCTTGACGGTATCCTTTAGCAACTAATCGAGCCTTGTTCTTCAATACATCACTATGCTCATCTAGTTTCACTTTGAAGATCCATTTTAGAGCAATAATCATGGCACATTCTGGAGCAGGTACTAACTCCCATACATCAAGTCGATCAAACTCATGAATTTCATCTTGCATAGCATTGAACCAGCTTTCTTCGTTCATGGCAGTTTTAACATCCTTTGGTTCGATCTTTGAGAGTACGGAGTTGAAGAAACACCATAGGGCATCGGTTGCAAGTTGTTTCCGTGTTGATAAAGGACGAGAGGGATTTCCAATGATGTTGTCTAATGGATGATCGTGAGTCCATTTTTTGAGGTGTTCATGTGGTAGTTGTTGAGGGACTGAAGTAGCAGAGTCGATGTCTCCTGAAGAAGATGGTTCTGAAGAAGATTCAGGAGCAAATATGTTTTCGGATGGAGCATCTTCAGGAGTAGCAAAGGGATTAACTTCATCATTGATGCCAGAAACATTTCCATGATGTACATTTGAAGAATGATGAATTGTTGATGAGACTGAAGGATCAGCAGCAGGCGCTTTTTGACTTAAAGATATTGAGACTGAGGGATTGCCTTCATTCACAGGAATATGAGCAGCCTCTGTTGTAGGAATCGACACCTCATTAGTACTTGGATCATAAAGTTCATCAAACATAGGATCAAACAATTTCTTTAAATCATCTTCAGATGGAGGTACATATGGAGTTTCTTGAGAAGAGTTTGGAACAAGGGATGAACCAATGGGATTGTTTTGAAGTGTGGGTCCAGAACTGAATTGTCCAGGAGCCATTTGACCGGTCAGCTCATCAAACGTAACGTGAATTGTTTCCATGATATTTCGGGTTCTTTTGTTGTAGATTCGGTATCCCTTTTTGTTTGGAGCATACCCTACAAATACTCCAATGTCTGCTTTAGCTCTAAGTTTGCCTAAGTCTTGTCCCTCATTAGTTGGATAACACAATGCACCAAACACACAAAAAAAAGAGAGATTAGGTTTTCTGTTGTGGACAAGTTCATATGGAGTTTTTCCATGAACAGTGTGAATCAGGGAACGATTTTGTGTGTAGCATGCAGTGGCAATAGCTTCAGCCCAGAGAAACATTGGAACCTTTG
The DNA here is from genome assembly GCA_019973895.1 of Chrysanthemum seticuspe. Classification (NCBI taxonomy): domain Eukaryota; kingdom Viridiplantae; phylum Streptophyta; class Magnoliopsida; order Asterales; family Asteraceae; genus Chrysanthemum; species Chrysanthemum seticuspe. The sequence continues at coordinate 255,755,868 of BPTQ01000006.1, read as the reverse complement.
AGTAAATCAGCATTGTTCTAGCGGCTTGTACAAGAGTTCGATTTCGTCTTTCAACTACACCGTTTTGTTGAGGAGTTCGTGGAACACTTCTTTGATGGCTGATTCCAACGCTTTCATAAAATTCACTGAGTTGTTTGTTGACAAACTCAGTTCCATTGTTTGTTCTTATTATTCTGACTGTTTTGTTAAGCCGAACCTGCAGCTGTTTGATGAGTTTGATGATGATATCAGGAGTTTCATCCTTTGTCCTTAAGAACTTGATCCAGGTGAATCTAGAGTAATCATCAACCACAACTAACACATATTTCTTCCCAAATATATTCTGCACCCTCATTGGTCCACATAAATCCATATGTGTAACACCCCAACCCGACAAGGGTAAAGATATCACAATACGGTTTCATATCAGAACTCTAAATAATATACAATAGCGAAAACCTTTACAAAATATTCAAAAGAAAACATAAATAGCTAAACTTCAAAATAAATCTAAGATCTCTATGGTCAAATCTTGCTCTCGTCTCTACTCTCAACCCAGATCAGCTATCCCATAAGCTCAATCTTGAATGCTTAAAATACCTGCCGCAGGAAAAGAAAATGCGGTTGAGCTTACAAAGCTCAGTGAACAGATATAACGAAACAAAAGCTAAACAAAACAAAATATACAAATGACGAAATCAAAATAAAATGATAATGAGGAAATCTTTTAGGATTCTGCAGAAGCACAAATATATATAGAAATCTAAACAACCACGTAACAATTTAAAACATCTCATAGCACATTAATGACACAACCACAAACATATCAGAACAACCAAACACTTAGTATGTCAAGAGTAAATAGATTACATATAAACCAAATGAAAAGTCTAAGACTAACAGAAACACTTTCTAGAAAATAAACATGGCATTCAACAAATTAGATAACCTTCACTAACACACTTAAATCAATATTGCAGCAGCGGAAATAGCAGTCCAAAACATGGCAGTCTCACAAACAAATAGAAACATAGTATACAACCTAAAATTAAATAGACCAAACAAAACGTAGCATAACCATTAACAATTATCAAAACAGCTATCGTAAACTAAACCAGTTCTCAAATCAAACTCTAACATCAGCAGAGTTAAAACATGGCAGTTCACATAAGCAATAAAACACTAACGTATAAGCAAAGTTCACAAATTTACTGAACAAATTATACATACTATACTTATAGAATACCCATTCACACTAACACATTCATCCCACAGTTCAACGAATTCACATAACGAGAAACTAACATGACATCAGATAACTGCATGCAATCCCATTTAAACATATTAATCATAACCCACCATTGTAAACGGTAATCACATAAACATACAAAAGCATACACATATATAAGAACATATAATAAACCCAGCACATAATCATAAACATTTGAACATACCAAATCATAATCAGAATACTTAACATATTAATAACAAATAAAGATTTAGTTAACTACCACGAGCCCAAAACATATCATATCAAAACATCATAACTATATAGAAACAATCTCAAAATAATCCGGAGTAGCTAACTCCCAGAGGTTTATGAAGATGCGTATTGCACACGACATCATTCATCTAAACAAATCATATCGAACAACTGATCAGATCTAGGATGCATCCATACGCCCCACAAACATATATTGATCATATAATATAAACTAGAGCTCATAACAAATAATAGATAAGGGACGTGGCAGAACTTCACTCTACTTCCCTAGAGTCATGTCAATGGTGCATCACTGACACGGACATGGAACCCCCATGACTAGGTATTATTTGGCTCGGGTGTCAAACTAACTTAGGTCAAACAATTTATCATAAATGACATAGATCACAATCAACACAAGGTCACATATATCATATCAAATAGTTCATATAAGGTTCATATTCATATATTCAGGAGTAGAAGTTTATATCACAATTACAAATCTTACATTCATATCTAGAAGTTCATAATCAAATATTCCTACTCAAACCTAGCAAGGTTCAACAAATGTGCATATCAAAGTCTTCCTAACATACAGTTCAAATCAGGTATCGCATGGTTCAATAAAACATAAGTTCAGATAAACAACAGGCCAAACAATCAGGAAAGGTTTCATAGAAATGGCATTGGAAACCCTAATAAGTAAAATAGGAAAACTAACGAAAAGAACATCATAAGGAACCTTTACTGAAAAGGTCAGAATATCTGTACCTTAAAGCAATTGAGAGAAAAACAAACGAATGTAGGAATACGAAGATGTAACGTCGCGTCTCCTTCAACGAATCTACACGGATTATGATTTATTTAATACTTATTAGCATCATTAATGTTATAACGGATTTATCGCATTAATACTTTTAGAGTTGTCAGAATATTCTCATTTTAGTGACAGAAGGAATTTCAACATCTTAAAGTATAAATCATTTATTAGCCAAACCTAAGATTTGGAAATGGCAATTAGTAAACTTAAAGGCTTAATACACTAATTATCTTATTTGAGGACTTATATGATCATCATTCAAAGTATAGCGTTTATAAATGTCAAGAACGGACTTTTAGGACTCTCTTTCAAAACAGTTTACCCAAACCTTTATACCCTACGTGATTGACCCAAAACTCACACTTGTCGAACCCATAACTACTCAGAATTACATATTACACTTTTGACATCTTCAATTTCACGATCTAACCTTATATTATCAGATTTTACCATTTTAGCCCAAAGGTTTTAGAATTTACAAAACGTACCCTTTTCAATTTAATAACAATTCAAATGACCCCTTTAAGTATCCAAAATTACACGTTTAACCCCCACACTTATTTTATACGTTTAGTACATGTATTTTACTGTTTACAAAAATAACCCTTAAGTTTCATAATTTACAAAACCAACCCAAAACTTTTATTAAGAACCGAAATATGCATAATTCAAGTACAAACCCTAAACCTAGGTTTAACCCATCATTAGCCCATCATTATTACTTCATTAATTACCCTTAATGATAACAAGCAAACCCTAGTTCATGTAAACCCTAATCGTCCCATTTTATTTTCTTTTCTTTTTCATGCTTTATCGAACAATAAAACTCAAGACAATTCACACAAGCTTCGAATTCACAATAATGTATTTTATTCAGGTCGTATCACATGTAAGGGCTTCTGGAAAAACCAAATCATGGTCCTAAAAATTATTATAAGCTCATTCGCTATTTTATACGTTTTTAGGGTTTTTAATCCAAAACAATTTCGTGCGACTTGTTAATTATTCATGCCCAATTTTTACAGGTTCTATATGACTTGTAGGACTGAAAGTAACATTAGAAACATACCCTTGATGAGATTTGGACGTTAGAACAAAAGAATCCAAAAACTCCTACTCGGCGAAACCCTAATTGACCAAGAAACTAACCACGATCAAACCAGCACCTTAGGACCTTGAACTAGATTTTTAACACCTTCTTCACCTTCAAACTCGTCCAAGAAAAATAGCTTTAAGCCTTGGAAACTGGATGTCGAATTTTGTAGGGTTTTAGAGTCGGTTTTAGGTATTAATCGGTTATTAGGAATGGAATAAACCGTATATTATGTATTTATATGATTTTCTAATTTTCTTGTGGGCTTTATATAGTAATGGACTTATAATAAATGGAATCTAACTTTTATAAATTTGTATTGGGCTTTTATTAATTAAATTCTTTTATAAAACTAATTAAATATATTCGGCTATGTATATATAAAACACAAAAATGATTTTATAAATATTATAAACTATAAGAATGATCTTTACAAAGTCTTTAAAATTTATTTGGATCATATGTGATATTTCCTAAAAATTTTCTGAATTTACATAGCTTATTTGGTATTATGTTAATTAATTATTCTTACTTTTGATCATAAGGGTATTTTGGTCTTTTTGTGAATTTTAGAAATTCAGGTATTACAATATGAATCATATGAAGAACTTCTGTGACAGAGTTAGTAGGTTTGGGTTTATGGGCATACTTCTTGCTTTTTCCCAATTGACATGCTGAACAAAGATGATCCTTTTCATACTTGAGTCTAGGTAAACCTACAACTAAGTCCTTTCTAGAGATATCATTGATGGTACCGAAGTTCAAGTGATTGAGACGACGATGCCATAACCATGACTTTGCTTTAGAGGCCTTTGACAGTAAGCAAATTGGAGAAGACTTCATCATATCTTCGATAGATATGGTGTATAGATTTGAACCACGTGAACCTCTTAAAAGTTCCTTACCATCAAGTTCTCTAACGAAGCAGGTATGTTTTCTGAAGGCTACTTCTAGATCAGAATCGCAGAATTGACCAACAGAGAACAAGTTGTGACCAAGACCTTCAACATAGTAAACCCTGGAGATAACACTTTTGCCAACAACATAGTCTCCATAACCCATAATAGCACCGAAATGATCATTCCCGAATCTAACTGTCCCGATGAATTTGCTCACGAAGTTCATGAGCCGTGACCGGTCGCCAGTCATATGCTTGGAACAGCCTGAGTCCAGGTACCACAGAACGATTTGAACGATCTGCAGTTGAACACAGATAAGAGTGGATAACTGGATAATTGGGATCCCCATGCAAAAATGGGTTCCATTTGGTTAGTAACAATGGTTGGAACACCCACATCAGAAAAAGAAGTATTCATATCAGAAATTAAGGCACTGGAATCATTGTGAATTGATGCAGTACTAGTGTCTGTATTAGCCCTGTTCACAGTGTGCTCACTTCTTAAGGGAATAGTTCTACCAGTAGGCATCCATTTTCTAGTAGGCATTGTCTGATTATTCTTATGACCAACAGGTATCCAATAATAGCCTATCTTACTAAATGTTCTTCCTGTGGGTTTCCACTGTTTTCTAACTTTCTTTCGTTTTTGCCTTTTTGCCTTTTTAGCATTAACAGCATTAACTGGACAATTAACATCATTAGGCAAAACATTAACACCACATTCATGATTAGAAACATAATTCAAGCAGACATCAGTACAAGGTTTGCAAATAGTATCAGAATTCGAATTAATTACAGTACGCCTATGGCTAATACTAGAATCAACACGATTCGTTTTATTCGATTCAAGCTTAAAGTTCCTAGATTGTTCTTCTACTCTTTTCCAGTGCACATTCTTAGCTTGCGAGGTCCTATCATTCCTTGTATTGTCTTGAGACTTTGACCTGCTCCCTTTAATGTCACTGATTACTCCTGTAGAGGGAATGGGAACATTAGTGGGTTTTACAACTCTTTGCATCACCTATTTAGATGTGCTGGGATCTGAACTACATGCAGGCACACTAAGGTTCACTTTCTTAAAACTAGAAGTGCTGGGATTTGTACTCCTAGAAGGCACACTTGAGTTCTCTTTCATAGCATTGACAGATCTGAAATCTGAACTACTTAAAGGCACACTAAGGTTCACATTCAAGACATTGGGCATCGAATGAATATCATACTTGGCAATAGGCATCGAACATGGAATCAAAGGATTAACTCTCTCTCCTAAGGACTTTGGGCATATTGTGATCAAGCATTCTAGGATTTCTTGAGATCGTTTGGCATATAGGCATGCATGTCCAATTGCATTATCATGAGGTTTCTCTAACTTATCCTCTTCAACAATCTCACGCAGACATTCTAGGCAATCCTTAAGGGATGAGAAGTATGTTTGAACAGCAAGTTTGTTGTTCCTGAGATGAGGAGTGACATATTTCACAGACAAAGCATATTTATTACAAGAGTGAACCTTTGATACACCATTCTCCCCATTGGTCATTGGCATTTTCCCTTTTACCTGACTCTTCAGATTCTCAATTTCCTTTTGCAATGAAGCTATTTGTTCATTATTTTTGTTACGAGTGACCTTTATTGATTCAAATAACTCATTGAAATGACGTTTAACCTTTTCATTTTCTTCTAGAAAACTTTCTTTTTTCTTTTGTAATGCATTAACTAGGTTTTGAAGATGAAACGTTTGAGAATTCTGAGAATCTAAAGGAGGAGGCATTTGGGAGCCTGTCATATTGTTCGTTTGACCCTTTAATTGAGAGATTTGGGCTTTCAACTTTCTGATCGTGTTGCACTGAGCTTGAATCTGTTCATCACGTTTGTTAATTTGAAAAACTGCATCAAACTCTGGAGCATCTGAGGATGTCTTGATATTTGAAGTTTTGACATTTTCTTTAAGATGTTGATATTTTAGTTGTAAATTAAAATGCTCAACTTCTAGTTTAGAAAAATGTTTAACCAAATTGTCGTGATCATCCAGTTCAATTTTCTCGTTTAGTTCAGAATTAGTTTTTTCAAGCTCAATGACACGATCATGGGAGACTTTCAGGGCAACCGATAATTCATGAAATTTGGAAGCATTAATGGAACAATTTGTAGCAGTGAAAAACACATCTTAAGCAATACATTCAGAAATCAGGTTCTCATTTAGTGTATGCAAGTTCTTCCTCTCAATCTCATTATATTTTAGTGCTCGCTCATAGTCACTAACTTCAACTATCATTGCATCAAATTCCTTTTCCATTCCCTTAATATCAGTTTCTATCCCCTTTTTAAGACTCTCAAAGTGATCTTTTAGAAGTTTAAAGAAAGGCATGACCTCAGTTAAATAACATTCTTTCATTTGCTCAAAACCCCTTTCTCCTTCCGTTATACCAGTGGGTGTGATCCTTTTCTTGCAAGTTTTCTCAAAATCAACAAATAGTTGAAATATAACATATTGGCTAATTAAGGTCTTGCTTTTAGTGGCAATTGTTCTAGGAACAAGATGCATTGGTGTATTAGGAGGATACACAGTCGCTCTAGGCATTTTCCAAAGGGGAGGGTTTGTTTCAACAATATTTTCAGCTTTCTGCTTATCTAAATCCATTTTCCAGAAAACTTGTTCGGGAGTCAACAATGTCTGAGGCTTAAACATGTTCAAGGAAATCCAGTTTTCCTTCTTGTAATCATGGGGTGTGATCTTTATTTTATTCTCTCTACATTTAGGATCATCTAATTTCTTGTTCATCTTTTCCCTAGTGACTTCATCTGATTTCTTATCTTCCTCAGTGCACTCAACGCAACTAGGTTTCTGTCTTGGTTTAAGGATTTCATTGCCATCATAAAGAACCTTATGAGCATTTCTAGCCCTTTTAATGACCTCTGGATTTGGTTCCTTAACAAGGGGAATGCTATGCTTATCGCTTAAGACCCTATGCTTAGTGATCATGTGAGCAGTCTGAATGGTGTTCCCTTTTATGTACAACTTGTTTTCAAGTTTGTTTTTCAAAGTTTTCAGATTAGAAAAATCTTTCAAGAGTTTTGATTCCTTTGCATTAAATTCTTGCTTAAGCATTTTCACATTTTCTTGAAGTTCTTGTTTTTGCTTAGCAGTTTTAGAAAGCTTTTCTTGCAAGGAATTTAACTCTTGTTTTAATACTTCTTCTCGAAAATTACTTTTTCTAATGATTGTACGCACTTGGTCATCCATTTCCTGCTCACGAGTGGTCAACTCAAATTTTGCACGTTGTTCATAAATAGCAACACGTTCTTTATAGGCATTTAGTTCAGAAATTACAGACTCATCAGGGGCACAGGCAGTGTATTCATCAAAAATATAGTCATTGTTGACTGTAGGAGATGCATCACTTGGTACAACTTCACTTTCACTTTGTTTCACATATAGATCATATGGGACAACATTGATATTACCCATATTTTCAATATTTGATTCAATAGTTTCAGTTGATAGTACTTTGTAATGCATCTTTTGCACATCAGCATCATCGTATTGTTTTAGTACCTCTGAGATGAGTTTGTCTTTGGATGGGCCAGTTTGTGGTGAAGATGAGACCTTGGGAGAAACCATTGGAGAAATGCTAGCCATAAAGATTGTGTGTGCAGTAGGTCCATCATCCACATCAGAGTCGTATGCATCACAATCAGCGACTTGAAAGGCATTCTGATGATTGTGACCTATCTCCTGAATAGGCTGCTCATCCACATCTGCATCATAGGTCTTGGCATTGCCCTCGGCTAGAAACAACAATTCCTCTTCATCCAAAGCAGCACCATTATCCTGAGCTTGTACAAGCAACATCTTATCTCTGAAGTAATCAGCATTCTGTGGACGCTTTGGAGATGTGCAGTTCCTTGCAATGTGTCCCTCACCACCACAGTTATAACATTTGATCGGCTTAGCTTGACCTTGATTACCATTCCTTCCTCGATTCTGATTACCAACATAACCTCTACCAGCTCCACCTCTTCCCTGATCATATTGTCTTTCCTGAACTGGTTGCACCACGATCCTCCCATCTTTAACAGTAGCTTGATTATGTGGGTTAGATGCTGTTCTGAGGTTGTTATTGGTTTGTGGGAGAGAATTCATGTTTTGACTAATCAGAAGAGCTAGTTGATTAATGAA
>BPTQ01000006.1:255521509-255737066 GCA_019973895.1 Chrysanthemum seticuspe | reverse complement strand
ACCATGAATGTTTTATGATTGTGTAGTTACGTGTATAGAATTGGTTTGGTGTATGTGACGAGAATCTATGACGGACTAAATGTGTTAAGTTATAGAACAATGTACACTTTGGTAGTGTCAGTGAATATATATATGATTGTGTAAATTGTACGTTATAGTATTGATGCTACAGATAATTATAATCCGTTCACCATGGATGGTGACGGTGGGTGTGATATGATTGTGTGCTTATTTGTTATAGAAATCATAATGAGACTTGAATAGATGAGTCAAGGCGTGAATGCCTATAGAAGGCATGATTTGAAATTATAATAATTAAAGTTATAATTATGAATAAGATGAGGTATGACTCGTGTTGTGTTGTTGACCAACCTATGGTTTTGTTATGTGAATGGCTAAAGGATAGCCAATACAGTGGTATTAGAGATGGGATAATTGTAAGTCATAAAACGTAATAGGTAAGCATAAAGGTTATTTGATAATAAATGTGTTATAGTGAAATATTAATGTGTGTTGTAACACACGTGTAAATGTAAAATGAAATTTGACACATAATAGTTAAGTGTCTAAAAATGTAAAAGTTATAGAATAATATTGAATTTTCGATAACTTGTATTGAAAGATAAGAATGATAAAGCATAGATGCTAATTGGTTAAAATGAAATAAATGCAATTATGTAAAGAAGAATGTGTTATAGTTGGTGACCTATGTAGGGTCTAAATGCAGAATAAAATAGTAAAGCCAAGTGTTAATTAACGGAAAAGCAATAAGCTAAAATATACGAAAGAGATTGTGGTGGGTTGTGATACAATATAAACATGACGAGGTTGTGATAGTGTTATGGAACGTGTATGAATAATGATTGAAAGATAATGAGTGTGTTTTGGAATAAACCTATAAAAGGTTTACATGTGGATAAACTCAAATATGTTAATACAAATAAGCCGTAAAAACGTTTATTTATATTTTACGATCTTCTAATGTTTTGTCGATAACAAACGTAAAATCATTTTAACGAAACAAATAAAACACATAAATAGTTTGAGGCAATAATTTACTAACACACTTACGTTTTCATATAAAATACTAAACAAGTAATATTGTTTACAACTTATAGAAATGCATATGTATAACAACTAGTGTTTACATACTAGGTATATATATATATATATATATATATATATATTTATATACTTAGTATATATTGTAATGGGTAATATAAATGGGTAGAAGTCTAAGTATTTGACCCATTGACTAGACACATTGAATGTAGTTGGGTAAAACCCATGGAGCATAACCCATGACCCATTGCATGACATCATTCATGAAATCATAATGGGTATTATCCATAACCCATGGAGCTAACCCATCACCCATTTACTAGATGCATTGCATCTTCTAGATACATTGTATCTATATGGATACCCATGGTCCAAAGTCTATGACCCATAACCCATTTAGGGGGAGCGTCCTACGGATCCCCATGAATACACTGGACAGATCCCTCAAGCAAGGGATCCGTGGGACAATAGTGAAATTTTGTCTATAAATAGTGAGTAATTTCTTCATTGTAAGTTGCCACTTCTACACATACTTTCTTCTAGTATTGTAAACTCTCTAACCTCATATCCAAAGGATCTTTCTATGTAGTTTGTGTTTGTTTTTGTGTGATTCTCTAGGTTCCTCTTAAAGGCGAGATCACCACCTCTTGAAGTCGATCAAGCTCAAGTACATGAGTTGCCAAGCTTCGTCATCATCAAGACTACTGAAGTTCTCTTGTTGATAGTTCTTTCCCCCTCTCTAGAAGTGTTGTGTTGAAGGCATTAGTGAAAGATGCCAAAAGGGTCAAGTCGAAGGCATTAGTGAAAGGTGCCAAAGGTATGTGTCTAAGGCATTAGTGAAGGGTGTCAAAGGTCCATGATGAAGGCATTAGTGAAAGATGTCAAAAGATCATGTCAAAAGCATTAGTGAAATATGCCAAGGGTGTACAATCGATATGGTGCATCGATGTACAAATATAGATAGGTTTTGTCCAGGGATATTGATATCCTTGATGATGTTGTAATAAGGAGTGGGTCTCCTTTGGGATAGGTGTTGTGTAGTGATTGGGTAGTAGTTCCTCCTTTGTAATGGAACTCGGTATCTAGCCTTGTACCGAATAAAGTGTAGGCGACGTTGTGATAGGTTTGGTTCTACCTCGTGGAAGAACTCGGTGTCCAGCCTTATACCGGATAAAGAGTAGGCGACGTTGTGAAGGCTTCTCCGCCACAAGGAGCTTGTGTTGTATAGTGATAACGAACTCTCGAGTAGGTGACTCAGGGAGTGGAGTAGGGCAAGGAAGGTGTCCTTGTAGCCGAACCACTATAAATACTCGTGTAGTGGTTTTGTACTTCTAACTCTTTATCTTTGCATTGTTTATTTATATGCTTATTTATCAACATCCAACACACACATTCAATAGATTAACATCAGTCGATCTAAATATTTTAAAACGAAGTTTTAATCGGTAAAACTATTCAACCCCCCCTTCTAGTTTTCCACAAAACAGACTAAAAGTGGTAAAAGTAAGAATGTGAAAATAGTCAACGAGGGTTGACAGGTCAATGAGAAAATGAAATGATTAAACACATGGTAAATATGTAAATATGGAAAGTGGGCTCATAAGCCCTATAAATTTGTATTGGTTAAATGGAAATGCTGAAATTGTGTATATGATAAAATAATAAAGCTTGGATCCTTGATGACGAACCCTCCGATCAGGTCGAAGGACACCCCTTCGACCTCAGTTGAATTTGCATTACGAAGACCCAAGTCTTTCTTCATAAGTCATTGGTGGCGTAAAATCATTCATCCTTGATATGGTTACCAGTTGGGAATTCGCCAGCCGAAGGCCTATGCCCTTCGGAGTCTTCTCTTGAAGGCACTAAGACAAAGGCGAACATTGACTTGGTCTTCCCCCACGTTCCCACTATCTCCTTAGCTTCCCCGCCAAGACAGAGGGAGTGGGGATGAAGCCCTATTGGTTATCACAAATCATGGGACGCCCCCATGATCTCCAAAACGTGCGCAAAACACTCTCCAAGCTTATTTCTTCATCTATAAATAGGTTGGACGAGTCATTTCAATGGTAGGTTCACTCAACACAGTATTTCACATACACTACATTACTTACAACACATATCACACACTTACTCTCACGCCGGAGGTGGTTCGCAGGGTCCAACCCTTGCGCAATCACTTAACGAAGTGTCTACTATTTCTTATTGCAGATTGGCTACAAGTTTGGCCCAAGCATATCACCCCTCATACCCTTCGATCACCGTCGAAGGCCTGGTCGTACGAATTATTGTACAATCAGTGGCGCCATTCATGGGACCCGCTACAATTGGTCTCGTTATTCCAAACTTATAACCAGTCAATCGCACTCACTAGTTTTACGGCATGAATCAAGGAAGAGAAGATACTCCCCCTCCGCGTTTCTCGACCTTGAAACCAATCCCAGTCAGTGATCCTAATTACAACCTTCCCAACATAACCGCATCAGCTAACCTCGAACCGGTAATTAGTTAGCTAACCTCGAACCAGTAATTAGTCCTGCGTTCGTCGAAGCTAACATTGAAGCGCTAGAGTCTTTAATGAGGGCTCGAAGGAGGCAAGCTCGGAACGTAGAGATGCGGAGGGAGTTGGAATACACTAGTGATGAGTATGACGAAGAGATAGAAATGGAGACTAGGCCCTCGGCTCCTGGGGCTACACGCTCAGTGTTGAGAATAGGATCTCCGGGTAGTCGAAGGCCGAGTGGAAGATCGGTTGGTTTCGAAGATGTTCCGGAGAGGGCTCCGACGAGAAGGGAAGGAACGATGGAAGGTTCCAATGGAAGGAGTCACCGAAGGGAGACTATGGAGGTTAACTTGCCACCACTCTTGGCAGCCCATCTGGGGAGAACTAAAGCAGGAGTTCCGTTGCAGCCTTCTCACGCATCCAGCGTAGAAGGAAATCCACCTCAAATGAATGGGGTAGGAAGTCTTCCTTCTCATGGTATGTACCCTCCTTTTCAAGCTCAATCTTACCCCCCATGGGGTTTATCCCCCACCTAACGGGCAGACTAGCAACCCTAGCTTTCCTCAACCATATGGAAACATGCCCTACGGGTAACCTTTGGTATACCCTTCCGTACCTTGTTGTAAGTCACCCACCTTATATACCTACTGCTTACCCTCCTTATGTTAATCAAAACCCTGTCGGAGTACCTCCGAACCATAACCCATACAATGCTGCCCCCATTTACATGCCACCTTACAACTGCCTCTATTCGGAGCCCATGGGCTCCACAACACCCTTCGTAAGGTGGATAAAAGACTACCCTCTACCTGACGGGTTGAAAATGCCCGCACATATTGGTACTTATGATGGGAAGGGGGACCCGGATAATTTCTTACATCTATTCGAAGGGGCTATCAGAATGCAGAAATGGGTAATGCTAGTTGCTTGCCACATGTTCATACATACCCTGCGAGACTCCGCTCGTATATGGTGGAACGGGCAAAAAGTAGGTAACATAGTGAATTTGGATGATCTTAAGGCCAAGTTTAGATCACACTTTAGCCAGCAGAAAAAGTTCACAAGGACTCACTTGTAGTGCACAACATCAAGCAGAGGGAAAACGAGAGCACCATGGCTTTCGTTACTAGATATACTGATGACACCTTGCAGATTCTGGGTCTGCACGAAGACCAGCGCATCTCTGGTTTTGTGCATGGCCTGCAAAACATAAGTCTGGTGGAATTCCTGTCCACCAATGGGGCTCTGATCGAAAATAAATAAAGTCACAGCAAGATCCCAAAGCACTCTTCGTGGGAAGGGTCCAAAAACAGACACAAAGGCAGGGACAGGTTCACGCCCTACAACAAAAGCATCAACCACGGACTCTTGGCAAATCTGTCCAAATCTCCAAAGGAAATACTTGCTACGGAAAGGGCTGCGAAGGCCTTCGATCCTCCCCCTCGTTTGGCAAGTAGAGGAAGAAGCATGGATACCTCCAAGTACTGCTATTTCCACGACGATTATAGGCACGATACCAACAATTGCAGAGAGCTCAAGAAACAAATAGAAGAGGCCGTGAAGTCTGGCCAATTGGGACATTTGGTGAAGGGCATAAAGAAAGGTAAAGAAAAAAATCTCTGACACACAACTGGGGAAAGATACCACACCGGCCGAAGCTCCAATCCTCATGGTTTACAGGGATGACTTTGGTTTAAAGAGAAAACCAGCAGAGAAAGGTTTGTGCAGAGTAGGAGATGTTGCGTTCCCTTCGATCACTAGCGGGGTTCTCTTAAATGACCCCGTGGTCATCAAAGTCCTAATCTCCAACAGAGAAGTAAATAGAGCTTACTTAGACTGCGGAAGCTCTTGCGAAGTGATTTACGAGCATTGTTTTTTGAAGCTCAAGCCTTCGATAAGGTCGAAGAGAATATATTCGAAGGTACCTTTGGTGGGATTCTCAGGGGAACATTCATGGCCTCTGGGAGAAGTCCCTCTAGAAGTTGCGATTGGAGAAGGAAGGCTAAAAAGGACAGAAACCCTGGTTTTCGCGATCGTAAGGTCTGAATCTCCCTATAACCTGTTAATAGGGAGAACCGCAATGCAGAAAATGGGTATCGTTGTCTCCACCATACATGCTGCGGTCAAATTCCAAACACCCTTCGGTATTGGAACGGTTTTCTCTAGCTACAACTCGAAGAAGCCTACAGAGGTAGGCAAAATGGTCAAGCAAAGTCCTGAAGAGGTTCTGAAGGATATTCTCAGCTGTACTGATGCCGAAGAGCGCATCGTGGTAAACAACCTACATCCTGATCAGACGGTGGTCATTGGAAAGCAGCTTCCTGCCACCTTTAAAGCAGAGCTAGAAAAGTTACTAAGGTCTAATACGGATGTCTTTGCATGGACCTACTCTGACATGACGAGGGTCCCCAGAACTCTCACCATAGACGAAAAGCCCTTCGGCACTGAGCACAATCTTAATGAGTTCAAGCACATTGAACCTATCAAGCAAAAGCATCGTAGCCTTGCACCCGAAAGAAATACAGCGGCATGCAAAGAAGTGGATGAGCTCGTAGCAGTAGGCATACTCTGGGAGGTGAAGTATCAAACCTGGGTAGCCAATCCAGTGATGGTTAAAAAGCATGATGGAGGGTGGCGGATGTGTGTAGACTTCACCGATATCAACAAGGCCTGTCTGAAGGACTGCTATCCTCTACCAGAGATTGATTGGAAGGTGGAATCCTTATCAGGGTTTCGACTGAAATGTTTCCTGGATGCTTACAAGGGTTACCATCAGATACAGATGGCGGAAGAAGACGAAGAAAAAATAGCCTTTTTCACAGGAAAGGGCGTGTATTGCTACAAGAAGATGCCCTTCGGTCTGAAGAATGCAGGTGCTACCTACCAAAGGCTAGTGGACAAAGCCTTCAGCAAGCAAATGGGTAGGAACCTCGAGGCATACATAGACGATATGGTTATTAAGAGCAGAACGGAGGAGGACATGCTCTCCGACATAAAGGAAACCTTTGATCAGCTTCGCGCCATCAACATGAAGTTAAACCCCAAGAAATGTTCCTTCGGTGTAGAGGAAGGACAATTCCTGGGACACCTGATCACAAAGCAGGGTATTAAAGCCAACCCTTCAAAGGTTAAGGCCATCACAGACTTGCAGCCTCCTAAATCTCTCAAGGATGTACAAAGTCTGAATGGAAAGCTAGCAGCCCTCAGTAGATTCCTATAGAAGGGCGCAGACAGATCCTTGCCATTCTTTAAGACACTTAAAGGATGCACGGATTAAAAGACGTTTCAGTGGAGCACGGATGCAGAAGCTGCCTTTCAAAAGCTCAAGGAGTTCATGGCTATTTTACCTACACTTAGCGCCCCAATCAAAGGTGAAGTGTTGTTTATGTACATTGCAGCCTCCTTCGAAAGCATCAATGTTGTCTTATTGGCGGAAAGGGAAAAGAAGCAAATCCCTATCTACTTCATTAGGAGGGTTCTACAGGGAGCTGAGTTAAATTACCCGAAGTTGGAGAAGTTAATCTTGGCTTTGGTCTATGCTGCGAGGTGCCTTCGAAGGTACTTCCAGGCTCACCCCATAACTGTGCTCACTAACAAGCCTATTAAGCAGATACTTTCGAAGCCAGAGAAATCTGGAATGATAGCTAAATGGGTTATCGAGCTAGGAGAGCATGAAATTGAGTACAAGGGTAGAAACTCGGTCAAAGGGAAAATACTGGCAGACTTCTTAGCAGAAACACCCTCCGAACCAAAGCAGGACAACAAAGTTGCTGAGAAGAAGCCTGCGAAGACGGTCAAAGGGTGGAAGCTTTACATCGATGGGGCCTCCAGCTCTGACGGATCTAGTGCAGGGCTGATGCTAGTTGACCCTGAGGGAAATGAGTATACTTATGCACTCCGCTTCGAATTCGATGCTACTAATAATGAAGCGAATTACGAAGCCTTGTTAGCAGGTCTCCGACTGGCTAAAGACATGGAGGTAGAAGACTTGGTTATTTTTGTTGATTCACAACTGGTGGCCAATCAGATCAAGGGCTCCTACGAAGCAAGGCAGCCTGTGATTAAGCAATACCTGGATAAAGCCAAGGAGATGCTCGAAGGGTTTACCTCCTACGACATAGAGCATGTTCGAAGAAACCAAAACAAAAAAGCAAATGCACTTAGAAAACTGGCATCAATAGCATTTGCTCATCTAACTAAGGAGGTTCTGGTCGAAGTGTTGGCAGACAGGTCCATCGTCCGAAAGGAGGTGTCTGACGTAATACTGGAGGAAGAGTCAAATTAGATCAGAAGCTAACACGAAAGGTTCGCATCAAAGCACCACAGTACAGGATCATGGGGAACTACCTATACCGAAGGTCTTTTTAGTCTCCATGGCTCCGTTGTGTAGGACCTAGTCAAGCCTCCAACATAATTCAAGAAGTGCACGAAGGGTCTTGCGGGCTACATGCAGGACCTCGCTCCGTTGTTTCTAAGATCATGAGGATAGGATATTATTGGCCTTCGATGCACAGGGACGCAGTAGAAATTATCCAGAAGTGGGAAGCCTGTCAAATCCACTCAAGAGTGCCAAGGCTACCAAAACAAGATATGACCTCCGTGACATCCGCATGGCCTTTCAGCCAAAGGGGGATAGATATCGTAGGCCCTCTACCAATTGCTCCAGGAGGGGTAAAGTTCTTGGTCGTAGCCATCGATTACTTCACGAAATGGGTTAAAGCCAAACCCTTAGCATCAATTACAGGGAGGCACATGGAAAAGTTTGTGTGGGAATACATCATTTGCCGGTTCGGAGTACCCCATATCATCATTTCAGATAATGGGAAGCAGTTTGCCGAAGGAGTGTTTCCCGTGTTTGGCAAAGGCCTGAACATAAAGCAATCCTTCACCTCCGTTTACCATCCTCAAGGTAAACGGACAGGTGGAAGTTACTAACAGGGACATCATCCAAGGCATAGAATGAAGGCTTGGATACATCCACCATGGTTGGGTAGATGAGCTACCTCAAGTATTCTGGGCCCACAGAACGCACACAAAGTCAAGTCATGGGGAAACACCTTTTAGCTTGACATATGGCACAGAAGCTGTCATCCCTTCGGAAGTAAGTGTCGAAACAAAAAGGGTCGTGAACTTCGAAGCAACAGACAACGAAGAAAGACTCCACATCAATCTGGACCTACTTGAAGAAAGAAGGGAAATAGCCTCGATCAGGGAGGCTATCCACAAACAAAAGATTGAAAAGTACTACAACAGCAGGGTTCGACCTTCAACATTCAAGCCAGGAGAATACGTCCTCCGACTCAACAACGCAAGTAAAGCTGAGTATCAGTGTAAACTAAGGCCTACATGGGAAGGGCCCTATGTAGTCACGGAAGCATATGGCAACGGAGCCTACAAGCTGGAAACCCTTGATGGAGACGCTATTGATAGGACTTGGAATGGCACTACCCTTCGTAAGTTTTACATATGAAACTTACAATGTCTAAGGACATTTTTTAATTTGCTTTCAATCAATGTATTTGCATTCTTCTCACTTGGGGAAAGAAGCATTAATGGTAGGCGTCTAGTATTCATTTCTTAAAATGATGTAATCCTCCCTACCCACTTAATGATATAACACATTTACCTCAAATCTCTTGTTTCGTTCAATACAACAAAGATTTGTCCACCAAGTCATTTTTATAAGTTTCAATGTTGAAGGGATGTACAAAGACTAACAATACGTCTTGCTCATATGCTTAACATCCATCTCAACTTCACATTAACTTTCCTACGTGGTCTTAAGGTATTCCAAGCCTTTCGCTACCCAAAGGATTAAGATGGAGTGGGTCGCAACCCTCTGTCAGCAATTAAATTATATGATTGCTATATTCTTAATGAAGTAATTACACACAATGAGGCTATGCATCTACCATATGCCTTAGGTTGTAAAAGTTTTACGTGCAAATGAAACGTAAAGAGAAGAATCAAAGATAGCAAAATATAGGCCCCAGTGGCCATCATGTAGACATTCATTTACGACTAGTTTAACTAGTCCAATAGGTCGTAGCCCTAACGATCAACAAACCGATATTGTCTTAGGCCAAGGCCTTCACCACATACATAAAAGTAAATTGTTTCATCAGGCATATTGCCTGGAAAAAGACATAAAGACATATTGTTTGAAACAGGGTACGTACCACCCTGAGGGATCAAATTACTACCACATGGTAGCCTTCATCATATCTTGGAATGAGTTGGATCAGCAGAACCTGGGGATGGGACCTTGGGAGATGGTGTCCTCTTAGAAGGAGACGCAGGCTGAACCCTCCTTGGGTTCTTTGCCAACAGGTCCTCAATGGAGGCCGTTGGGTCCTTCGTCGCCTCAGCAAGGAATGGGAACTCTGTAGTGGATAAGGCATTGCCTGCATCATCGTATTCCTGCCCATGGGTTGCCTTATAGTATGGAACACTTGCAAGTTTCACCGGTGCACCTGTTTTGGCCACCTCCTCCAAAGTAGTGCATTTGCCATGAAAAATGGCTGCATTCACCAACTTCCCAATCATAATGCCCACATCATCACTATGGTACAACTCTATAGCAATGTATGGGATGATTTTGGTCACCAAATCAACCCTATCTTTCTTGAGCATTTTCAAGCGAAGATCCAACCCATCCACCTTCTCTCTAAGCTTGATCTCTTGGTCAATCAGCTTCGCCCTCTCTTCTTCAAGGCCTCCACACTTGGATGTCAGAACGGAAATTTGCTCTTTGTAGCCTATGACCTTCGCGCCTCCGAGAGATAGCCTGCTGCACTTAGCTTGGCTTTCGGCTAACTGACCCTTGAGCTTCTCCACATCTGCTCGGAGATCTTGGACCAGGGGATTTTTGTCGAAGTCCTCCATAGCATCTTCACACTTTGCCTACAGGTCTGCGTACTGCTTGTCCCTAGCTTTCTCCCTGGCAAGCATAACGTCCATCTCTTCCCTAGCCTTGGTGACTGCACAAAGAAGCTCCCTCATCCTGGTGTAAAGCTGATTATCCAATATGGATTGTCTTACATAGCTCTTATCATGAAGGTCGCAGAGTCTTTCCAAGGACATGTTATCCATAACCCCCTTCCAGCTAGATGGGGTCACACACTCAACGAGCAAGTGACAAGCTAGGGGTGACGGAAGCTCCTTCGTATCAGGGAGTCCTGCAAAATAAATAAACTTGTTAGTATAACACAATATGCAGATAATTTTTTGCAACAGGGAAGAGGACTTACTATGAATATCATCAGTGTTGGGCCCTTCGATGGCTGGAAACACCACAGCCTTACCCTGGGCACTCTTCTGCCGGGTAGTTCGAGAGGGAGGAGTGGGCAAGATGAGCTTCCTCTTTGATGCAGACTTAGCAGCCTTCGAGCTTGTACCCTTCCTGCTTTGGACCCTGTCCCCTATGCCGGAGGGTCCTACGATAGCCAACTGTTCCTCTGAAGCAAGGTCATCTGAGTATGCCACATTCTCAACTAACTGATCTTCATCATCTACAGGCTCTTTTTCTTTCGCAGGAGGAGCAGATGACACAGGCTCAATCGGTTGGGCATCAACATCATTGTTGTTAACAGACACCGAAGGAGAACTCACACCATAGTTAGCTTCTTGGGGATCCTTCGGGTGAAAGCTGACTTCCTTCGCACCACCAGCAACAACGAAATTTCTGAATGACATTTCTGCAAAAAGGAAGGAAACAGATAAATATCATAAAGATACGTTACTATATCTTATTTTAATTGAAAATTTACATATTTCTCCACAAAAAACAATCTCAGGATGTAACGGAGACCCCTCCCAACTTTCAGCAAGGCTAGCCATAAACAGTATTGGCTCAGGAAAGGTCTAGCAATCAGCTGGATGTCGAGCTAGGCGCTGATACAGGGGATTCCTCTTCACAGTATAGGGCAAGGGATCATTAAACCTCTTCTCATCATACTGAAACTCTGGGTTTAGCAAAGCAGGGTATTGTGGAGGTACAATGGTATCTTGAATAAAAAAGAACTTTCCTTTCCAGTTTCTGATATTTGTAAAGGCATATCAATCAGAATGGGCACATCCCGTTCACCCCTTTTGGCCAATGTCAGCCAGTCTCCTCCAGGGTACAGATTCAAAAACCCTCTAAGCACAGTCAATGACGGTTCATACCCATACGCTTTACACATTACAATGTATGTTGTGAGTTTGGCTAGGCCAAAAGGGTTAAACCTAGATATGTGTACTTCGTAGTATTGAAGGAGTTCTAAAATCAGGGGATGCAATGGTATCCTTAGGTTGGAGGTAGTGAATGCATGGGTGTACAAGCCTACATAGTTCTTTGGGGGCATCATAAATACCTTGATTTTTGCTGGGTAACATGACTTTATATTCATTGGGAATGGGATAATCAGTAAGGAAGGCTTTAAGCTCTTCCCTAGTCAAGGTACAACCTTGTTTTCTGATTACGAACTTCTTATTGGCAAACATGGAACTTCTAATCAACAAAAAAGTATTGAAAACGTAATGATACGAAGGGATACTTTACCTTTTTGCTCGAAAGCTCGCTCGGAAGACAGCTTAGTAGTGTAAATTTTGGGCGAGGGATAAATGATGAGTTAGGGTTTTACTATTTTCGATTTTATATACCCTTTCGCATGTAAAATCCTAGCCCTACACGTGTCCTGAGATATCACCTAACTTCCGAATTTCAAATCCCTTTTAAACTTTGAAGGGACGTTTGATTTTACCGAGATATGGGTGGTTAGGATAAGTACCCAGGCATTAATTACGGGGTCAATGTATATTTGAATTTTCATCTTCGTTCAATTTTGTGACGGAGGGGAGGTTTCGTATATATTATTGAGTCGTAAGCAATATTTCTAGTTTGTACATATCACTTTCGACTGGGGGGCTTGATGACGTACCCTCCGATCAGGTCGAAGGACACCCCTTCGATCTCAGTTGAATTTGCATTACGAAGACCCAAGTCTTTCTTCATAGGTCATTGGTGGCGTAAAATCATTCATCCTTGATATGGTTACCAGTTGGGAATTCGCCAGCCGAAGGCCTATGCCCTTTGGAGTATTCTCTTGAAGGCACTAAGACAAAGGAGAACATTGACTTGGTCTTTCCCCACGTTCCCACTATCTCCTCAGCTTCCCTGCCAAGACAGAGAGAGTGGGGATGAAGCCCTAGCGGTTACCACAAATCATGGGACGCCCCCATGATCTCCGAAACGTGCGCAAAACACTCTCCAAGCTTATTTCTTCATCTATAAATAGGTTGGATGAGTCATTTCAATGGTAGGTTCACTCAACACAGTATTTCACATACACTACATTACTTACAACGCATATCACATACTTACTCTCACGCCGGAGGTGGTTTGCAGGGTCCAACCCCTGCGCAATCACTTAACGAAGTGTCTACTATTTCTTATTGCATATTGGCTACAAGTTTGGCGCAAGCATATCACCCCTCATACCCTTCGATCACCATCGAAGGCATGGTCATACGAATTATTGTATAATCAATCCTATATGTTGTTATAGTGTGATGTTACAGGCCACTCTAAAGATGTTACAGTTATTGTTACAAAATCCTACAAGATATATAATAGTAATCCTTCGGGATATGTTATAGTGAATCCTACGGGATGTGTTATAGTATGATTTGGAAAGAAAAGGTTATAGAAGTCCTTCGGGATAAATTAAATTGCCTTCACCGGCAAAGATTGCCTATATCCTCTGCATATGAGATGGCTCCTTCGGGAATTGTGATAGTAAAAAGGATCCAATGCTAAGAAATTAAAACTTTGGAAAGTTAAAGTGTGTTACAGATATGTATTAGTATTATGCCGGAAGTGTGTAAGTAGAATGATTTATAATTTCTTTATTTAAGTAGATTGGGACGCCTTTTCATGTAAGTAAAGAAATTGTGAGTCACCGAACTACGAGTTTATATTTCTTGATTTATATCATTTGGGATGCCTCTCCATGTGAATGAGGAAGTATAAATGAGTAGGCTTATGTATTCCCGACATAGCATGAGTAGGGTAGTGGAGTAGAAAATAAAAGTCTAAAACTAGTTAGACGTCATAAGGAAATAGGATAGGCGGAATAGAAGTTCCGTGTCTGACCCTAGGTAAGGGTCGTTATGTAAAACTTAAAGTATAAAAACCTGTGATGTAAAGTAGAAAGAAAAATGAAATCTTTAAAGATGGTGTAATGTGAAAAATGATCATGGAGATAATAAATTGAATAAAAATTAAAAGTTTGAATGTGTTATAGTATGCCTTGGGGAATGTGGTAGTATTAAAAAGACCATAGTGGTTATATGAAAATTGTGAAATTTATGAGAACGTTATAGCAATAACAATGCGTTACAATGATAACATTATGGAAATTATGAAATAACTATGGTATAATGTGGAAATTGTTGGCCAAGTTTGACTTAGGTAGAGTCAAAGTAATGTCGAAGTGATCATGTATGTGCTGTTATGGTAATAAACTGATAATGAGATGTTTTTTTTAATACATTATGACTCAGATGACATAAAACAATGTGTTTGTTATAGAAGTTAAATGGATAATGGAATGCGTTTGGAGACCGGTTATAGTTATAGTGGACCTTGAGTTGCGAGATTAAGGAAATCTTCTCAACAAATTGATTAAGTGATTATTTTTGTGACATGGTGTAACTTGAATAAAGAGTTAGATGGCATTAGACAAGAGATTTTGGGGACGAAATCTAAATAAGGAGGGTAGAATTGTTACACCCCTATCTCGGAAATACCAATAGGTCCCACCGTGATTGAATGTGGTCTAAGGAGTTAATGAGATTGACTAGTCAACCCGATAGTCAAACTAATAGATAACACATCTTAAGTTAGAGTTATAGAAGGAAGGGGGACCTAAGTTACCATTTTGTAAATATGTTATAGAAGTATTTGTGGCCAATATAAAAGGAATGAGACTTGAGGGACCATTTGTGCAAATGGCCAAAGTAGCCACCTACATATTTCTGGATATTTCTCTATTACTCTAATTGATTCCAGAAAATAAGAGAAGTGTGTGTGTCATGACATGAAAATGAAGGGAAAATAATGATAAGGTTGATGATCAAATTGGGATGGGATTAGTGTTCCCAATCAAGTAACAAGCTAGTATCTATCATCCTTGTGCAAGTAAGTATCCCTAATTGTGTTTAATTATAATTTGGAGAGTTATGGTTTTGTACTAAAGTTGGGGGTTTTGGGTAATATTGGTTTTAAACTCCAATTGAGATGTTATAGTACTATGGGGTGACGCCCCTTTAATTTAATTGAAGGCAAATGAGTAATTTTGCGATATGATTATGTTATGATCATATGGTTAATTAAAAGAGTTATGGTAATCTTGGGGTAATTTTAGTATGGGTAAAAGTTGGGTAATTTATTGGTTGGATCATCATATAATCAAGATAAGATTATATGATGATTAGAAGTTGGTTAAGTTAGTCAAGGTTATAGTTATTTGATTATATACTAAATGCATGTTAATTATGTGACTAAATATTAGCTATGGATGATGATAGATATTGATGATGAAGATGATGGTAAAATTATGTATGGCTTAGCTTGGAGGCTAAGGTAAGTAATTCGGTTATTATATGTGAAATGTGGAAGTTATTAATTGATGTGTTTGTTATTGTTATAGTTAATATTTGTTATAGTTAATTAAAGTATAGAAGAACCAAGATTGGTTGTATGCATGTTATAGAGTTTGTGAATCATGATAAGATCAAGGTATGTGTTGTGTGCGTATGTGCTAATTGTGTTATAGCTTGTGTGCATAGAAATGCCTTGGTGATGGTAATTGATAATGGAAGCATTAACATGTATTAGCCTAATTACTTACTAAGCGTTATCGCTTACATGTTATAGTTGTCAATATTATTGTAGGCTCATGTGCTTGAAATGCCTTGGCTTGGATTTGGATCTTTGTTTTAGCTACGTGGAAGATTGATTGGGTATGATTACGAGCTAGGTAGATACCGAGATCCAAATGAGGATTTGTGCCCCCATTTCATTTGCAAAGGTTTCATAAACTTGTTTTTTAAGTGTCAAGTGTCGTGTTATAATGGTTATAGTATTGTTTTGTAATGACATGTTATAGATATGTTCTATAGAGTCAAATTGTAAGTTTATGTCTTTCTTAAAGGGGTGTTTGGAATAGAGTGAATCTCACCTATTTTGGATATAAATGGGTCAAGTAATGTTAAATATGTTTTAGAGTGTTCGTTATAGTTATTAAGATGTTTGGTTAAAGTTGAAGAGGTCTAAATGATTATTTGAGTTGAAATGGGTAAAAAATGGTTGTGCAGTTTTGTTGTCAAAATGTAGAGGTCTGTAGACCTGACGTTGTCAGACCCAGTTGCGACAGCGTCGGGTTTAAAACTCTCTGAACCATGCGTGTTAATCCTGAAAAGTGATTTGAGTCATGGTTAAAGGGCGACGGCGTCGCACCTTAGAAGGCGATGGCGTCTTCTTGTTCTAACAGATCAAAATGATGCTTTGATATAGTCTTGTGATGATGGTTTAAGAAGTTATCAAGTATATGATATAATAAGAATTGTCAATGTTCAAATGTCATGGTTTTGTCGTATATTGAAGAGTTTAATGAGAAAAAGTTATAGTCAAATGTTTCCGCGTCAAAGTTTTCAAAATCGAGTAATTTCTGGTCAAACCGGGAAACAGGGCGTAACAGTAGACTCCGCAGTAACACTCTCTGCAAAAAATAATCACAAATGAATAGTTAAAAAAAAAGAGAAAACGAAGAAGTAATAAAGCATACCCGCTCCGGTCGCGATCTCCTTCTGGGACAAGGGGTGATCCTTTTCTCTTCCCTGGCTTCTTCGGAGCATCAATGGTTACCCTCTTCTTACCAGCAGCTTTGTTGTCTTTGGCAACCTCCAACTCTTGCACAAAATTGTGCTCAACAAGCTTGATAACATTCTCCAACGGCTCAACCGCCCTGTTGGCCGTCTCGGCTCTCAATGCCGACTCATCTTTCTTCAACATCCTCTCTCCGGACACAACCTTGAACGGGTCCGACTGGCTGATGAAAGCAAACAAATCCATCTCTATAAAAGCCATGACAAACAATTAAGAGCTGACAACCAAGGAGAAAAATGGTAAGAAAAACAAAGGAAACTTCCAAGCAACCCACCCGATTAATCCAGATACAAGAAGGTCGGGCGACTAGAATCGTCATCCCAGATGTGGCTCAACCCTATAATGCAAAAAAAGGGCTCCAAATGTTTTTTTAAAAGCGGCCCTTTTGGTGTCATGAAGTGACAAAATCTCAAGATCCACATCCGCGTCAGAAGGAGGTGGATCGCTATCTATGGACACCATGTCGCACCAAGGAACGGATATGGGAAAATTTGTAGACTTTATCCAGAAAAAATGATCTTTCTACTTTTTTGCGGATGCAGGGGAGAGGTGTAACAGACAGGGACTATGAAAGATTTGGGCCCTTTCCTCTTCTCTAATGTTAGTCAACCGTTGCTAAGGCCATCATAGTAGAATTTCCTAAATAAGGGCACGATGGGAGTACCGCCGTGGACGCAACACAGGATCTCAAAATGACTAACCCTAGCCGCCGCTAACACTGAAAATTGGGAAATGTGAATCTGAAAGTACTCTAAAACACGAAGCAAAAACCTAGAAAGGGGTATCCTAAAGTTGACAAGCTTGAAAAGTCGAGTTTAGACACCAATTTTCCCATCTGGAGCATTTTTTACGGTGCCGTGGATGACGGGTAATTTCGGTTGCAGGTGGGCCAGAATATTGTATTTCCTACAGAAGTCATCTAGGTCCTCTTGGGAAAGACGAGAAGTTAGTACCTGGTGTCATTTAAAATTGCAAAATAAGGACTGCGAAGGAAGGAACCTAACCTGCGAATCTAAAGCCGGAAAGACAAGAAGAAGACGAACTGAAGATGTCGGGAAAATTTTCTAGAGAGTGGTAAAAGTTAAATAGTGCGTGTAAAAAAACATCACAGTGTGTACCATCTTGGTATTTATAGCCACACGCACGCGCCTCATCAACAACATCGAATGGCTAAAAAGCTGCCACGTCCCTGGACACTTATTGAACGGCCATGGTCTAATCAAGACGAACGGTCGCGATGGTAACAGTAGACGAACGGTCAGCCGTCAAAACGTCACATCAGTCAATAAATACGCGGTTAAAAACATTTCGCGAGTACCGATGACAGGCTGTCACGTGCAAAGCAAGCATTTAGTGGAAAGTCTAGTCAGTAGGATAGGACACGCGGATATCTGAACCGCAGAAAATAAAACCGCGGAAGTGGTAACTCAAGTCTAGCATACTTGTTCCTAAGCAAACAAACATACTAAACTGGGTGGACTTGATCACGTATAGTATCCCCGGACCCAACATACTGGACCAGGTACACCCAAAGACAAATAGCCCCGATCCAAGGACAATCCGGACCACACTAGGCACCGGCCTCGGCAAGCAGGGCCGGACAAGAATACCTTACCATAACGAACCGCGCCGCAGCACCCTTGCCGCGGAAGAACTCTACGTCCGGAGCAGAACCAGTGATCGGGGCCACAGATTAACCCAAAAGAGTAAAGAATATTGTCGGCTATCACATAGCTAACCTGGGCAAACTTCAAATAGGGAAAGACCACAGTTCCATCCCAAAAGCATCACCATCAGAGGCAAACTGACAAGAACAAGGTTTGACCTTTGGAGTTTGCCACCCAAAAACGTCGCCATCACGACACGGGTGATCCCAATAATCCGACAAGAAAGTCCATGGTATAAATAGAGGGCATTTGACACTCTCAACGGTATCATCATCACTCTCTCAAAATACACACTTTCTCTCTCTAAACTTAAACTTATTCTCACACAGGAGGTTGACCGCGGAACCTCCCTTCCTCGTTGAGACTAACGGGGTTGTTTTTGTTCTTAGCAGCTTTAGCCCATAAATATTTCACTTAGTCCAATATTCGTCCCATCAAAAGCTAGCTTAAACTAGGTCTTGCTTTGAGCCCAAGTTTTGTACTAACACATACAATAATTTTAAAATAATAATATATCGGCATCATTCTCTAAATTTAATAAAAGGGAAATATTAGCTACAATATTTTGTAGCTAATTGGCTACAATATTGTGCTTCAAACTGTGGGTCCCTAACTCTTTTTGTGGATCCTGAGTTATTTTTGCAGGTCCCTGATTAATTTCTTGTGTATTTTTTGTGGAGGATTGTAGCCAGTTGGCTACAAAAATTGTAGCCAACATATCCCCTTAATAAAAATATGTACACCATTTGTCTCTTCATTTCATCACAAGTGTGTATCACTAATGAAATTCTTTCTCCGTCTTAAAATTATTAAATACAGACAAAAAAACACATGGTTTAAGAAAAAGTAAGACCAGTACACTTTTCAACCAATCAAATAGAATAGTGATTGGCATGACTAATTCATGTGCCTAATTTGATGCCTAACAAGGATCTTGGAACACATGGCAAAATCAATGGTAAATAAGAGGAGTGAGAATAAGTGGAATACATGTGTCACTAAATGAATAGATTAGACATGAAATTAGTCACATGAATTAGGCTTCTCCATCATTTTCCAATCAAATATCATTCTCATACACTATTTTTTCTTTTCTTTTTTTTTCTAATATAAATAAGAAGTGAATAATTTTTTCAAAACATAAAAAAAAAAAAAAAAAAAAAAAAAAAAAAAAAAAAAAAAAATGAACAATATTTTTGGAACGAATCGAGTAGTTGACTTTAAGGCTATGCGCATTGGAAGAGGTTGGCGTCGGTTGGTTGCTTCGGTCGAGCTCGGTTGTCCCCCTGTGGAGTCTTCAGTCGCCGTCGGTTAGGGAGAGAAGGAAGCGAAACTCGGTTGAGCACACAACCGAGTGATAAGCTCAAAGTTTACCTTTTGTTTCACACTAAAACAATGGTGTTCGAGTTGCTTACAGAAATGTACGAGTGAGGAGTGTTCAAGTGAGTGAGCAAAGACCAAGGAACCACTGAACCAAATACTCGAATAGCTTTCCCAAACAAAACCCGATTGTTTCCAAGATGCTAACCCGATACCTTTACTTTAAAAACCTTTTGTATGTTTGTAAGAAAATGTATGTTTTGAAACTTATGTGTGGATCAGTTATAAGCAAGACAGTTGCTTTCTATAAATTATCTAGCAAGACAGTTTGGAAGTGATGATAAGCCAAACTATAAATTATCTAGCAAGACAGTTGCTTTCTTCATTGTAACTGCCAGAAAAAAGTATGGAAGTGTGTGGAGGTAAAGTAATGGAAAGAGTGTTTGCATGCATGTACACGTTTTTGGAATTAAGGACATGCATGTAGACGTATATATGTATTTAGAATGTAAAAAAAAAAAAAAAAAAAAAAAAAAAAAAAAAAAAAAATTGTCAGGTCACCACTGTGGCAACTAGGTCGTCGTCAGGTCGTCGGAGAGAGAAAGCTGATGTGGCACCGACGAACTAGGTCGCCATTGTGCATAGCCTAATGCAAGTACAGATAGATATTAGCAAACGGAGCTAAAAATAGAAAGATTTGTGTGTCATATGACAATTTTAAGTTAATATTCACATTTTTTTTCTTCATTTCATTACAAATATATCATTAATGAAATTGTATACTTTAATGTAAATAAAGGTATATAGTAGCAAATGAAGCTAAAAATAGCATGACTATTAAATTGCTCATTAACCAAGTAATGAAATAGTAGAATTCAATGTAAATAAAAGTAGATAGTAGCAAATTAAATAAAAATAAAAAGATTTGCGTGCCATGTGATAATTTTAAGTTAACAATTTATATACTCACACCGACACCATTCTCTAAATTTAGTAGAAATATTGACAACATTTTTGTCTTCATTTCATTAAAAAAAAGTACCACTAATGAAATAGTAGTAGAGTTTAATGTAAATAAAAAGTCGGTATTAGCAAATGAAGATAATATAGAAAGATTTACGTGTCATGAGACAATTTTAAGTTAACTATTGATGTTCAAACTGTCGCCATTCTCTAAATTTAGTAAAAGTATTTACAACATTTTACTTTTTCGTTTCATTACAGGTATATCACAAATGAAATTGTATACTTCAATGTAAACTAGCTGGATATCCGCGTGTTGCGATGGTGTTACTCTGAAATAAAATTTTTCGATTAATCATGTATTTTAGTTTATTATATTTTTTTTTATAATAAATTTACAGATATCAAAAATTTCGTTTAGCCTGTGCTCGTTTCGGCTCGAGCCCGTTGGTCCGTGCCCGTTCGGGCTCGAGCCCGTTTGGCCCGCGCCAGTTTGGGCTTAAGCCCATTTTTTCCGTTAACCGTTCGGGCTTGAATATCCATATAATGTGCTTTATTATTTGTATTAGTGGCATTTAATGCAGGGTTCTCGCGAGTTGTGGCGACGGATACCATGAAATAAAAAAATTCGTTGGATCACGTATTTTAGTTTATTATGTTCTTTTTTATAATAAATTTACGGATTTCAAGAATTTCATTTAGCTTGTGCCCGTTCGGGCTCGAGCCCGTTTTGCTTGCGCCCGTTCGGGCTCAAGCCCATTTGACCCGTTGTCCGTTTAAGTTTGAATATTTGTATAGCGTGCTTTATTATTTATATTATTGACATTTAATGCATGAATTGTTTTTAATTTGGTTATAAAATATGCTTGATAATTTGTATTTCTTATGTAAAGAGTGTTTTAATAACTGTGTATATTAATTGACTACATTAATGTGGTGTTTTATTTTTTTAATATGTGCATTAAAGTGGTGTAAGTTATGCTTCTTGTCTTGTGTCTGAAAATTATGTGTATTAAAGTGTTGTAAACTATGCTTCTTTTCTTATATATTTACTAAGTATTTGCTTAGTAGCTTCATTAGATTGTAAATTTTGGTTGAATAGTTGTATTATTTGGTTAAAGGGTATTTTTAATAGTGTATTAAATGAATGAGTTGTATTTTTTTTTTGTTTTATTTGTGCTTTATGTATTGTGTAATAAATATTATGACTTGTAAATTAAAACAAAAAAAAAGAGATTAATTCTTTTATTATATGCAGTATAGATTAGGTGGATATTAGCAAATAAAGCCAAAAATAGCATGATTATTAAATTGCTCATGAGACTGGTATTAAATAATAGACTTCAATGTAAATAAAGGTAGATATTAACAAATGAAGCTAAAAATAGAAAGATTGGTGTGTCATATGACTACTTTTAACTTAACAATTGATACTCACACCGTCACACTTCTTTAAAATCTAGTAAACATATATTGATATATACAAGATATTTTTTTTCTGGTTTCATTACAAGTGTATCACTAATGAATAGTATTCTCCAATGTAAATAAAAGTGGATTTTAGCGAATGAAGCTAAAAATAGCATGCTTATTAAACTACTTACTAAATTGCTCGTTAAACTAGTAATGAAATAGTTAAATTCAATATAAAATAAAGGTAGATATTAGCAAATGAGGTTAAAAATAGTAAGTTTTATGTGTCATATGACAATTTTAAGTTAACAATTGATGCTTACACTATCACCGTTCTCTAAATTTAATAAAATTGTTTACATCATTTTCTTTTCTTCATTCCATTACAAGTGTATCACTAATGAAATAGCACACTAAGGCTATGCACAATGGGAGAGGTTGCCATCGGTTATGGCACTCGGTCGAGCAGGGTCAAGCCATTGTGGCACCTTCGGTTGGCGTCGGTTGGGGAGAGAGGACATACGAACTCGGTTGAGCACACAACCGAGTTTCACAATCTCAAACTTCCACTTTTCACAATTGGGTTTAAGCTAAAAGGTAGCAACAACATCAAATACAAAATACACACATAAAATTTTCCAACAAAAACTAAATTCAGTCAGGCATTTCAACAAACAGGTTGTGAGCATCATTTAAATATCAAAAATAGACGGTAAGAATGAGATCTTTGACAAGGGTTTTACCTGAAGATTGATTCTGGACCAATGAGATTTGAATATATTAATAAGATTTTAGCACGTCAACTGCATCTTGAGATGATAGTTTTGGTCCAATGAAAAGAGATTTAAGTAGTACGATACTTGGATAGTTATATGTATATATATTTTTGTTTGGTAATTATATATTGTGGATTTATTTTTATCAGACAATTTAAGATTTAGGATTTATGTATTATGTATTTCGTATCGTTTAATTTTGGCAAACACAATGGCGACCTAGTTCGTCGGTGCCACATCAGCTTTCTCTCTCCGATGACCTGACGACGACCTAGTTGCCATAGTGGTGACCTGAGATTTTTTTTTTTTTTTTTTTTTTTTTTTTTTTTAATTCAAATATTTTTAAAAACAAAATTAAAATTCATTAAAAATAAATAAAAACATTACAATATATTTAAAATTAAAGGGGCTTTTGCATATAAATCCTCCCGAAAATGCAAAATTGCATATATATCCAAAGCATGCATAAAAATCATTGTAAAATGTGCATAAAAAACTTGTACAAAAGATATATATGTAATTATTCACTTTGGGAGGGATATATATGCATAAACTAAAACTATTTTATAGAACTTCTTTTCTTCTTTTCAATACAAGTGTACATGTATACAACACACGTATCTTGGTATAATAATTATCAACTTTATCTATATCTATACTACTTTATAATGCATTTAAGCCTTCTAAAATTAGAATGCTTAAAAATTCAGACTTTTTTACTTGCTTATTATGGAAAGATATATTATAATGCATGTAAAATTAAGATAAGGAGTTCCAATCATGAGATGACATGTGTCACTTCTTAACAAACTTCAAGCCTAACTTCTAACAATCTCCAAACCTAACTTCTAACCACCAAAAATTAAGATAAGGAGCTACAATTATAAAATGACATGTGTCACTTCTCAACTAAAAATTCATCTTTATTTTCAAATTAAAATATCTTTTTATCCACTTATTTATATTATAATCTAATTTCACCATATTTTCTAAAATTTTATGCTCTTTAATTCAACATCCATTTTAATATATTTTTATGAGTTTTTAGTTTTTATATTTTTAGTGGGTTTATTTTATTTTAATTCAAATTTTTACAACTTTAACCTTTATTTCATTTATTCCAATCAATATAATCTTGATTCGTCAAAATCATATACTTTTGGGGGAGTGTTTGACGCGTAAGAGATTGCGAGGGTATTTTTATATGCGGCAATAATGATATCGCGTGAAAGTTACGGGTAACCCAAACAGACACTTACAACTAAAACATATACATTCGAAGTGTTGTGAAACGAATTCACTAAACGAGTAAGCAAACACATATAACTATACTTATCGCCGCCGCTGTCACCACCATCTCATCACATCACCACCTCAAAACATTTGTTCGCTACAAAATAGTCATCGGGTACCCGCCGCCGCATTGCGCGGGTACCCTTCTAGTTGTATTCAAACGAGAATTAAAGTGTACGCGCGTTGCCAGCGGTGTATTATTTGATAAAAGTTTTATAATATGATCACTTAAAATCATGTATTTACTTTACTTTTTTTGAACCAAAAATATTTCATATGTCTATATAATTTGATTTCAAGCATTTACATATAACCAAATCGTATAATACAATTCACATCTGTATCTTTGAATCTAACGTAATTATAAAAACACAAAACTTTAATTATTATGCCAATAATTCTTTTTAACTAAATAGTTTACACTCTAAAAGTAAAACTTATATGAAAAACCCTCCCTAACCTAATATTTATTATTATAATCATCTATATCATTCAAATATTTCTAATAATTTTAAACTAATAAGAATTTGATCTCATAGTTTTAATCACCATTTTCTTGTAAAATTGTACGTAACTTAAAAGCATTGCAATATTGGCTATTTTGCTCGAAACTAAAATTGTGTATATTTTCTATAACAAAATTGGTAAATTCTGGCCTATTACCAGAAAAATTAGAATTTGATTTAAAATTTTAATCATTATTTTTTTATAAAATAAGTCAAAAGCATTGCAATAGTAGACTTATTTTATTCAAAATGTAAAGATTTTTTTACTGGTATATTTTTAATAAGAAAGTTGCTTGATATTTATTAGATATTTTAAAATGAAGTTCGTAAAATAAAAAATAGTAACAGTTAAAAGTTTAAGGTAATTTTTATAACTTGTTAGATAGTCTAAGGATGTGTTTTGATTTTGTTATCAAGAAAACATTAATTTTTATATATAAACGTTAACATTCTTTTACAAAATCGTATATATATCAAAAGCATTGGAACATTATAGTCATTTTGTTCGCAATTTAGAAACATTTTTACTGGTATATTTTTTGTAACCGTTAGATATTTGTTAAATATTTGATAAATAAAGTTTGTTATATAAAAAAAACCCCGTAACACTAGTATAATCACCACCTCCGCCTACGAATTTTTTCAATCTATGCCGACGCCCTGTCGTCGTCAGCAATAATCCGGACAACAAGGCGTAGGCGGACGTTAGTCGGCTGAGGCTCGTCGGAAACCACTATCCCGACGACAAAGTTGTTAACACCGTGCCGACGCTAATCTGGGTCCCACAACATTTTCTGGTCAAATGTTTTTGTTGTGGAAACATATGGTGCCGACGACAGGGCGTCGGCACCATAATGCTTATCATTTTCTTAATTAGCAATAAGTCAATGAAAGTTAAACGTGATTAAGTATTATCCCGACCACCTGTCGTCGGGAGAATAATAAGCCAAAAAATTATGTTTATATGGTCTCGACAACAGGACGTCGGGACCATAATATACCCAAAATTTTGTTTATATGATCCCGACGATAGGACGTCGGGACCATAATAAACTAAAAAATATGTATATATGGTACCGACGACAGGGTGTCGGGACCATATAAAACCAAAAAGTTACATTGTTATAATGCCGACGACGGGATATTGCTGCTAGTGCAGAACAGGTTGCACAATAGCAATATTCCAGATTTTTTCTGAAATTTTTTTCGGAAAAAATCTACACAACCTGCACCTGCTGTTTTCAACCAAAACCTCTAAACCACCAATACCAATATGCCGATGTCCCAAAACAAGTTATAACGGCTAAAACACTTATATATAATCGCTAAAATACCCTCAAATACATTAAACGTTACAAATTATACAAAACTGGTGTTATAATCTACGCATCTAGCTGCCATATACACAAAAATTGCTATATCTGCAATGTTCAAGTCGCCAAAATGTTAAAAGTAGGGGTGGAAACGAGCCGAGCCGCTCGTGAAAAGCTCGGGATCGGATCGGTAAAAAGCTCGAACGAGCCTAGCCTAAACGAGCTCGAGCCTAAGTTTGGGCTCATTTAATAATCGAGCTCGAGCCCGAGCTCTATACAAAAAGTTTGTTTAGGCTCGCGAGCCTAAACGAGCCCTAGAAATATATACGTATATATATTTTCTATACGTATAATTGTGTTAACGAGCTCGAGCCTTGTGTTAACGAGCCGAGCTTTGTGTTAACGAGCCGAGCTCGAGCTTGTGAAAAGTTTCACGAGCCGAGCTCGAGCTCAAAATGTGAGGCTCGAAATGAGGCCGAGCTCGAGCTCTGGCAGGCTCGGGCTCGGCTCGGCTCGTTTTCACCCCTAGTTAAAAGTGTACAATAATAACATAAGGATGAGTCGATCAAAAGCATAGTCTAAACGGTAATATATATCGACACAAAATAACACATATACCTCCATCTACTCATCATGAGCATCATCCGAGCCCCCACCAACAAGATCACCACACCCGCCTCTGCCACTACCGCGAGCGCCACTCCCGACTCCGCCACTACCGCCAGGGGCACTCCCCGACCCTACCTCAGGTCTCGAAGGAATCTGGCTCATAAGCTCGGCCCACTGAGGATTACTACCTAACACCGACAATATCTGAGTGAGCTGGCACTGAACGGCCTTCGACTCTTTCACAGCCTCGTTTGCCTTCTTTTCAGCCTCTTCGATCTTCTTGTCTTTGCCGGCCATCATCTCAATCTCGGGCCGAGCGTACGAACCTGAAGGTACCTCGGGTAAAATTATCTTTCCGCTCAACACCCTACCCCTACCGATGACTTTTCCACGCTGCTTGCCCTTGATAACCATGGCAAGTATCTCTTCGTCCGTGTAGGCTACTGATTTCAATAAGAAAACCAATAATAGAAGAAGTGTGTAGTATGTTGGGTAACTCAAACGTATTAGGTTTGAGCACCGAGATCGTTCCGAACGAGGGTTGAATGGAATTTCCAACTCACGTCGCGATAATCGGGATTTGAATGAGAAAAGGGGATAATATGATGTTTTCTAAACTACCGGATAAGGAAAGTAAATGGGACTAAAATCTATGGGGAAAACCTAAGAATTAAGGCAAACTACGCAAATCTATATTAAAACGCAAATACGGGATTAAAACGAAACGCGAATAAAATGCAACTACGTCTATTCTAAATCCTAAAAATAACCTAAAATTACTTTTATGATAAAAATGATATTTGAAAACTATTTATGAATTAAAACTATTTTTTAGGAATTTTCTGGATTTTATTAGAATTAAAAACTAATTTTTAACTTTAAAAATAAGACTAAATAACTAAAAATTATAAAAACAAAGGGAAAAATTATGAAACTATTTTTATAAAATCTAGAATATCCTAAGAGAATTTTCAAAACTATTTTTGTATTTTTCTGATTATTTTTCTATTTTCTATGAATTTAAAACTATTTAAATCTAATTTAAATTGTGAAAAATACCAAATAAAAGGGGAAAAATAAGGAAAAATATTTTTTATGCTTTTTATATTTTTCTTAAACTGGGAAAATTGAAAAATTATTTTTTGGAACTTTTTCTGAATTAATTGCAATAAAAGCTATTTAAAAAGGCTTAAAAATTATTTTTAATTGAGAAAAATACTAAACAGTAGCTAAAAATTATGAAAAATTCAGGGAAATTCTAAAATGTTATTCTAAAGCTATGAAAAATAAGAAATCTATAGCTTATGTGTAAGATGTAAGAGCTGCAGTACAAACTGTTATGAAATAAGCTAATAGAATAAGCAAATAAGCACTAGATTGCACCAACTGAAAACAGAAGCAAAATTATACTATAACTAACTAATATCAACTAAATTCAGCTACTCCTAACCTATAAGCAGTGATCTTAACAAGTTTTTAAGCAAACTGATTATATGATCCAAATAGCCACTGACCCTATGTTTGAGCTGTTGCAACTGCTTATATAATAAGCTAAAGTGAAAACCAAAAGTGTGGTTCTCAAGACAACCAACCAGAGATACTATATCTAAAATTACAGCTAAATAGGACTAATGATGAAGCAATTAAAGATCAAAACAAAAGGCTGTTGGGACATAATGCTAACTGATGCAGTAACAAAATGACAGAGAAGGGCTGTTTTGTGCAGGCCAATAAGCACATAAATAAGCATTTTCTAACTACTAAAAGCAATACCAATTCTCACCAAATTATGGACTACTTGAACAATCATAAAATCTGACCTGGGATGGTAATGAATAAGCTGATTCATAGCTTGAAAACCACTGATTTAGACAGAAACAAAAGAAAATACAACAGTATTTGAGAAAATCTAAATACTCATAAAGTGAATTTGAGACTAGAAAACCTTAACTGACTATGCCTTAAAAACAGTTTCAGACTCTTGGAACTCAGAATTAAGTGACAGGAAACATCAAAACTCTACCCAATTGCTAATACCAAACACTCCTTTAAACTTACAAAAATGCTTTTAAACTTAAAACCTTGATGAACAATGACATAAACTGAAATGATTCACTCAAACAACCATTAAAATCAACTCATTAACACATGAGAATCATCAATCACTCAAAAACTAGTTTGACTTCTTATTTTTTACCAAAGTTGACTTTCGTTGACTACATGTAAACTTTTAAGATTAGAACATTTAGAAACAACAATAAGCTCACATAAGCTTATCCAAGCTTATATGAGCTTAAAGAAACAGTGGATCACAACTTAAAACGGATTGTAAATGAGTAAAACTGATAATAATGAATTAACAAGTAGAAGTGAAATTTGCATTAATGAAGTGAGATTACAAAACTAAATCTGAAATTACAATTCAATTAACTACTAAAAACATGTAAATTGACAAGAAATTAAAAGGCCAAAATTCCTCTAAAACGTGAGAAATTGGACAAGTCACTCTTGTGACTGAAATGGGTATAAATAGCAGATGCTTGGAAGACTTGGGATCCCATTCAAAAGCTCCTAGATGCTCAAATATCAACCATAGATTCATCATCTTGTCACCATATCCATTCTACACCCTTGGATCAATAGGGTGAGGTGTTAGGACCAATGAGAAGGCTCTATTCGTCCACTGTGGCAATCCAAGCGTGTCATACCCCTGACACGTTGTCAGATATCTTCTAGAAGTACATTAAGTGGTGGGTAAATCAACTGGGACGTGGGTAATTTTGGGATGAAAGATAAACAGTAAGGATAGTGGTTAAAATTGGTTTAGGCGCGTTTGGATAAGGGAATTGTTTGTTTATTGTTTTTCAATTCTTTTGACCGGGTAATTGGTTTGGTTGACCGGGTGGGAATAAAAGGAAACGGGTTGGATATTGGGTATACTGGTTTGAGTAAAACCGGGTAAGGTTTATTGCATTTTGGGCTTTTGGTTTGGTTATGTGTTTGGGCCGAGGTTTAGGATAAAGATTTTGGACTAAGGATTTGTTTAGTAATACATTTAACTATCAAGGACCAAATGTGTAAATTATGAAAGGGTAAGGATGACTTTGGTATTTTTGTACAATGAGGGCACAAGGGTAGAAATGGTAAATAAGGGAAAGTTGAGGGGTTGATTGTGTAAATTGGTAAAGTGAAAGGCAAATTGTAAAAAACTCTCAAATCATGTCCCAAACTCCGTAATTTGATCTTTTGAGCATCAAAATCCCTGAAATAGCATCCCCAGCATCGGCTTCTGCTCTCTTCTCTCTCTCGTGCCCGGTTTTCCTTCGGTTTTAACTTCTTTTGTCTGTTTTGTCAAATCCGTTCCTGCACATGCATAAACTCAAGAAAACAGCAAATATTAGCAATAAACGGCTTTTTCTTGGTTATTTTGGGTCTATTTTGATAATGAAAAGGTTTGTGTTTTAGCACATACCAGCCAGTAGGGATGTTCGCGCCTAGATCCCGTAGGCAACACATCTCCTCCTACAAAAGTTAAAAAAAATTATTATATTACTCAGGTTAGTTAATTAGTACATTATATACATCAATAAATCAGGTTAAATGACTTAAATAAACAAGAACGTTACTTATTAGTACATGTATCGGCTAAAATTCGTGAAACGCGTGTAATATAAACGACAAAGTTACTTATCAGCCCAAACGTGTGCTAATAAGTAAATTTGCCATTTATATTACACCCGTTTCACCCATTTTGACCCATTTTAGCATAACGTGTACTTGTTTGGGCTAAAGTGAGTCAAAACGGGTTAAATGACTTAAATATACGAGAAAATTACTTATTAGTGCATGTATCAGCTAAATTGGGTGAAACGGGTGTAATATAAACGACAAAGTTACTTATTAGCCCAAACGTGTGCTCATAAGTAACTTTGTCGTTTATATTACACCCGTTTCACCCATTTTGACCCATTTTAGCATAACGTGTACTTGTTGGTCAAAACGGGTTAAATGACTTAAATATACGAGAAAGTTACTATTACTACATGTAGGCATAATTTATTAAACTCTAATGTATTCTCTAATCATGTCTAAAACCTTTTGCTATCACATCAGCTTACAAAAAAAAAATCAAAAAGGTGTTTGGTTGTTTGGAAAAAAAAAAAAAAAAAAAAAAAAAAAAAACGGTTCTTACATATCGAACACGAGCCTCATCCTGCAACCACACACCGTCTTTGCAACGCTCGTCGTGATAGCTCTGTAAAAGGGACGGGTACTCATGAGTCTCGCTCGTCTGAAACTATATATACACATGCATATAAGATGAAACAAATTAAAAACGACAAATCAAACACCATATATAAAGAACAATATGAATTATAATCATAATGTGTCTTATGTATCGATGTCGAGATGCGGCCAATGACTGAGATCCATGTCGGCTGTATACCTTGTTCTTCTTCCTGTTCTCGGCATTGACAGCAGCTCTTTTGACGGTCTTCTGATCGAGGTAGTGCTTGATGTGCTTCTCCCACATTGGCAGCTCCATGTTCAGAGGAGGGTTCCTAACATTGGCTGCCCCACCTTTGGTAACAAAGTAAGTTTGCTTCAAGGCGCTCTTGTTGTCCCGGTAGCGTTTTGCAAAATACTCGTTCATTTTTGACACAACTGGTACACACCACAATACATATAGCAATCCCATCCGCCTACTGATCTATCACATTTACCATTATACTAAACGCCTATTAATATACTAAACGCTCATTTAGCAATCTCATCCGTAAACTAATACTTAATCAGTCACATTTCACAAACATATATAAAAAAAATAATACATCAAAGCATAAAAGATGAAAAAACAATACGGATATGTAAGAAATAATAACATATTGTCTCGGCTTTAGTCTCGGGCTCTCGGGCTGTGAGCTCGGGCTGCGGTCTCTCGGGTTGTGGTATCGGGCTGTCCAATGTAACAAATAACAATACGGATATGTAACAAATAACTTTTGACGACGACATGTCGTCGGGATACAAAAAGTTAATAAAAAAAATTAAAAAGATGTATATTGCCTATGTCTTGGTTGACTCGGCTCTCACCCTTGGCTCTCGCTCTCGCTCTCAGCTAACACAGGCTCACAGCATTCGACTGTATCAAAAATCAAATAAAATAAAATCAAACAAAATCAAAAAATTATAAATTATAAATTAACAATTAACATTTGCTAATTAACAAAATCAAAAAATTTAACAAATGCTAATCAAAAATTAAAAATTACCTTCGTTAAACAAGTAATAGTGGGGAAGAAGAAGAGGAAGAATTAAATAAATAGGGGTTGAGGAGTGAATTAAACATGAGAAGAGGAGGAGGAAAGGTGCACAGTGGTTCTCGTGTAGTGGCGGGGTTGTGGTGGTGTAGTGGTTGGGTTGTGGTGGTGTAGTGGTGGAGTTGTGGTGGTGTAGTGGAGCTGTGATGATAGTGGTGGTGGAGACGGTGGTGGTGTGGTGGTGCTGCTCTCTTCTTCATCGCCGGCGATGAAGAGATAATTGTTATAACTTTTTTTTCTAAGTGTTTGACCTGGTTTTGTCATAACTTTTTAATTGTCCCGACGACATGCAGTCGGAACCAATAAAGTTTTTTTGTCGTTTGTGATTTGGCGGGATAAATGAAAGTTTTGGGGGGTAAATGAATTTTTTTTCTCGAGATGACATGACGTCGGTATTAAATATATATTTAAAAAAATAAATTTATTATAAATACTTTTATTTAATATATAATTAACTTAAATACTTACTATTTAAAATTAAATACTTTAGTTTAAAATTAAATACTTTAATTTAAAATTAAATACTTTTATAAAATTAATTTTTTTTATTTATTATAAATA
The DNA here is from genome assembly GCA_019973895.1 of Chrysanthemum seticuspe. Lineage (NCBI taxonomy): Eukaryota > Viridiplantae > Streptophyta > Magnoliopsida > Asterales > Asteraceae > Chrysanthemum > Chrysanthemum seticuspe. Next base: position 255,704,831 of record BPTQ01000006.1, on the reverse strand, counting down.
CTTTTATTTAATATATAATTAAAATTAAATAAAATAACTAGTAAAATTTTTAAGTGTCCCGGTAAATTTTATAACATAAAAATAAAAAATCCCGATAAATTATTTAATATATAATTAAAATTAAATAAAATAAATGAAATTTTATTGTCACATCTATCAATATTTTTAAGGTACACGGTTTCTTGGTCCAGTAGAAAGGTCGTACGAATGAGTCAAGATGTTATGGTTATACATTATATGTTAAACGGATGAGTCGATTTGTTATAATTATACATAACATGTTAAACGGATGAGTCGAGGTGTTATGGATATATATCCCATATTAAACGGATGAGTCAAGATGTTATGGATATACATAATATGTTAAACGAATGAGTCGAAATGCTATGGTTATACATGAGATGTTAAACGAATGAGTCGAGATGCTATGGTTATACATAACATGTAGTTTAATGCATTTGTCATGTCCTGGGTCGAATAATGTAACTTTCGATGTATCATTGTAGTTTAATGCATTTGTCATGTCCTGTTTATAGGAATCGGTTAAATTGCTATGGATATGCATAACATGTTAAACAGATGAGTCGAGGTGATATCGTTATGCGTAACATGTTAAACGAATGATTCGAGGTGATATCGTTATACGTATCATGTTAAACAAATGAGTCGGTGGTGGCAGAAACTGTTACAAGTGTGGCAAGAGTGGCCATATGTCTCGGGAATGTCCCACCAAAAATACTGGCGCCAAAATTTCCCACCAAAATACTAGTTACCTGATCTACTTTATCCTTACAAACACATTATATACACTCTTATCCTCAAAACCACTCAACCTCACAACCTCTTATCTTCACACCAATTTCAAAACCTGAGATGCAACGATATAATCTTTATATGTGTTCTTGTGGAACAGGAAATATAAAACTAAGAACATCACATAAGAAGATACCTTTAGATGGGAATATTATGCATGTCCTTTTTCGAAGGTAAACAATTATACATTTCTTATTTATGTTGTTAATACAAATAAACCGTAAAAACGTTTATTCATATTTAGCGATCTCTTTGTGTTTTCTTGATAAAAAAATATAAAGTTATCATAAGTAAAATTATAAGGATACATGTTATTTTTGTAAAGTATATACATTTGGTCATTTACATAAAATGTTGTAATAATTCATTTGTTGTAATAGTTTAATAGGATGGATTTTATCCAAGACCCATGACCCATACCCATGAAGCAAATCCATAACCCATAACCTAAGACCCATGACCCAATGTCTAGATACATTGTACCTTGTTGGGTACCCAAGGCTCATACCCATGACCTGGTTTGCAACCCAAAACCCGGACTGGTACAACCCAGTTTGCCGGATCCCTTGGATTGCACTGGATGGATCCCCCAACTGAAGGATCCGTGGGAACCGGGCTACAATAGAGATTTTTGCTTATAAATAGTGAGCCATTTCTTCATTGTTACTCACCCCTCTTCTTACAAACTCTCTCATATATTACTTCTCTCTTCTAATCTCAGATCTCTTGATCTATCTAGTAGTTCTTCTTTTTTTGTTGTGATTCTCATATAGGTCCTTCTCAAAGGTGAGATCACAAGATACTACAAGTCATCCAAGCAAGGGGTCTGATGCAGGTTTTACTGACCAGGTTTTAATATTTATAATGTCTCGTTATACCTATGGTCTACCTTAATGCACTAATGGGCAGTGTACCCGATCGTGTGTAGTGTAGTATTTCGGTAAAACCGAGGTCGTCCCAAGAGCTATGTGTGCGGATTTTAACTAAGTCTAGGTGTCACAGATTTTAAGGTTGAAATGATTAATTAATAATTAAAGACAAGAAAATAAAATAAAGAAAGCAAATAAAGGCGAGGGTTGTGATCAATAGAGGAGAAGTGTGCTAACCTAGTTACTCATCATATCAAGTTAAGTTCATGTTTAATTACTTCCAATTGCTTCAAGTGGGGGTAAAAGTTGCTAGGACATCATTTGGCCAGTTCGTTCTAACCTATTAGCAAAGGCTTCCACCGGAGAACAAGCTACTACCCTTGTAAGTCCAGTTGTTTTTAGTCCCCTAAGCCAAGTCATTAAGTTCCGCTACATGCAAGATTCATAACAATGAGTGCCCGGGCGCTAGCATCTTAAACACTCATCCCTAACTTCTTAAGTTCATCCAAACGGTAGGTTATCAGTTGGTCAAATCGCACAAGCGAAGAAGGGTCGTCAGTTGGTCAATTCTTACCCTTCCCACTCAGTCTACGTACTTAGGGTCAGTTGGTCATATCTCCTAAGTAACTAGCCACTACCGTCATTCAAAACTACCGAAACAAGGGTAGCTACCAACAAACTATGCATGCATACACTAGAAACAATTATACGGAAGCAATGTAAACATAAACAAAACAATTAAGGAATCATAACTAGGCTAGCACCAGAGGTGCTTAGCCGCTCATATTAACTAAAACAATCGATTCAATGTTTAACATATCGAAATACATGAATTGAAAGTAAAGAAATGATAAATTGCTAATGCTTATCGTAGGGGAGTGATTTCTCCCTTGGAGATGGCTCCGTATGCTCCTCAAGATCTGCCTTCAACCTTCTACCCACGTTCTCTGATTTGGTGTGTGGAGTGAATGAATAGAAATGCTGGAATTTGGGCGGTATTTATAGGCCAGATCTGGTTAGGGCGTAACTTAAGTTGAGAGTTACGCCGTAACATCAGGAATGAGTTACGCCGTATCATCAATAAATCATGGTTACGCCGTATTTGTGGAATGAGTTACGGCGTAGCTTGCAGCGGCGCGGAACATCATTTGACCTAATTAGTTATGGCATAATCCAGGGAGGGAGTTACGTCGTAATCTTCAGTTTAGTTGGTTTTCTAAGCCACGCTTATGTTACGGCGTAATGTGAGAGGAGAGTTACGCCGTAACATCTTCAAAATGGGTATACTATCATATATCTTCAATAAACTCTCCAAATCTGCGTCTCCTTAGCTCCAATGCTCGTAATTTACCTAAAAGTGAAATATAGAGGAAAACAAGCATAAATCCATATAAATGATATAAAATACGAGCATTATCGGGGGAAATTGACACTTAATATTCAGGACTATTTGATGTTATCAGGGTCCTTGATTGATTTGTTCCTCTGCAATATTTCTGTAGCAGGATCTTATATTTCATATTTCACATAGTTGTTGTGTTATAGTTGTGTTGGCTTTGTCCGCCGTTTTAAGGACTCGGTATTTAGCTTTGTACCGAAAAAAATGTAAGTGACGTTGTGAGGCTTCTCCGCCGTGTTGAAGGAGCTTGTTGACATAGTGCTTGAACTCTCGAGTAGGAGACTCGGGGAGTGGAGTAGGGCAAGGAAGGTGTCCTTGTAGCCGAACCACTATAAATCACTTGTGTCACTACTTTTTATCCTTTACTTTACTTGCTTCCATTACTTACATTACTTATTGCTTCATACTTTCTATCCATCCATAAGAATTCACATAAGATCGATTCTAAAGTTTTTGAAACTAAACTTAAAATCGGTAAAACTATTCAACCCCCCTTTTAGTTTTCCACATATGTAAATATTTTATACAAACAATGATATAATTTCCTTATTATGTAACAGCCAAGAGAAAAATATCATGGGTGTCGATATTTTATGTGGAAGAGTGAATTTGATGACCGGTTACGAGTAATCTTTTCTGCTTTAACATCTCAAGGTGATGGATCTGCACCAACAGAGTGCTCAAACTGTAATGCCAAAGATTTTAGAATAAACATGCTGGAATAAAAAATACAGGTGTTAGAGACAAAAGTAAGGATGTTGGAGGCAAAACTTGAAATGGCAAGGAATCTCGACGATCACGACCATGCATGTCAGTCGGCTGCAATACTCCGTGAGTTGTTAGGTGACATGGACAATCTTCATATGTAGTAGTAGTGGTGTTGTTGTTGTTTTTTTTGTTTTTTGTGTTATTGGTGTTGTATAATAAAATGTTGTTGTTGTTGTGAAAACTTAAGTATTTCACGAGGCTGCTTTAACAGCCGTCGTGCACCTTCGTTAGCGGCGGTGATCTACCAATATTTTGTTATCGAACATGACATACACCTGTCTTTTGGTGGGTCGAAACACACCCAAGATTTTTAAACATCAAAGCACCTTCTGGATTTGTAAAGTTGACCATGTTCTGAGTTAACCATGTTAAACGAATGCTTGTAATGTAATTCGTATGTATTTTACATATCCAAACACCCCTTTAAACAGACTCAATCACATGCTTGTAATGTAATTCGATTTGTAATGTAATCCGCTTTGTAATGTAATTTGTATATATATTTTACACTTGGTATTTGAAATTAATCACTTGCTTGTTAAATCCATATCCAAACACCCTTTAAACAACAGGGTATTTCAAATATGCAAATTTCCAACACTAAATTACATATAATTGAAGGAACAATATCATAATTAATAAACACGAAGGCAAACCTTTTATTCGACAAGCAAGAGTTCTCAAACACATACATTTCATACAAACTCAAACGAAACTATTAGACAAGCAAAGTAAACAACTCGACAAGCAAACGAAATAACTCAAAAAAACAACTCGACAAGCAAATGAAACACACGACATAGACCATAACAAACATCGCAGTTCATCAACTTTCCCTTTGCTAGAACCTGCACCACCTTTTCCCACTTTGCTAGAACCTGCACCACCTTTTCCCTCCCTTTCATTCTTTTGCTTGATGAAATGTTCAAACAAAGCTTCAAAATTTGTTATCCTCATTCCCAGTTCATCGACTTTTGCCTCCATTCTTTCACTATCAGCTTCAGCCAAATACTGCCTGTAGTATGGCTTTTTCCTCAACCATTTTAGAATAACATATCTTATCCACATGCTAATGTTCTTATAAGAACCATATTCCTCAATAATTTCATCGCCATATGTATTAAGAACTTCATCAAAGAGTGGTAGGTTCGATAAAACCTTTGACCACTCATCTTCCGGCGTGTAACCAACCATTGTTATATGTGTTTTGTGAGAATTGACGATTGGGTTATGTATGCGTTTTGTTGTATTGAGGATGATTGGTTATATATAAGTAAAAAATTGGTGGGATAAAGTTGCAATAAGGCGGGAAAAAATCCCGACGACATGTCGTCGGTAACAAACTAGCGGGAAAAAATCCAGCCCAATTATTCTATATTATTTACAAGCGGGAGAAGCCAAATTTGGCATACATACATGCCGACGCCCTGTCGTCGGGACCAAGTCACTAATTACAACGATTAACGCTAATCAAACGCTAAGCGGGATAATTTTTTATTATATATATTCCCGACGACAAGGCGTAGGTACTACTTGGCGGGGTTAATTACCCCCCACCTATTCGCAAAGTCAAATTTGACCAATATGCTGCCGACGACAGGGCTTCGGCATAATTTTTTCATAAACATTCAACGCACCGAAGGCTTGGTCAAGCGAATTTTTTATCGTTTAGCGTAAAATGCTGACGACATTGTGTCTTCGGCACTTCTTCGTCGCCTGTTCTCCTGATTCTTGTAGTGTAAAGATTAAAACTTTCAAGTAATTTTGTCGCTTGTTACATAGTTGAGGAAGGGGTTGAATTATTTGTTTCTCTTAAAGCGCCGTCGTTTGCTTCACCAATTGTAAATACTAGACGAGTACCCGTGCATAGTAACGAGATTTTATAGCGACAAATCGTTTTGTGTTAAAAAAGAGTTTATGGGTTATAACCGAATGATAATAAAAGTTTGAAGATTTGGGGATTAAACATAATGTTTTGAAACCCGGTTCGACCCGGGTGGTTCAACCGGTTGAACCGTTCCGGTCAAAAAACGGATCAATTTAAACCGAGTCAACCCGACGGGTTGTGTTAAAAATGGGTCAAATTAAACCGGGTCAACCCATCGGGTTTGAAGCGTCCCGGGTCAACCCGGTTTTCGATATGTATTAATAGTTTCCTTTTGAAATATATGTGTTCAACAGTTCCTTTTTTAATTCGAACTTTTCACTTTTCACTTTTTACTTTTTGGCGGGTACCCTGTGACGATTAACCGGAGAAATAGATCTCGAGACCTGATTCACCAGTTTATATCGGTTTCAACGGGTCCTCTCTGGTTCGATTTCGGATGGCTTTTATTGGTTAGCCGAACCGGTGGCGACACTGGTTCCCGGTTGAACCTGTTGGTCAGGTTCGATTTTCAAAACTTGTGTTTTATTAATTTGTATAATGTGTATAATAATATGTACTTTTCATTTTAGGGTGTTTTAAAAATAACATTAATTAGTGTGTTTTGATTAATTTTTATTTTAGATTATGTTGTAGTTTGTTTAAATTGTTCATTGTGAAAATTTTAGTAAGGGGTGTTTTAATTGGTTGTTTTTAATTTGATAGATATGCTTTTAATTGGTTGTACAATGTGAATAATTATTGTACTTTTAAGTAATGATGTGTTTTAATAATAGTATTAATTATACCATACATTTTTCTCACATTTGACTTTTAACATTTCACTTTTTAAAGTTTGACTGTTTTTATTTTATTTTATATGTAGTATAGATAAATAATGATCCAATGTGGCAATGTAAATAGATCATTAGCTACTGTATCGTTTTTATTTATAAATAATTCTTGGGACAATTTTTAAATAATTCAACAAACATATTAACCAAGTTTTTACATCACATACATGTTAAAACCTCTCTATAATTTATTTATTTGATAATATATATAATGATAACTCACAGGTGTATTAACTATCGTCTAATGACATTTTGCTAAATATTATTTAACTTATTTCTAAAAATAAGTTTAAAATAATATTTACTTAGTATCTTTCTTCACATGATTAGTTATTATACATAGAAGCAAATACTTCTTTTCTAAGTCCCATTTTTCATGTTTGTTCACATTTTGAGTGCCACACCCACACTTGTACAATCACAAATATATGCACTTCTTCCATGATTCGCATCTCATCCTACTTGAAGGATATTTAAGTGTTTTTAGGTTTCTCTTTCATAATTTTAACAATTCACAAAATGTCTAACACAAGACGAATTATACCTTTTAGTTAATGTGTCACTCGCATAACATAAAGGTTGTACAAATGACCCAAATATGCGAAAGTGCATATATATTCAAAATATGAATAAAAACTACTCCCTCCGTCCCAAATTATAAGTCCATTTTGACTTTTTCAAAGTCATTTTTACCAACTTTGACTTTAATTATTTCTTTTAGCGTTATATAATACTTGTTGTAAAATATATAAATGGATATATGATTTAAATACATTTTCATTTGTATATTTTTCATCAAATATAATTATATAACACGAAAAAAAATAATTAAGGTCAAAGTCGGAAGAAAAAGACTTTGAAAAGTCAAAAATGGACTTATAATTTGGGACGGATGGAGTATTATATTATGTACATTAAAAATTTACACCAAAAGATATATACACAATTATTAATCTTTGAAGGAGTTATGCACTTAAAGCTAAAGCCTATTAATTTTGAATACTAGACAAAATTACTCAAATGCTTACTAACTTTAAGAGTTTATATCTACATGTCTTTTATATAAATTTACATTTTCCAACTATAGTTGTAATTTTGCTAAATGCTTGTATACAAATAAAAACTCAAGCACATAACTTTATATAAAATCTTCAACTCTGACTGTTGTCTACATACTAGCTCCAACAATAGCTACTTTTATCAAATTACACTCAATTAACATATTACTAAAACTAATTATAAAATTAATACTATATATAAAAAGCTACTTCAATTAACATATTACTAAAACAAGATATAAAATTAATGCTATATATAAAAAGTATAATAATAATTAACTTTCATCACATGATTAGTTATACATAAAAACCAACACTTTAATATCCTAATCACAAGCTTCACGTTTGTTCACATTTTATCTCCATCAACAACACATGCACAATATTTAACATAAAAAGCCCTTTTTCATGTCCCACTTTTAGCCATCTTAATTTAAATAATCAAAATCAATAAGGGACCAAAACAGTCAAATAACCAAAACTAAAAGGACCAAAAACGTAACATATTCCAAACAAAAACCCCAATTCCCCGCCCATCTTCACTTCTCCAACCGGAAACCTAACCGTTTCCGGCCACCGTATATAAACCACCATTCCAACATCACATTCCACGTGTCACACACACTCATTTCACACTCACCTTTTTTTCAGCAGAAAAAATAAAAATAAACACTTCCGTGCAAAATTAAAATTAATTCCACAACAATAAATCCAATTCATGACATCATTACCATTTAATTTTCTAGATAATAATTTAATAAAAGTGGTTCCAGATTATAATCAAAACGACGACGTTTAATGTAATGATGGTGAATTATCATGTTTACTATTTTTAGTTAACGAGTGAGATGACAAGATGCGTGTTATTGTTGATGATAAAACACTCACCGCTTCAGTATTTTTCTTTATATATATATTCTGCTCTTTCTTAACAGATTTACTGTTTTTTTCGCACTGTCGAAAAGCTCTCAAGGTATTATTATCACTATTTTCTGATTGATTTTTTATTTGCATGTAAGGTTTTTGATGTGGATTTGTGTAATGTTACTTGATTAACTGTTGAATTTTGCTGTTTGGTTGCAGATTTAGGATTTCCGCATTGTCGAAAAGCCGTAAAGGTATAACCGTGATTTTGATTGTTTTTTTTCTTTCTGCATGTTAGATTTTTATGTGGATTTGTTGTTTTTAATTGAATGTTAGTTGATTACTACTGTTTTTTGTGTTGATTTGAAAGAATTTTGATGAAATGTAAATTTAAAATTATTAATTTACTTTTACGCTGTTTAAATTTATTATTTGATTGTTTTTTTACTGTTTTATTTTGATTAGCATGTGAGGTTTTTTTATAGGGAGTGTTAGTTGATTAGTAGTGTTTTTTTTGTTAATTTGAATAAAATTTTTATGGCTGATAAAAAGAAAATTTAAACTTTATTCGTCATTATTAATTGTTTGTGGATTTGTGCTGCTTTGGAAGAATTTTTATGGTTTGATACGATGAAAATTTGGAAATTTAGATTTTATCTTTTATTGTTTACTGCTAAATTATGATTGGGATGTCAGTTGTGTGGTGTTGATTGGATGAATAATTTGTGGTTGAATGCTACTGTTTTTATGTCGATTCAAAAGAATTCTTTGTGGTTGATGAAATGAAAATTTGGATTATTAGTATACTTTTTCACTGTTGAATTTTGTAAGAAATATATGATTTTCTTATTTTATTGTAAAATTTATAATCTGATTTTTTTCATGTGGTTTAGTGCTGAATTTTGGCCTGCATTTGTGGGTTTTTTTTATTAATTTATTTGTGAATGTGTGTTGTTCTATGAAATGTAAATTGATTATTACTGTGTTTGTGGTTGTTGAAATGAAGAAAATAATTTTTTTGTGGATAAATTTTGATTTGCTGCATGTTTTTTTTGATGTTTTTGGATTGATAGTTTATGGATTTATGTTTGTTTATGGAATGCTACTCTTTTTGTTATGATCTTAAAGAATTTTGTACGGTATCAATCAAATTTTGAAATTTATTCCTTGTTTGTACTTGTTCAATGCTGAACTTCGATTTTGTTAAGTTTCTCTGTTGATGGGTGTAATAATTTTTGGATTTGTGCTTGTTTATGGGATGTCACTCAATCTTATTGTTTTTCGCGTTTTGTATTTTTTGTTATTAAAAGGATTTTTAATGGTTTGGTAATGTTTGACGTCAGTCGAATCTTATTGAACAGAGAAGTTTTTTACGGTTGATGAACTTAATGTTTTAAAATTATTCATTATTATCTACTTGTCGACTCTTTCATTTTAATTTGCTTTGGATGTTTTCGCTGTTGTTGATGGGCTGATTTTTATTTTATTTTATTTTATTTATTTATTTATTTTTTTGCATTTTTGTTTGTTTATGCAATAGACTTCGTGTTTTACTGTTGATCTGAATGGATTTTTTTATGTGATCGGTGAACTGAATGTTTGAACGTTATTTGTAATTATTTATCTGTTTACTGTTTTTGTGTTCTTGTTTGACCTGAAAGGCTTCATATGGTTGATGAACCGGATGTTTTGGAAATTTTATTCCACTTGTTGACTGTCAAAATTTGATCTGCATACAAGGTTTTTTTGGGTGTTGATTGACTGAATTAATTTGTGGATTTATGCTTGTTATGGAACATTACTCGGATTATACAGTTTTTAAGTTGGTCTTTATGTGATCTGAAAGGATAAAATGGTACTATTTTCATGTTGGTCTTTGTGCATCCTTTTATCGTAGTTTACACTTTATACTCTGATTGCTCTGTCATCTTAAACTGTGATCCTTGCTGGATTCTTTTTACTGAATTAATTGGCATCACAATTGGTAACATTTTCAGTAAAGCTGTGCCCATCTACTCTGAGAAAGATAATGTATTAATTTTCTATCTAGCAGATACTTTACTAGCTAGGAGCAAGTTGCAAAATGGATGGACTTATGACAGAGCTACGAGGAACTAATGGCTGTGAAGATGGTCATGTTCAGGGGTTATGGTCATCCCGTGAAGGAAGGCAACCAATTGATATAGGCAAACAAATATTTTGCAACAGCGCTGTGTATATGAAGAATATAGTTGCAGTTGGATTTGATATGGACTATACCCTTGCACAGTACAAACCTGAAACTTTTGAATCACTTGCATATGAGGGTACAGTTGAGAAGCTTGTAACCAGTTTGGGATATCCTAGAGAGGTTTGTTAATTTGTTTGAAGTTCATAATAATTACTTATGCAGAATGATTTTTTATAATATTTCTTGGTATTTTACTTCAGCTTTTTAAATTGTTGATCTAAAATATAAAACTTTTAGAATTCTTAAAGGTAATAATTACTGCTTTCTTAAATAACTCGAAAGAGTGACTCATTAATAATGAAGTACAAAGTAACACACCTTATATGAAACTAAATACTCTATCCCTTTACTCCTTTATCCACAGAGATCTAGAATGGTAGTGTTTGTGGTTTAACATTTGGTGTACTGGCTTGAACACACATTAAACTAGGTTTCGTTGTTGCACATTAATACTCTTAATATCAACATTCATTTTGTTAATCCATACAAAGTTGACATTTTCTCTATTAACCACCTGACATATCCACCTGACTTTATCTGGTAACATGTGTCTCTTTAAATATGAGTCTTCAAAAATATTTCTAAGGTATACTCATATGTATTTTCTGTATCGATGCAGCTGATGGAACTGTCTTTTGATTGGACCTATATGGTCAGAGGACTTGTTCTTGATAAAAAGAGAGGAAATGTACTGAAGGTTTGTGTTTGTCAAATATTACTGTTTCTGGTAGCATATTCATGTTTTATCTAGATTTGCATGCCTATCGATCTGTAAATATCAGGTTTTGAATTAATTAACTCAAATCCTTTTTCATGACTAATCTATTTTCCCTTTCTTTATTCTGTTATTGTTCTCAACTCTCCAGATGGACAGGCACAAATATGTGAAAGTAGCCTATCATGGATTTAGATTGATGTCAAAGAATGAAAAAGTTTCTACTTACGGGAATGGTTTCATCAGAGATGCATTCGATGGGCCTGATTATGCACATATCGACACCCTTTTCTCACTAGCTGAAGGTTATTTATTTGCTCAGCTGGTTGATTATAAGGATGCTAATCCTGGCAAAATCCCAGAGGCAAAAGAGTAAGTGGTGCAGATAACTTCAACCTTTAATTATCTTGCAAATATAGCAAAATAATTTATCTTCCAATTTCTGCTAGAAGCTGTGCATGCAACGTTTCACCAATGGGAAATGGATGTGTCCAGAGTTATTGCTATTTTATTTATTTAACATTTTAGTTTTTTGATTTAGTCGGTCTAAACTAATTGTTGTTGCAATTAATAAAATAGTACAATTAAAAATGGATGAGGTTTTTTCCTGTTGAGGCCTTGAGGGTACCCGGGGAGGGCGAGCTCAGATGTACACGGCCTCACCGGGTTAATCTGGAGACCGTTTTCCGACCCTTTCCTGGACACCCCGTAAATGTAAACACCTAGCGAGATTTTATGTTTGAACCTTTGACCTCTTGTGAGGAAACCAAGGACCTTACCAGTAGGCCATTTAGTGTAAAATAGTACAATTAAAATTCTAGAAAACCAGGGAGAGTACTCAATTGAGAACGAGGATTGGACAGAGGATATGATCATAAGTACTCTATTCATTGCCCAAAAGCACATCCCTTTATCATCACTGAACAAACTGGGAATAGCAATATCAGTGAACAAATGAGGAATTGTTCTTAATATTCATCCTATATGCTAAGTCACAATAATTTCATTGTTACTATTGTTGAATTATCCATGGAAATTGGAGCATTGTCTTGCTTATCCTTGTTTGTGATTTAGAAATGTATCTCAGCTTATTAAAATGTTGCAAACGATTTCTTGCAGCTATGCTCGTATCTATACTGATGTTCGCTCTGCTGTTGATATGTGCCATCGTGATGGAACGTTGAAAAGGATGGTTGCGAAAGATCCACAAAAGTATGTGATTTTTGCTTGTTTATATATTGCTTTCTGTCTTGTCTTGTGAGCATAGGTGAACTATGGCTGCAGTATGGTGTTACATATAATGTTTACTACATATGCCGATCTATAATATTAACTAAGAAATTAGTGTAATAAACTTCATGTGTAGAATAATTAACTCACATGAGAAAGAAAATGAATCTTAGTTGTGCCTTACTTTTAGGGATATTTTTGCAAAAGGTTTGGCAAAATCATCGTTTTTCGGGATATTTTTGCAAAAAGTTTGGCAAAACCACCCCCTCAGGGATGTAAAGTCTTTCCATTTGGCCTATTAGGGGTGATACTTACCAATCGTTTCTCAAATATGATTAGTGCCAAATTGGACAAACCGCATGGATGATTTTTTCCGTTTACTCTACTTTTCTATACAAAGAACACCAAAATCTTTGCTCCCTTCGTTATTTATAGCATTCTCTAAGTGTCCCTAATGCTAGCCACATTTATTTTTCCATGTTGTGAGTGTCGCATTACTTTTCCTATGTACCGTAAATGGTATGCTATATTCCTTTTAGTTTTAGCGATCGATATAATTTGCTTCCTTAGTACTCTAGTGACATACTAATTCTAAGAAAACCCTTATTAATACAATCATATAAGTTAAGGAAATTGTCTTTAGAATGAGGAGTGGATGAGCTACTTACTTACTTACTCTGTAGGGACACTATTGCCATTAGTTCTAGGAGTTTACAATATTTTGCACAATCTTTCAAGCCATTTTCTCACGAATGGCATCTTTTAAGCAAAAGTTTATCAGAGACCTATCACAAAAACTATAGACATAAATCAATAAGAGAAACGAGGCCTCATGAACCCGATTTAAGATACTTTGGATGTACCAATTAAGTAAACATCATAAAACACATTTTCCAATAAATGAATTGATGTTTTAGGTGTAACGGGTCAAATAAGAAAAGATATCTGTCAAAAGTTTGAAGTCCAATATTAAGCCAAAAAAATTGAAGAATCATATTATTTCAAACAGTTAGTTATTTACTTAATAATAGATGCCATGTAATCATATTTAGCGCGGAAACTTTCAAAGAAAAATTCTAAATACGTGGACAAAAAGTGTTACGGGCAACATGAGTTGAGCATTTTGAGCAACGCAATCTTATTCGACTCTTAAACCTATTTTGTGTGACCATTGCTCACCCCTCTATATGTGTTTTAACAGTACCATAACTACATCACACACTCAAATAGAAATTAGAGTTAATTCATTTTTGGTCCCTGTGGTATGGCCAAATTATATGTTTCGTCCTTAAAACTCTGAAAGTGCAATGATAGTCCTCATTTTGAAGTTTGGATTGCATTTTTGGTCCCTGATCAGTGTGAAATGACCAAATTACCCTTTGTCTTCTCTGAATTAAAAAAAAAAGGTATTTTAGTCATTTCATTTTATCTAGGGACCAAAAATGCAATCCAAACTTCAAAATGAGGACTATCATTGCACTTTCAAAGTTTTAGAGACCAAAACTGCAATTTGAGCATACCATAGGGACCGAAAATGCAATTAACTCTAGAAATTAAGAGGCTTGTGAACGGTGCATGATTACTTTTTCACATTGCCAAGAAATACTTTTGTTAATTAGAGCTAGGATTATTCACCCCTCCATGGTATGTCATATAGAGCAACAACCTTGTGGACTAAGATGAATTAGTAGCCCTCACAAGCGTATTTTATTCACGGATAAGTTTTGAAGCTTGAAGTGCCTGTGTAATTATACAAGTATATAGGAGAAAAAGTATTGGCGGTGCCTTAAAAAAAATTTGTCACCACGTAGTGGGAGTACGAGGACGCCCCGACTAAGCAATAATTTAGTTGTTGGTCGAATTAACCACATATACCTTCGTCTATAGTTCATATAATTGTTGTCTACTAGTTCTATGTTTATGTGGTCCATGTCCATATTTGTGTGTCGGGTTTAATAAAAGTTATAAAACATATTCATATATAGATTTATATATATGTTGTTCATCTTTCATAAAAATTTCATTAATTTCCTCGACGGGATTGCTAGACGACTTCTCATGAGGCGAGTTAATCGAAGCTCATCCTACTCTTGTTTTATAAAAATCTCTCGGGTCAATGATTTGGGGAAGTAATCAAGTTCTCCAATAATGTTAAAATTATTTTAGTCAATAGGGTTCATATTATAACAAGTGACAACGATATGGTTGAACGAACAATATTAGAACAATAATAGTTTATTTAGAGTTGTTGAAGAAAAGGGAGGAAACCTATTATAAATTAAATAAATTATCAACCAAGAAGAGTATCAATATTTTTCAAGCAACACCGTGGGTAGCGATACTAGTTGTAAAGTGAATAAGAGGAATACCATGAGGAAGTTATGCCTAAACTTCTTTCTTGTCTTGTATTCTTGAGGTAAAATTCATTATGAAGAGGCACTTAAGGCTAATATAGCTCAAGAAATAGTCATATTTCATAGCCTTGGGTATACTCTTTTCTTTACCGAAACATTTATTACCTAGAACCCAACTATTATAGATCTATGGAATAATGTTCGATAAAGGTTTCCAAGATGGGGAGGCATGTTACAACCAATGTTTCCTTGAAGTCACGAAGTTTGTTCCTCAATTCCGTGTTCATAAGATGTCGATGGAAGGTTGGAAATAGATAACATAGTCACAAGGAACGATATAAGAGTGGAGAAGTTACGTGGTTTACAAACACGCGTATGGGTTAATGGGAGTTGTTGAACTAGTTGATCAGCGAGGCTCTAGAATTGTGGTGTGATTTGTCATGATGTGTTGTATGTCTAAATCAAGAGCGGTTCAAAAGAAGATTTTGCAAAAGAGTTACAAATTGTTTCCATAGAAGCGAGGAAACATTATCTTGGGTGAGAAAGAAATACTAGTGTTCTAGAAATATCATAGTCGTTGAACCAAATACGAGGCATTTTTAGATCACAACGAAGAAATCTTTATAAGTTGAATATCCTAGGAAAACAACTATGGCATAAAGGTGGTAAGTTTTGTGGAGATGAAGATAACACATACAACCAAAGGTGCATAGATCATAATGAGGCACAATGTTACAAATGATCGAGCAAAAAGAGGAAATGTTGGGAGATTGTGTCGCATTAAAACCGAGTGACGAAGAGTATTTGTTTTGTTTTCGCCACCACCATTTTGTTAGCAAGGCTGCTAAGGAATGATGCCATTTTTTGTAAAGATTCTTGAAATAAATGTCTATGTATTCTCCCTGTTTGAACATATAATATATGGGAAAAGTGGGTTTAAATATATGTATTAAACAACTTGAATATTAGTTAAGAGATAAAGTATATGTGAATTACTATAATTTTCTAACAAAAGTCATAAAAGACTTGTAATTAACATAAAAATAGCCGGTGTCGGGATGTGTAAAATAAAAGGATGAAACAATATGGATTGTGTAAGTGGGAAATGAGAATTTCGTCTCCAACTTAAACAAAGGTTATGAACTTTCCATTCCGGAGCGAACCAAATATGACTATTAAGGTAGTTATTGTTTAGATTTTAAAGACGTTTATGACATGTTTTGTAAGCGACATGAGCGTAACGACAAACAACAAAGGGCAACTAGATGTAAAGAGAAAGGAAAGTTAAGATGGAAAAGGTGTCGAACTATACGACATCCACATTGCAATTGTTGATCCTATACAACCAAATGTGGAAATTGTTGATCCTATACAACCAAATGTGGAAATTTCTGATTTGCAATCATTATCAACAAGCGATAATATTATTCTCTTTATATTCGCAAGTGTATCTAAAGTTATATAAAGATGTATCCCAGCCTAACTCAAATCTTTCTTGAAGTTTATCGTTCAAAACCCCATTCCAAGCCTACTCATATCTATTTTGTACTGCGAATGATAATGTGGCATATAATCGCTGTTTCCCCACCCAATAAATAAAGTGTGACAAAGCGCCCTCTCCGCTTTCTTTTACACCACCTCAAAAATCGAGGAACCGCTTGAAACTACTCTTCGTTGCCGCTTTATGCGCGCACCATGCTACTATGCTTAAAAGGACGTATTATCAAAGTACTAAGTAGGTCGTACTTATACACATGTTTCGTCATAATTACGAAGGAAAGATACCATGAGTAATGAGGGGTGTGGCGACCGAGTTAAAAGGAGAAGCATGAGCTAAGATATGTTTATAAATTAGGAGTCTCTTAATTAGTTTTATGTTTATTATGATTAGGTTCTATATTAGATTAGTATTATGAGATTTATCTTTATTAGATTAGTGTTTAGTTTCCTTGTAATAGTTTAACTAGTCTTGAACTATCTCCAAGGTGGCTAGTGGTAAGGAGGCTCGAAGGTTTCACAGACTGGGGTTCAAAATGTCGTTGGGTGGAAATCTTCAGGGCAAGAGTTCGAAAACGACCACGATAACACTCGTAAGGCTGCGTACAACAGAGAAAAAAAATGATTGAATTTCCTTTTAATGGGGATCCTTATTCGGTTATATGTTTAGTTTAACTAGTCTTGATAGTATACTATAAATAAGGAGTCATTGGTTTATGGCAGTTGATCTAATTAATCATGGTGACGAATAATTATTAAAAAATCACCATGTATTGGCACAACTCCAAGAACCCATGGTTTCGTATGAAATCATAATGAAAATTTTCCGTACTTTAAATTATTTTCCACGAACAATAGGGTGTTTAGAAAACTACCTTCAAATATTTTTGTACAAAGCCAACATGTAGCCTAGTTGGTTCGGAGATGGGTTTTTCGAAAATGTGATACGTGCAATCCGCCTAGGCTAAAAAAAGGAACCTAATTTATCCTTAGGGGCCTCAATCAATTGGCCAGTGGCGGAGCTAGAAAAAGTGGGAGGGCCAAAACAAAAATGTTTCCCGAAAAACATTAGATGGGAGGGCCGAGATGAAAAAAATAATTAACACATGAAATCGAGAAAAAAAATACACTAACGCGCTTAGGCCTAGGGGGTCGGGACCCTTCCCGGTCCTCATGTAGCTCCACCCTTGGTTCGGCCACCATATGAGTGGGGATGTGCTTATTTACTTCTCACGTGAGAGCAAAGGATTGTTTGGCTTGGGATGGTTGGGGTTGCCGGAAAATCAAACTTTTGATAGTTAGACACGCTCATAAGTATCCCTGCATAAAACATGAAATCGGATCTAGTGTGTGTTAGTCACAAAATCACACGCCTTTGAAACATGGAAAAGTAGACTTGGAATTTTATGAGGGGGGAGTTTTTCCTATATTTCTCAGTGTTTTGATTACATAAACTTGGTTTGTAGGTTATAAGGGTATTTAAGGATATTGTGCCTTAGCTTTCCAACCAATCCAAGTTCAATCCATGATTTGCCCGTGTTGTAATTGTTGGTAACGACCAACTACGATGTGCACTAGTTGTACATTCCAAATAGTACATCGCAGACTCATCCTTGGGGGGACTTGATACTCCCAAAATATGTACCACATACTTTTCACGGGAACTTGCCCTTGTGCGATTACTATATACTATATATTGTTTTCATGTGATGTATGCTTTCATTTCTTTATTTTTCTAAGATCTTATGAGGGTATTTTGTCTCTAACTTTGTATGTTGTGCGTCTTATGATTACATAGTAACTATCCATGTTATTTCACACAATTACACATTCACATATATCTGAGCACATTCACCCGCATACATACACTTGACGGAGGTCTTCCCTACTCTCGGTTTACCCTTAGGGTAGAGGTATGATCTGTCTACATTCCACCTCTCTCATACCCCGCTCCAGCGGGATTAGTTATGTTGTATATTTCTTAAGTAAATAATGTATTTGGGACATTCCCAAAATGGAAGGCTTAAAATTTTAAGCAACAAACTTACTACTTTATAATGTATTTGGGACATTCCCAAAATGGAAGGCTTAAAATTTTAAGCAACAAACTTACTAATAATGGAAAATGAAGTTACATCTAGAAAATTGTCTTAAATTTGTATACTTGTAACAACCCTCTAATAAATATCTAATAAATGTTATTTTTAAAACACCCTACAATGACAAATACATGTTATTATATATATGGTTTTAAAAACCGGACCGGACCAATGGGTTCAACCAGTAATCGAAGTCACCACAGGTTCGGCTAGCCAATAAAGCCGTCCGAATACGAACCTGAGAGGACCGTCGGAATCAATAAACTCGGATTAATCGGGCCGGACCGGGATCATTTTCTTCTTGTTTTTCTCAGATTAATCAACTCATCATTTTTATTTTGTTAGCTCATCATTGTTATTTTGTTGGTGTCTCGACTTTATCACAGGGTACCCGCCGCCGCAACACGCGGGTACCCTTCTATATATTTCTAAAGTAAATAATGCTTTTTATTTCCAAAACTCTGTAGAATGAGCCAATGATGACATTCATAATCTATTTACAAGTATTAGTACTTAAATAGAGAAAGAAAAGTCAACAAATATCCTGATCACATCATCGGGTTTGTCTTTGTCGCCCCGGAGGTTCTCAAGACGTCAGCTGTGACACCAATATGTTATGACCATGCACATACTTCAACATTTAATAATAATGGAAACCATTCTTTTATATGATTTTGTTATATAAATGAAAAGATTCGAGAAGAGTTTCTTTAAACTAGTGTCTGATAAACAATATTACCTCTTATTCGTTTGACACTCGGATACCTATCCTCCACAAACGTACGAGAATATATAACGTAGCATAAGCTACATAAAAAAGGCAATAAACAAGATCTCTGCAAATTGGGAACTAAATTTCTACAAATTAAAGATTATTGAACCTAAATATTAATTTGCACAATTCTTTGCTAAATCATTAGAATTAGTCATCATACTCTCATCTCCAACCATTACTTTAAGTGGTGACAAATAGTAGTGGGACTGCGGTAACCTGTTTATATAGCTAAGATGCAATATCACTTGCAGTCTTGTGATATATTTTCCCTTACATTAGGACCATGTTATCATATAGATTCTAGGTCAGTTTTATTTTCATGGCCCATACCTTAAAGAAGCATGTTTACTTTTAAGAGACTAGAAAGGATTTTTATTTGTCTGATGTTTCGGATTCATGGAGGTGGTCTCTCGAAAAGTCAGGTAAATTCACTGTCAAATCTATTCGCTCCCGAATTGAAAAGCTAATTTTTCTTTCTTCAAACCACTTCACTAGATGGTCTAAGTTGGTGCCTAAGAAGGTTAATATTATGGTGTGGAGAGCCATTCGGGACAGGTTAGCCACTAGAGTTAACCTTGATTTGAGAAACATAGATTTGCATTCTATATTGTGTCCCAATTGTGACTCGTAATTGGAAACTATAGAACATCTGATGGTCTCTTGCAACTGGTCAAACACAATCTGGAGTTATGTTTTTCAGTGGTGGGGATTTTGTTTGCCTCAAAATTCTCGTGGTTGTTCATTGTTAAACATTATGGATTTTGTTAGGAATTTAAGTCAAAGGAGAAAATCTATGTTCAAGCCTCTTCAATTAAGATGTTTTGAAGCCGTTTTGTTCTCAACTATTTGGATAATGTGGAATAGTCGAAATCGCAAGGTGTTCATGGACAAGTCTCAATCTAGCATTGAAGTTTTCAAGGAGATTCAACAATTATCCTACAATTGGATAGGTGGTAGATGCTCAAAATTGACTATTAAGTGGAATGATTGGATTAATGATCCTATAATTGCCTGTATAGTGCCTATCAGTTAGGCTTTTTGTATCTAGCTTCTTGCTAGTTTTTTCTCTTCTCGATAACAAAATTCGCCGTTCAAAAAAAAAGAAAGGATTTTTATTTTTTTCAATAGAAATTTTGGGGGCAAGAAGTAGGAAATTTGAATTAAACTCTATATTTCAAAAGAACAATGACACTGAGGTGTGGTTTAGTAATTAGCAGTAGCAGTTTATTTACAGGACTCGGTTAGTTGGCTCATTTAAGCATCTGGCAGTAGAAAGATCTGTAAACGAATCCTCCTAGTGCATGCAAATAATTTTTATACTTCACTTTTTCGTTTTGTGGAAGAGGGGTATTTTGCTTGTTACGAAAGGAAGAACAATCAAGTAGTTTTGGGTCTATGAGCTTAAATGCTGAATGCACCAACTTCCCTACAAGTTGTGAAACTTTCCATATGGCTATTGGATACTTGTTGTTGGACATCTATCATTGATTATTTGCAGATTTTGAGCGCTCAATTTGCTAAATTTATCGATATTTGTGGTTAGTGCATGCTTTTGGTCCGACAGGCTTGAATTTTTTTGACATTTTTAGAAGCCTCTATTCTAAATTTATCGATATGTGATTATATATGCATAACAATTATATATGCATAACTACAGACACATACCTGTATATACATTTCTTTTCAGGTCAGTAGCTCCTTTTCTATTAACTGTATCCTTATAATTGTTCCATGATCAGGTATATCAATGAGGACAATTCTATTGTTCCAATGCTTAAAATGTTGAAAACTTCTGGTCGTGCTGTATTCTTGGTGACAAACAGGTATTACTGTATTCTTTAAATGCATCTGTTACAGATATATGAGGGGTTGAAAAAGCCAACCCTTATAATGCAGATTGGTTCACTTGACCAATTAGTTTTAAAAGATGGGTTGTATTGGGTTTGGTTAGGTAATATTAGCTAAATTCAAATGGTACTCAGATGGAGTAATATAACAGACTGGTTATTAAAAATGTAACAACCTTAAAATTTAAAGTTATTAAACATTCTTTTGATTTCTTAGCCTGTCATATCTGATATATATTGGTTATGTTGAGAGAAAGAAGCGAAGAAAGTCTTCAAGGAATGCATTTCATTCATACCGAAAGACTTACACTGAATTATGTAAAATTAAAAACATGAGAATAGATATCATTGTCATATGCGTTAGTCATGTTAATGGAGATAATTTATTACCGGAGCATGCTTCCAGTTCTTTGATGTTAGAAATATAGCAGGACTACTTGCAACCTCAGTTTAGCTGTTATAAATATAGCATGCTTCCAGTTTTTTATTGTTATTTCCTGTTAATTTGATGCAGCCTTTGGGATTACACAAATGTGGTGATGAATTATGTATTCGGCGAGCGGGTAATTGATGGAAGTTCCTCTTTGAGCCTCGATTGGCTCCAACACTTTGACTTTATCATCACTGGCAGGTTCATCTTCTACTGCTATGTACTTTTTAACTGCATTTTATTTTTCCAAGAGCCTGCTATGTTTTACTTTGAGTTTAGATTGGCTCCATTCAGCAGATCTGATTTAACAATTAACTGGTATGACTTTCAATAAAGTAATATGTAAATAACAGATCAACAATTTAAAAATCATATTTTTCATGGTTGGGTTTGTTATTCATGATATATGAATAAGATATTTGCTCTTTTTCTTGTTGGGTTAGAGTTTGATATTCTTATAAACCTTAAGCCTTGAACAGACCAAATTTTGTATGGATCCATGAGTTAATCAATGGAAACCCTATAATTTGTCTGGGTCCAGTTTTTTTTAAGTATCTGACTAATATTGTGAATAGTAAACATTGAGGAATCAGTGAAATAGCACCTAGACGCATTCTCAGGTGATAATACTTATGTGTATCAAAATATGTATAAAAGAAAAGATTTGTCCATGCAGTGCGAAACCAGGCTTTTTCCATGATGAAAACCGCGCTAACCTGTTTATGGTTGAAACGGACTCGGGGAAGCTTATTAATACAGATAATGGCACTCCACTTGCTCAGGTTTGTGACCAGTGGCGGAACCAGGAAATGAGGATGTGGGGGGCAATTTTTTTTTTTTTTTTTTGACGACAACAATAGAATGCGGAAAAAAAACGAGGATCGTAATGATAAACCGAGTATTTTTACTTTAAAATGATGGATTTATAAAGCTTTAGAGTGTTGAATGTTGGGTTTTAGTATGTGGGTGGGGGGCATTTTGAATTTTGAGTGGGGGGCACTTTCGAAAAAAGGTCAAAATTTTAAAAAAATTACACTAAAATCGCGACTTTTTCGGCTAGCCATGGGGGGCACTTGCCCCCCATTGTTACCAAGTAGATCCGCCCCTGTTTGTGACTAGATCTCCATCCTTTTTATCCCCTCCCCCCCAAAACCCTACTTCCTTATATGTTAAAAAACATCATAATTATTGCTAGGTGGGAAGTCCTGATATAGAACTTCCAGATGACATCCCAAATACGCGGTGTAAGGTCTTTCAGGTACGACATAATTCACATATCAGAATACATGGGTTGGTGATTTTTTGGTTGTGTTATTTAGTAAATAAAGTTAAAACCCTTAAGGCATGGTTAGAGGTGGCAATATTGACTCATATGCCTTTTAATGGGTCGCTTTGGTTTTCTAAAATGGATCGGACGGGTCAAATCAACAAATTTAGATAAACGGGAACAAGTCAAACAAGATGAAAGTCGCCTGAAGTCAGTGAATACAACCTCCTAAATCATTCTTGTCAAAGATTTATATCATTGATATAGTTGGAATTTTGTAACAATGATTAACACATTATGTGTTATAAAATTTTATAAAGAAAATATATGGTACAAAAAGTGTTTCCTGATCAACCCAACTCGACCCCTTCTTTTATACCCATTCGTAATATATGGTATGGTAAGTGATTACTTAGGACTCTTCGTTATTTTCAATGACCACTGTTTCAGGGCGGTAATGTCGGACATCTGCATAAACTACTCAAGGTGGGGTCAAGTTCACAGGTACTGTATCTTCTTTTCCTTTTCTTGTGATTGGTTGACTCGATAAACCTTCATTATATACTTGGGGTGCTTGTTAAATTTGGTTCATTTCATATATTTTTCAACACCATGCTCGCTTTAATTGGCTTTCTGTGTTTACTGATTTATGGCTACCAAAGAACAACTCCATGGTGTCACATAGTATTGCAATTCCTTTGCTAATTTTGTTGTTGTTGTGAACATCATCTTAGGTCTCTTAACCTAATACTAGTATTTTCTTAAGTTCCATCATTAACATACCCCGTGCTATCTAGTTGCTTCAGTTTTTCCCTTACAGCGGTTTTCAACGATTTATAATTACTGCCAGTTGTCATCTATATTATTTAACTTTATTTCTTGTTTTAAACAATTACACTGCTCTCTAGTTTCCTTATCTTAGCCCTTCTTATAGTTCTGAATCTTTGTGCTCTCTTGCACAGTGTTGCACCGAAACGCCTATTAGGCTCGCGTTCTCGTTTGGGAACGTGGTGGGAACGGGAACGGCCCCGAAACGCCCCCGAAACGTTTCCCTGCCGTTTCCCTAGCCGTTTCTGGATTTCCATGCCGTTTCCCTGTTGGTGTGTATTCGTCCCAAAACAGGGTTAAGACAATCAATGACAGTAGCAATACCACTAGGTGGTTACCGGATATCACTTGGAATCGTGTGATCACTTTCCAAAGTAAACTATTCGACCCTAATGCCTGGGTTACACGAATATCTACTTGGGATAAGACCAAATGCAGTTATAGAATTAGGCACAATTCAATAACCGTTTCGCTTAGAAGTGTTTAGTGTTTTCTGTGTGTTCCTCATGCATGTTCAGATCTCCTATATATAGGAGGTTACTCTTGAGCTATTCCCATGGAATTATGAGTATTAATCGGCCCATTAATAGCCTCATAATTATCACCATTATAGCCGTTAGTGGTTACATGACCAATTAAACGTGGTCATAAAGAAGTTGTAACTGCCATTTAGCAGTACTTTCCATAAGCAGTACTTTCCACTAGCAGTACTTTCACTTGAAGTGGAAGTACAGCCTATCAGTGGAAACACTGCTTATCAGTACTTTCATAGCACTATCAGTGGATACACCACTTCAGTGGAAACACTGCCTATCAGTGGAAACACTGCTTATCAGTGGAAACCACAAGCAGTACTTTCCACAAGCAGTACTTTCACCAAGCAGTACTTTCACCAATACTACCAATACAAACCACTATAAGAGTCAGGGTGTTCATGGACCTAATGGGTGTACACTCCGTACCTCCTAACCCATTACAAGGTGTGAACTAATCCCACAAGTGCACTAAATTTTTCAACAATCCTCCCCAAATTTAGTTCACTTCCTTTGCATGAAAAATAAACATCAATCAAAACATGTGCATAAACGAAAATGTCCTGAGGATTGAATTTCCATCTTAGTAAATTATACGTTCAAATATTCGAGAATCAGGGTGTTCTAAGAATTGAACCCTTCAACCCATTTGAATACCTGAAGATAAAATACACACAAGTTTTCAAACACTTAACTGACACTATACAAGCCATGTGTCCATATCCAAATTCATAAATGTTATAAAAGCTAAAAGTCCAAAGCTTCCTGAAGCGGCAAAACTTCAACATTTACATAGGTGGTTCCTCTTTAGTCATGCTCCTGTCGAGCACTTTTTCAAAGAAAATAACCATTAAGAAGTAAAGACTTCATCCTCCTTTCAGCAGGTTCTGAGCACAACCTTGGGATGTAAATAAAACATGTGCTCCAGTCCACTGAATGTTCAGCTTTCCACATTGAACTCAGCTCCCAAGTTTCCTTGGGAGGGAGTTGGGTGTCCTAGCATTCAGTGACTAAGTTGGACTTAAACCCATCCCTTTAGCAGACTTTATAACCAAGTCTCTAGCCAGACCCTTCGTCAAGTGATCAGCTAAGTTCTGTTGAGATCTCACAAACTCTATAGATACCACCCCATTCATGATAAGCTCACGAATCATGCTATGCCTGTCACCTAAGTGTCTAGACTTACCATTGTACATCTGGCTATAAGCCTTAGCCAATGTAGCTGCACTATCACACCGGATAGAAATAGGTGCTATAGGTTTAGGCCACAATGGAATCTCAAGAAGCAAGTTTTTCAACCATTCAGCTTCTTTACCAGCAGCTGCTAAAGCCACAAATTCAGATTCCATTGTTGAACTGGTGATGCAAGTTTGCTTCTTGGATGCCCAAGAAATTGCACCTCCACCAAGTAGGAATACCCAGCCACTGGTAGACGAATTGTCTTCAGTGTTACTGATCCAACTTGCATCAGTGTAACCTTCCAACACTGATGGGTAACCAGTATATGAGAGACTATAATCCATAGTTCTCTTCAAATACTTCAGTACCCTCTGAACTGCTTGCCAGTGATGAGCACTAGGATTACTAGTATACCTGCTCAATTTTCCCACTGCAAAACCAATATCAGGCCTTGTACAAGTCATGGCATACATCAGGCAGCCAATTACCCTAGAATACTCAAGTTGAGATACAGCCTTGCCATGATTAGGCATCAGCTTCTCACAAGTATCCATAGGTGTACTCACTGGAGTACAATCAAAGTAATTGAATTTCCTCAGTACCTTCTCAATATAATGAGACTGAGAGATAGAAATTCTATTACTTTCATGTTTAATCCTTATACCAAGGATAACATCAGCCTCCCCCATGTCTTTCATGGAGAACCTTGATGCAAAAATTCCTTTGTCAGGTCAACCTGATTTTGGTCAGTGCTAAAGATCAACATGTCATCAACATATAGACAAATGATGACTCCTTTACCAGATTCATCAAATTTGCTATATACACATTTGTCAGCTTGGTTAAGAACATAACCACTAGACAAAACCACTTCATCAAACTTTGATGCCATTGCTTAGGTGCCTGCTTAAGTCCATAAAAAGACTTAATCAGTTTACACACCTTGTTTTCATTGCCAGGCATGATGAAGCCCTGAGGTTGGTTCATATAAACCTCCTTTTCCAATTCACCATTCAAGAAAGCTGTTTTCACATCCATCTGATGAATAACCAGATTGTGAATAGATGCCATAGCAATCAGCAGTCTTATGGTACTGATACGAGCCACAGGGGCATAAGTATCAAAATAGTCTATTCCTGACTTTTGTTTAAAGCCCTGAATAACTAATCTAGCCTTGAACTTTTCAATAGTTCCATCTACCTTTATTTTCCTTTTGAAAATCCACTTGCAACCCAAAGGTTTGCAACCTGGTGGTTGATCAACCAACACCCAAGTGTTGTTCCCCATGATGGAATCCATCTCATCATTGATTGCTTCTTTCCAGAAAGCAATATCCTGGGACTTCATTGCTTCTTCAAATGTTTTGGGGTCATCCTCAACAATGAAGCAATAGGAGTATTGGTCTGAGACCTCATCCCTGATACCTTCAACTAAGTATAGTTGAAACTCAGGTCCAAATGACTTTGGAGTCCTGACCCTTTTGCTTTTCCTGAGCACAGGTTCAGGTTGCTGAACCACAACCTCATCAGGGACCACTGATGGTTCATCATCAGGGACCTCTGATACACCAGTGTCATGAGTTCCATTAGGAATCCTCTGACTTGGTCTAGGGACTGATGAGAATCTATTCTCATCAAAATCTGCATCCCTTGATTCAATTATTGTGTTAACTGAAACATGTTCATTAGGTTCAATAACATAGAACCTAAAAGCCTTGGAATGCTCAGCATATCCAACAAAGATGCAGTCAATGCCTCTTTCACCCAAAGTCTTTTGCTTTGGATCAGGGAGTCGTACAACAGCCCTACAACCCCAAACCTTGAGATAATTCAGGTTGGGTTTCTTTTTAGTCCAGAGTTCATAAGGGGTGATCTTGTTCCTTTTGTTGGGAACTCTATTTAGCAAATAGCAAGCTGTTAACATAACTTCACCCCAGAACCCTTGACTCAGTCCTGAATAGGACAACATGGAATTAACCATCTCCTTCAGCACCCTGTTTTTCCTTTCAGAAATACCATTTTGCTGAGGAGTATAAGGGGCAGTCGTTTCATGGATAATTCCAACAGACTAAAAGTACTGAGTATCCATGTACTCACCTCCCCTATCAGTCCTTAATCTTTTGATTAAAGACCCAAGTTGTAATTCAACTTCAGTTTTAAAACACTTTGAATTTATCTAATGCTTCATCCTTGGTATGTAATAAATAAACATAACAAAATCTAGAAGCATCATCAATAAACGTCACAAAGTACTTCTTATTCCCCAAAGAAGGAGTGGCATGCAAATCACACAGGTCACTGTGAATAAGCTCCAAGATCTTAGTCTCACGACTAACACCCTGAAAGGGTTTCTTGGTTATCTTGGTCAACATGCAAGTTTTACACTTTTCAGTGTCCATGTCAAAAGCAGGGATTAAACCATCCCTAGACATATCTTGCATTCTTTTATAGTGAACATGACCAAGTCTAGCATGCCAAAGGGTAGAATCGGTCTGATCATATGTGGTCATAAAAGCTGAAATAACACTGTCAGTGGTAATATTAAGCCTGAACATTTGATTACATAAATAACCAAAACCAATAAAAACACCACATTTAGAAAGAACAAATTTATCAGATTCAATAACTTGTTTATATCCATGATTATTCAAAACACTACTTGAAACCAAGTTCTTCCTGATATCAGGGACATGAATAACATTAAACAAAATTACAATCTTTCCAGAACTAAACCTAAGATCTACACAACCACGACCATGCACCAAGGCTGTTGACTCATTTCCCATGTGAAGAATAGAACCATCATTCAGTGACTCATAAGTCTTGAACCAGCTTCTATCTTTACACACATGAACTGTTGCACCAGAGTCAACCCACCACGCAACATCATCATCCTGCACATAAAAAGATTCGGATACATATGTAACATAATAAATCTGAAAAGACTTATTAAACATATTCTGACCTTTCAGTGAGTTGGCTGAACCACCACTCCCTGAACCATTAGTGCCTGATCCATTGGCTTTACCACCAACTTTAACACCCTTGCAGTCCCTTTTAATGTGACCAGTCTTGCCACATTTCCAACAAGTAGGTGTTGCCTTCTTGTTAGGATCTGCCCTTGTGTTATCATGAAATTTGCGTTTGCCTTTGTTGTCATTGTACCTGGTAGAGTTGTTATGCTCCACCATATTGACAACAGATGGTCCAGCAGCATTGCCACTCTTTGGCTTGTCATTATCCTGCACCTTGAGAGATTCCTCAATGTGCAGATGACTGCCCAACTCAACAAGAGTTAACTCCTCCTTCATATGTTTCAAGGTATGCTTGAAATCTTTCCATGAAGGAGGGAGTTTGTCAATGACACAAGAGACTTTGATAGCCTCATCCATGTTCATTTGGTGTTGTGTAAACCTTCCAAGTATCCCAAGAAGTTCATTGTATTGTTCCATAACTGGTCTTGAATCAGTCATTTTGTAATTTGTGAAATTACTAACAAGGAACTTCTTACTTGATGCATCCTCAGCCATATATTTGGCATCCAAGGAATCCCACAGTTCTTTGGAAGATTCAAAGTTCTGATAAATATCAAACAAAGAATCAGACATACCATTCAGAATAAGACCTCTGCATATGTAGTCATCATTCTCCCACTTGCTCCTCCTCCTGATCTGCTCCACAGTAGCATCATCACCATCATCAGGAATTGGAGTAGTCAGCACATAGACCACACTCATGCTTGACAGCAAGAAGTGCATCTTCTTCTGCCACCTCCTAAAGTCCACCCCTTCAAACTTGTCCAGCTTAGCAAAGTTTGAAGCCATGTGTTTCATTGCAGCAGTTGCCATTGATTATCACAAAATAGTTTACTTTGATTGTTGGTGTGTATTCGTCCCAAAACAGGGTTAAGACAATCAATGACAGTAGCAATACCACTAGGTGGTTACCGGATATCACTTGGAATCGTGTGATCACTTTCCAAAGTAAACTATTCGACCCTAATGCCTGGGTTACACGAATATCTACTTGGGATAAGACCAAATGCAGTTATAGAATTAGGCACAATTCAATAACCCTTTCGCTTAGAAGTGTTTAGTGTTTTCTGTGTGTTCCTCATGCATGTTCAGATCTCCTATATATAGGAGGTTACTCTTGAGCTATTCCCATGGAATTATGAGTATTAATCGGCCCATTAATAGCCTCATAATTATCACCATTATAGCCGTTAGTGGTTACATGACCAATTAAACGTGGTCATAAAGAAGTTGTAACTGCCATTTAGCAGTACTTTCCATAAGCAGTACTTTCCACTAGCAGTACTTTCACTTGAAGTGGAAGTACAACCTATCAGTGGAAACACTGCTTATCAGTACTTTCATAGCACTATCAGTGGATACACCACTTCAGTGGAAACACTGCCTATCACAGTGGAAACCACAAGCAGTACTTTCCACAAGCAGTACTTTCACCAAGCAGTACTTTCACCAGTACTACCAATACAAACCACTATAAGAGTCAGGGTGTTCATGGACCTATTGGGTGTACACTCCGTACCTCCTAACCCATTACAAGGTGTGAACTAATCCCACAAGTGCACTAAATTTTCCAACATTCCCTAGCCGTTTCTTTGTTGGTTTTTATATAGTGTTACATGTGGTTTGGAAAAGTGCAAAAAAAAAAGAGTAAGAAAAGGAGGAGTGAAACATATTTGGAAGAACAAAGAAGATGTAGAAGTGGCGAAGATGATAAACAGTAGTTTTATACTTTTATGTACTTGCCTTTATTTTTTACGGAGTGGCAATGATCTGTCCTTTTTCAACTTTTTTAAGTATAGGGGAGTAGTGCAATACTTTTAAGTTTGTTTATATTCATTAAAGAATAGAACATTACATTTTTTGAAATTGCAAATCACTTACTAAAAAGTGTTATATGTAGAGTTACAGTATATCTTAAATGCCTAATTTTGTCTGTTATTGAATACATTTATTTTACTTTCATATTACGTTTCAATAAACCGGATCCGTGAATTAAAACCGCCAAAAAATAGTTCTAACCAAAAAACCTTAAGACTTGCTCGCGAAGCGAGCCAAAAATGTGCCACACATGATTTAAAATCCTAGATTCGCCACTGGTATTAGGTGGGATCAAGTTAAATACTAAGCATTGTACTCTGTAAGTTTTCAAGTCGTTTCCTTAGCCGTTTCTGGATTTGCAATAAGTTTTCTAGTTTGGATTTTCTTTAATATATTTTTAATTTTTTTATAATTTTTATTGCCGTATCTATGCCGTTCCCGTATCTTGAATTTTTTATTTTTGCCGTTTCCCGTTCCCGTATCGTTCCCGTATCCCTTTGCCGTTCCCGTTTCGGTGCTACACTGCTCTTGCATCCATATATAAACACTTATTTCATGTACTGAAGTTTTAATTTTCAGTTATCTTTAGGTTCTTTGTGTTGCAGATCATATCTGATATTCATGAGATTAACTTCCAGTTTTAATTATCCTTAGGTTCTGTATGTTGGAGATCATATATATGGAGATATCTTACGCAGCAAAAAGATTTTGGGTATGACTTTCTGTATTCATTCATACTAATCCTCGATCTAACTTCCTTCCATTCTGCAGTTTTTGAGGGGTGTATTAGTATTAGAACCTGACACTAGATTACTGGCAAAACCATTTTCAAAAGGATTATGCCCTTGATTTCATTATTGCAGCTTATTGTAATAGTCGTGCCACAGGTTATCTATTAGTATCAAGATGACATATTTTAATCATTAATCTTTAAGATTCCTAAAGATTGACAAATAATAATGTCTGTAGAAATAGAGGTATGAAGATAGAGAACGACAAAACAACACATAAAATAAGAAACCAAAAAAATTCAAAATAAAACACAAAAGAAAGCAGAGTTTTGTTTTGTGTTGTATAAGCTAAAAAAATAAATCCTCATTGGTGTTTTCACTGTTCATTCAATAGTGCAAACATTTGAAAAATGTCATATAGGGTAATCTCGCATATATAATACAATGGCATGAAACAGGTTGGAGGACAATGCTCGTTGTTCCGGAACTTGAAAAAGAGGTTCAGGTTCTCGCATCCTCACGGGATACTCGTAAGGTAATTATATCGTCTTAAACAAACTGAATCTTTTCACCCGTGTATTTTGTAATATTAAATATCTGGATGAACAAAATTTTATGATTCTAAGGACTTGAAATATATATCATTCAAAAAGCTCGGCTATGTTCCGATGTATATTAAACTCAAGACTTGCCTCATAATCAGCATATTTTAGTTTTATGGTCATGTTGAGTTTCTCTTACGTTTTTTCTGATATTGTATGTACATGCTTACATAAGTTTCTAAGGTTTTCCCATGTTAGTGGCTGCTGTAAGCTCTACGTGGATTTGCTGTGATGTAATTCTACTGAAACATATAATCTGTGCAGAAACTGAATCTTCTCAGGAGTGAGCGAGATCAGATTGAAGATCAAACCCATCATTTGAAGTGGTCCCTTGAGTACGTATTCTATATTCATTTTAAATTAATCACATTATTCTGAAGACGCTGAACCCTCTCTCTCTTTCTTTCTGTCTCTCACACATCTGATGTTTGTTAAAACACACGCACACATCCATGCACTTATAAGGATCATGTTCTGTGTCTACATGTTTTTAAACCACAACTCTGAGTTTTGGGGTTGAAAAGCAAGTTTCTTCATTGCATATAAGAGCTAGTAGATGAAATGCACCATCAACTTTCTTTAATAGCTATGGTATGCTATAGATGAAATGCCTTTTATACAGCTTTGTCATCTTTTGACAGTTAACTATCGTTTTCTTATGTAAGCTGATTTACTTTCAGGCATGATGATCTGGATGCAGGTGAAAAGCAAAAGATCACTTCAAAGCTTGATCTACTTGAGGTTAGGACAATGTACTAAATGTGCTTTTTTAGATGAAAACAGTACTATTGTCGAAAATATCTTTATGGATACCTTGAGAATGAGCTCAATTATACAAGTAAACACACCTTATAAATCTTTTGTAGAAATTAAATAGAGGTGCGTTTACTTAAGAATGGGTCGTGCTTTATCTTTTATTTTTTATTAGGCTCAGCGTGCACGTGTTCGGGCAGCACATCAAGAGTCTCAGCGAATTTTCCACCAGAAGGTAACCTTTTCATTAAGGAATTTTTTATGTCTTGTCGGTGTTCTATTTATTTATATTATTATAACAAAAACGGCTGGTCAGAGGTGATGTGTTGATTTTCGTGGACCTCTATTATCCAATTTGAATGGTTTTGTTGGTTTTTCTTCCTATTGGGTTGAACATCTTTTCTGGTGCATGTGTAATTCTCAGGCCACATTACTGAATCGAAACTTTTGTATATTCTTTCAACTGAAATGTTTCTTTTTTTGTTTAAAACAGTTCCATCCAGTGTGGGGCCAGCTTATGAAAACTGGGTACCAGAACTCCCGCTTTGCCCACCAGGTTCTTACAGTTTACTCTATACCCTTACAAGTAGGAGACAGTTTTTGATTATGCTGTATTGCTAAGGGTTGATAGCTCGATATGGGTTACGCTTAAGGACTTGACTAAAATTGAAATGGGTCGAATGGATTAAAAGTCATCCAATAGTGTAGTCAATTGCATAAACACTTTCGTAATAGCTATCTTAGAAAGGTTGGACTATATTAATTGTTATATAGCTTTTACAATCATATTTTGCTCATCAATTGCTCAAAAACAAAAATGTATAAGAGAAATGTTTGCGGGTCAACACAACCCGTCATGACTCATTTTCTAGAACTTATCTGTTTTTGCATGTTACCGGACGTACTCATGTTTTACCTCTAGCACTTGTTTTCCTCTTGCTGCGAATGACACTGAACATGATTTTCAATTTGTAATGATGATAGGTGGAGCGATTTGCTTGTCTGTACACAAGTCAAGTTGGTAATCTTGGACTCTACTCTCCAGCAAAATACTATAGGCCCGGCGAGGACTTCATGCCTCATGAGTCCGACACTCTCTCTCAGTAAACAAAGTATGCTGTTGTGTCATGTTTTTCAGTTTCAAAAGTTCGCTGAGTTATAAACCCTTTGGTCTCAGTGTGCAAGTTTGTTGTGTCCTATGTTTATGACTTCCATAGTAGTTACAGACAATCATTATGGTTGATGCAACCAGTATTATGTGTCTTGAAAGGATGATGGTAGCAAAACTTTGTGATGTTATATGCAGTATCATATATATTAGTGTCATGGCTGTGTGTAGATTACTTGCGTTTAGGTCATGCTAAATTTAACCAGTAACACTCTTACTGTTAGGATCAAATTATATATTTTTAGATAAAAAGACTAGTTAATGGCGGCATTAGTTGTAGGCCAAAAAAATTATGTTGCTTGACATGACTCCTCAATCTACAAATGCTCAAATCCTATCAATCATGTTTTCTTGTTTACTTGCAAAATGAACTTTTAAATAAGAATAGAGTTTGCTTTCCTGTTCTAGCGTTGCCATATATCTTGAAGACCTCATTTCTTTCAAGTTTCAACACTCTTCAAAAAAAATTGGATGCATTTATTTTTAAAAATGTTTTCCATCTTCACATGGATGAGTGTATTGCATACACGAGTTTTCATGTTTTTCACATCCCTGTCTTCAAATCAACTCAATTGTGGTCTTCAAGACTTTAACTGGAATTCTTTTATGTTGTACTAGGTCCGTTTTATTAACTATAGTCTGAACTTTGGTTAGATTATTATTATATATTATATCATCGTTCTTAACAATGGTTTATTCAAAATTTCAATCAAGCTTTTCTTTAAAGACAGCCATGCATCTCTCCCAGAAACCATAGTAACCTTGTGTTTCTCTGATTCATTTGTGCTTCTCATAGTATGATATTCCGTCCCATAATAATTGTCCACTTTGATTTTTGTAAGTTTTTTTATTCAACTTTGACAATAAATATTTTTATTTGTGTAATATAATACTTGATGAAAAATATATGAATAGATTGAGTTTTGAATGTATGTTCATTTGTTATCATTTTAATCAAGTATTATATAACACAAATAAAAATATTAATGGTTAAAGTTGAACAAGAAAGACTTAAAAAATCAAAGTGTACATTTATTATGGGACGGAGGAAGTATCATATAACTTAAGATCCGTCGTGGATTGACAAAATACAATTAACGGATACAAACAATCGATCTCCAAATGAATTTATTATTATTATTATTGTTGTTGTTATTATTATTATTAAACCGAATGTGCTCTCTATGTCAAAAAAAAAATTTGGTTGTGTTTTGGTTTGGATGGATTTAGTAAACGGCTTGGTATGAAATAAAAAGAGGTCAAAGAAATGATTAGAGAAAATCCACAATTTACAACATGTTAGTAAAACTAGATGTGGCCAAATAGGCCGTTTGGGTTGGCTCACAGGTCTAGATGGATCTTTTAAGGGTGTTCACAAATCAGGCAGTACTCACAAGAAACCAAAGCAAAGTGAAAAAAGTTGAACCCAATTTTTCAAAACCGAACTAAATTAAATATTCGGTTTCGGTTTGAATTCAGTTTTGGCAAAATGTAAATCAAATTAAACCAAAAACTGAATTAAATATATATAAATATAACATTTTATTATTTTTTTTTAATCAAAATTTTTATAATTAAATTTGAAAATATATAAATTATTTAACTCGGGTTATTCGAGTCAACCTGAAAACCGAATCAAATTCAAATTCGGTTTTATGTTCGGTTAAATTTAATTTGAATTCGGTTCGGTTCAATTTTTGGTTTTAACCCAATTTTTTTTAATCAAACTAACCGAACGGATGAACACCTTTAGTCTTTTGAAAACATGAGTCTAAATAGGTTCGGGTCTAGATGGGCCTTGGTCGGGTTGACTTTTTTTTTTTTTAAGATTTCTTTCGAGTAATAAATAAAAAAGTAAAAAGAAATTATTGACTAGCTTAGAGCATCTGCAATGGGCGATCTTCAAACGACTTGACATTATTTCATCAAGTCATTAATATGGCTTCTTGCATCGGAGACAATGACTTGAAAGACCAAAGACTTGTCATCTCGTAAGCGTTTTAAGCAATGACTTAACAGTATTGTTTATTGATTTTATATTCAAACACTCACTCTCAAACCTCTTCTTGCAATGACTTTGACATTTTTGAAATAGCTTTTTTGCATTGAAAAGCAAGTTTATAAACATTACTTTTTATAACAAAATTGATTGAAAAGTACATGTAATAAATGCATTAACTAATTTAAAGACTTGATGCAATGCGAATACTCTTAAAACCCATCTAAAAAAATTATGGAGACAACCAAAATCATCCTTTAATAAATATCAACTAACTTGACCCATGATTTACTTATACCCATTCTCTCTAAACAATCTCATTCCCATTCCTTCATGTACAAATTAATGTATATCGAGAAAGTTATGTGCCTTAAGATGGATCTCATTATACACGTTTCTTTTCAGCAAGACACAATAATGACTCATATATGAACAAATCTTTGATAATAAGGTAACACAATAATAGACAGAATCTTAAATAATTTATCATTTCATCATTGGAAAATATCATTGACATAATTGGCATGTGAAAGTTTCGAAAGACAGGCAATTATGGGATGGGTGTTGGAAACGACCATGTCAAAAATTGTAAGTATTAGTCAATGATGCTCCTCGTGAAATTAAACTCATGCCTCTGCAGCCTCCTTCAGTAATTTCTCAGTGAGAGCTTTAGGAAGTCCCATCACGCTATCAGTTGTCCCTATCTGCACATATATTACGGTTGAAAGCATAAGAAACTAACACATAATAATCGTAATTTCAACCAAATTACCAAAAAACATTGTCGGTTTAAGTTATAACTTGATATGCAATGTGGTCAAAAAGATGAAATCTAAAAACTTTTACTTTTCTGCAGGTAAAACAGGTAGAATGGTTCAAACAAGTCATAAGGCGTCTACATTCAAATGTTTACAACCTCCTAAATGGTTTTGACACCAACCTATTTACCAGGTGACTTAAACCACCTAATCCGCCCATTACTCCACCTATACTGAACTCGAAGTTCAAAAAGTTTGTAAGCAGTGGCGGAGGCATGTAGAGGCGAAGGTGGGCCATGGCCCACCCACAAATCTTTAACTTCTGTACATTTACATTAGCCCAATATAGTAAAGTGTCCATATTGTTGTTTTTTGGCCCATCACAAAAACTGATATAGTTATACTTGTACTAGCCAATCTCTAGAAATCCTAACTGTTATACAATTTAAATGATCATCCCATATTAATTCTTATATAAACACGAATTGGCTAAACAATCCTCAACATTACGTCAAGTTCTAAATGTCTTTAACAAAGTTTGGCCCCCCCATAAACAAATTCCTGGCTACGCCCCTGTTTGTAAGGTAAGCACGGACAAAAAGGCAAGTTATAGTATTTTCTGTCTTGGTAAATTTTAAGAGTTCGAGAATTATCCAACAGAGATCTAGTAAGAAAAGAGAAAGGGAGAAAACAAACCACTTCTTTGACATAAGGAACAATCAAAGGATGCTCGATAATCAGCGCCCCAGCAACCCTGAGCACAAGCCCCTCTTCAAGCTGTTCAAAGATAAGGAAAGACAGATTTAGGTTAACTCAAATTACTTCAGAATTAGAAGAAAAAAATATATGGGGCAACATTGTTTACCAGCTTCTCAATAGCATGGTCTGGTATCTCATGGAAATGAATCTGCAACCATTAACAAAAATCCTTTAAGTTAATAACCTATTATCAGGGTAACACTGGAATTAATCAAGACACCCGAATTATCACTCATTGACAAATAAAATCAACCCTTTAATAGCAAACTTTAAACATCCCTTGTCACTTCAATCTATAATCATGTTTTATTAAATTAAGAGTGCTCCGTTTATTTTCGCTTATAACTGTTTTCAATCAGGAGCCAAATTTACATGAAAACAAAAGATGGGACCCTGAAAGATATTACTTAAAAAAGCATACATAAACTGAAGGCCCTAATGATTAAGATTACAAAATAATATAACATGACTAAGATACCCTAAACAAAAATTAGCTTTTATGAAATAGTACCTCCACTTTGTCAAAATCCCCTTTGGCGAATCCTGTCTTGAGATTCGTAACGAAAACCGAACTAACAGTAGCTGCTTGCTTACCAGAATAACCTGTCAATACAGCTTATGAGACCACCATGACCAACAACCCATGCAATTGAAAATTAAAAAGAAAAGAAGCTAACCTTTAATAAATTCATGTGCTTCTTCTTCGTTGGAGGGTTTTTCTCTTATCATACCTTCATACACCACCACCTATACATCGTGATCTATTTAGCAACAAAACCAAATATCTTCATAAAACATATTGCAAATATAACACTCCCACACTAAAATGAGTGCCACGATATTTACTTAGTGGCATAGATATCTCTTTATTCGAGATAGGAACTCAAATTTTACATAATATTTCATTTAGTGTGCAAGTATACACAAGTAGCTAGATATGGGGGTCACTTCACATTCAATCCGGTATGTCAAGAATTAATATTTGAATGATAAGAAAAAGTGAAGGAATTGATTAATACTTGATCACAAGTAATTAGTAGCGTTGGCTTAGCATCCTTGTCTTCACCATTATGGAGCTTTGGGTTACCTTCTGCCTAATAACAGCAAACGAGTCCTTATTGCTGATCTTTGTTTTATATAAAAGATACATTAAAGGGTTTCTACATTGCTGACAGATTAATAGCTCACTGAACATGGAAATGAAGTTACAGAGCAACAAAGAGCAAGAGGTGAATCAAAGGGTTTATGATAGTGATACTTTGGTTTACTAAAGTTGTGAGAGACATTAGAAATACATACTGTGTCAGATGCAATTAAGATGCGTGGCTTTGCATCTTTCTCGTGATCACCACTGAGTTGAAGCTTGGATACAATGGCATCAGCCTGTGACGAAAGATAACACAGAATATGTAAACAGAATAATGGCAACCACTACATGAGACTTAATAATCATAGATATTGGAACTGAAGATGTATATGTGTGGGTGTTTGGCATTGTATTTCAAAAGTGATCATCCGGTTATTGCGTTTAAATCTTTGAAGTCGCGGTTAGTAAAGTTCTAGTGTTTGGATACATCGAAACTAATCCGATTATTTAAGGGTCAAACAGTTTTATGTTTTGCAACAAATATTTAATTATTGAGGGGTCACACAAATAGTTCCTTGCATTACCAGAATATGTCAAACACGTAAATAGTTGATTTTTGACACAAATAGATTTATCTCCTTCTGTTATTCCATATCACATAACGACGTCCAAATGCTATGCCAAACAAACCGTAAGAACGATATCTATTTACAGATTGCAAAGTGTGATTGCACTGATATAAAAGGAAGAATGTACCTTAGCCTTTGCAAGAGCCATGACCAACTCTTCTGGTTTTTCGGTTCGGATGGCTTTCTCATCTATATCTGCAGACTAAATAGTAAAAGAAGAAAATATGATTACATTAATATAAACTAGCCGGGTACCCGCGCACAGCGGCGGCGATAAGTATAGTTATATGTGTTTGCTTACCCGTTTAGTGAATTCGTTTCATAACACTTCGAATGTATATGTGTTAGTTGTAAGTGTTTGTTTGGGTTACCCGTAACTTTCCCGTAGCTTTCCCGCGACATCATTATTCCCGCATATAGAAATACCCTCGCAATCTCTTAAGCGTCAAACACTACCCCAAAAGTATATGATTTTGATGAATCAAGATTATATTGATTGAAATATATGAAATAAAGGTTAAAGTTGTAAAATTTTGAATTAAAATAAAATAAACCCATTAAAATTATAAAAACTAAAAACTCATAAAAATATATCAAAATGGGTGTTGAATTAAAGAGCATAAAATTTTAGAAAATATGGTGAAATTGGATTATAAAAAAAATAAGTAGATAAAAAGATATTTTAATTTAAAAATAAAGATGAATTTTTAGTTAAGAAATAACACATGTCATTTTATAATTGGAGCTCTTTATCTTAATTTTTAGTGGTTATGAGTTAGGTTTGGAGTTTGTTAGAAGTTAGGCTTGGAGTTTGTTAAGAAGTGACACATGTCATCTCATGATTGGAGCTCCTTATCTTAATTTTTGGTTAGAAAAACTCTTTCCATAATAAGCAAGTAAAAAAATCTGAATTTTTAAGCCTTCTAATTTTAGAAGGCCTAAATGCATTATAAAGTAGTATAGATAGATATGTTTCATAATGTGTATGATATAACAAAAAAATACCATGAGGGTGAACTCGTATCCCATTTCAGCTAGTATCTTCCGTCGTGCTATTGAAGATGATCCTAGAATTATCTGCACAATATCATATTCTCTTTAGCACTCCATATGATTAGATTGCTTATTACAACTTATTTGCTTGCCACGTTTCGAAATACAAAGTCTATGGGATTGCTAATCTTTTATTTTAAGGCAGATAAGCAGTATCCAACAGCTTATTTGCTAATTTTAGTGTGCAAATCAACACTTAAAAATAAGCACTTTCATACATGCTTAAATAATTACTTAAAAATAAGCTACTTCAAACTAATGACGCAAAACTGCCTTATTTAAAAAAAATAAAAATAAATAAGCAAATGAACACTTTGAATAAGCAATACTGCTAGTTTAAAACCCAATTTTAATATTGAAACACTTAAATGAAGAATAATACCTTAAATGGTAACTCAGATGGCTCCATGACTTGATTGATTTGCAGGAAAGGTTGCAATGTTTATTATTTTAGGGCTTTTATTTATCAGTCAGCAGCAAAATCACTTTGGGGTGCTTCAGGGCTATCGGGGGTGTTTGTTTTAGCTTATTTTTCTAGGCTTCCAAAAGCTTGTAAGGTCAATATTTTGGCTTGCGAGCTTTTTAGTTAGCGACTAAATTAATTGGTGTGAAGTGGTGTGGGCATAAACAAGCTAGAGATGGAGGGAGAGTGTCTCAAGTAGGGGTTTCATTCGGGCCGACCCGACCCGACCCGAACCCGACTCAACAACACTTTTACAAAAATATATTCGGGTTAATCGGGTCAACCCGAATTGACCCGAGTTCTAAACAAGGTCGGGTTCGGGTATGTATTTTTAGCCTTGACCCGACCCGAACCCGACTCAACAACACTTTTACAATGTAAAATACTCGGGTTGACCCCAAACCCGAAATGACCCGACCCGATTGACCCAATCCGAGTTGACCCGAACCCGAGTTGACCCGACCCGAGTTGACCCGAGTTCCAAACAAGGTCGGGTTCGGGTATGTTTTTTTAAGGCTTGACCCGAGTTGACCCGACCCGAGTTGACCTGAACCCGACCGGGTCAACCTGAATAACACCCTTAGTCTTAAGTAGGGGTGAGCAAACGGACCGGATGGACCGGACCGACCGACAAAACCGACCGGACCGAACCCGATCTAGTCTCGGTCTACCATTTTTGGCAAATTCGGTCTCGGTTCGGTCTGGTCCGGACCACAAACCGAATATTTAGCCTTGTTGGACCGGACCGACCGAGACCGGACCGGACCGACCACATTCGGTCTCGGTCTAGGTTTTTTGCCGGATTCGGTCTCGGTCCGGTCCGGTTTTTCTCGGTCCGGTCTGGTTTTCGCCCGATGATCAACCCTAGTCTCAAGTTGTAAAAACAACTTGAGTCTAATTCAATGGCTCAAATTAAATCTAATGGCTCACACTTCCCTAACTTTGACTCAAGTTATTTTTACAACTTGAGACAATCTTCTTCCGCTAGAGAGAGTCATTTTTGTGAGCCTCTCTAAGGTTATGTTTATTGGGTGGGTTGTCAACCCAATCTTATCATATCAAAATACATATAAATATATTATTTTTATAATAATGTATACAACCAACTTTCACAACCAAAATCACTTGGCAACCCAAATCCCTAACCCAATGTCTGCACTTTTGGCCAACTTTTTTTTTTATAAATATTTAGTATTTTATATTGTTATCAAAAATTGAAGAAAAAATATATCAAAATTAAATTTTAAAAATAATATTATATGTTAGGTTGGGTTGTTGATAAATAGTATTAAAAAAATATAGATTGTTGTATGTATTAGCTGTGTAGGTGAAAGAAAAAGAAAATAATATTTTATTAAAAAATTGGTTTGTGATAGATTATTGATAAAAAAAATTTTGTCTAATAAGAGAGAATAAGGGCCAGTTTGGTATCCAACTATCTCTTTAGGATTTGAGTTTAGTGATCAAAAACCATGTTTGGTTACATTACTTAGATTAAAAAGTGGGACTCAACCTCATTGGTCCCACATATTTTTAAAGGAGGGGGTAAGGTGGGTTTTAAGTTTAACATGGTTCCACTATAATTTTTCTTGTTTTCTATTGGTTCATATTAAATAAAAAGTCTATATTAAATTATAAAAAGAGATTATTTATTAGTTAAATTTATATTTTATTTATTTTTAATTGTTTTTCTCTTTCCTACATCAAATCCAAATCCAAATCCAAATCCTAAGCTTAAACCCACCTACAGGCCCTTAAGAGATTGGTCCACTCATTAAATGACAATAAAGGAAAATAAAAACACCCCTTATATTACTTGTTTAAGCTTATAAGTTCAAGTTAACAATCTTATAAGCTCAAAACATTAAACTTATTATATATTTAAAAGCTTAATAAGCCTGTAAGCCTACCACATATGCTTAAAGAAACTTTCCCGATGTTTTCTTTAATAAAATGTTTTACGAGATGTTGGTTAATAGCGTATGAATATTAATGGCACAACCTATCAATTATACGCCAAAGTTCAGCTCATTATCAAACTTAACAAGGCCCACTATCAACATTTGATAAGCCCGATTACATTGTCATGTCGCGCATGGCCTGGGAAGACTCTCATGCCGTGTAACAGACACGCGTGAGACAATTATCTCCCAACTGTCACTAGCGGTTAGGATTTACTATCTTATATATGACAATGGGAAACACACAAGCAGCAATATTGGAGACGGGCACGACTTGGTACGGGCCAAGGAGGAGCCACCACCTATCTTGCTTGTCAACTCGTTGGATGATCAACACCTAGCATGTCTAGAACTATAACAACCCGAAAAATTAACATGTCATTAATTTATGTTAAACATGAAGTAATTCATTTTAAAAGTTTATTTAACCATTTTTCTCGCGTTAAATTTTTCGTTTACGAATGATATTCGTCAACCAACCATGTGACGTAACTCACACCGCCATTATTTCAATTCATAATCTAAGTTCAAGGACGTTTGCAAATTTTAATCACGTACGATTATTTATTAAACACTTACCACTACTTATATGACCACATAATGTACCCGTTATTCTCACGGTTACTTTA
The DNA here is from genome assembly GCA_019973895.1 of Chrysanthemum seticuspe. Taxonomy (NCBI): domain Eukaryota; kingdom Viridiplantae; phylum Streptophyta; class Magnoliopsida; order Asterales; family Asteraceae; genus Chrysanthemum; species Chrysanthemum seticuspe. The sequence continues at coordinate 255,661,914 of BPTQ01000006.1, read as the reverse complement.
ATACATTCTTGCACTCTTTAAAACTAGTACAAAAGTGACAATATTATTTTCCTACACTTCTTATAATTCTTCTACTAAAAACATTTAACTATAACATGCTTGTCTTGACTAAAAACCTTGAAAACCGTTAACCAAATTATGATACATTGGACAATAATTCACCAAACATGCCAACCTATCTCTACTTTTTATGAACACATACCCCGTTGAATACATATTTTTTTGAGACTTATTATAATGGTATAATCCATACATGTTTGACTACTATTCCTATAAACATATGGTTTAACTTGGGACTAGGCTCAAATACAAGGAACAATGTTCCCTTCCTTCTTTTTGGTCGACCACAGAGGATACAAATAACATCCCTTTTTGCATTATTTTATCACCATATGTTGTGTCTTTTCTTGCCATATTGGTGGCTGATATTCGAGCATGCTCATGCAAATCACTCTAACTTTTCTTGAAACCATACAAGTTCATGCATTGAATATTAGAGACACCATACTTATTTCTCTTTATAAGCTACCCATAGTCCTTTTTCTTGCTTCTGTGAACTACCCAACGAGACCCCCAACACCTACACACTAGACAAGTTATAAACTAATACCTAAAATGCAACATGTATGGCTCTTTTACCTTGTTTTGTGAAGCATGCGTCTGCCAAGACTCGACCAAACGCCACCCTAGATTACTAATTTACTAACCTACATGTTAAGATCATTAAACAAATCATTAAGCCATACCTTAACTTGGCTATAAAAAGACCTTAACACTTGACCACTATTCCTCACAACTCTCACAAACATCACCTCTAATTCACTCCTTTGTTCCCTGTCAAGATAGAGAAAGGGTAGAAGCTTTGGTTCTTAACATTGTTCCATAACTTATTTAAGGTTTATATGGCTAAGGTGTTTGCATACCTTAAGTGTTATAAGCTTCTTTGGGTTATTACGCTAGACACTAGTGATCATATCACCTCATTACTTCAAGTAAGTCATCATACTAAACTTTCATAATCTTACATTTCTTAATCGTGAGCTCTCTCACTTTCTAGAACTTAGTTTACATAAACATGAGTATCACCTTTGTACATGTTTGTAACTTTTCTTAGATATATTAAATTGGTAACAAGTTACTACGTCATAAACTTTCATTTATATATATATACCTAAGTTTCATAACCCTCTTGACAAAGTTGTCCCATTTTGGGCTAGAAAATACACTTTGAAACATGTTTATATAAAGTTGTCCCACTCGGTTAAACCTGGAAAAAAAAATCAGTAACTTGTAAGTAATATTTGAGTAGAAATATAGAAAATAGACTCAACTATGAGAACGTGGTCGCTTGAATGGGTTAAAACGGACATATAACGAAGAAACTAGGCTAGTTTTAAGTTGAATGTCGGAAACTAAATTTCTGAAACAAATAAAGCTGTTAGACGACTTTAAAGAGGAAAAATCGAGTATTAAAAGTTAACTAGAGTATCCGAAGTACTAAAAATATATTAGTATACTTAAATACGAAATCGGGGATATTCAGAACTTAAGAAACGGAGCTAAAACGACCAAGATACATTGATTTAAAGTTACGACTACGATAACTATTTTACCAGCCCAAAATGTCATATTATTTTCTAAGTGTCAGGAGCAGTTTTGCGAGAGACCATGTTCAAGCCCGTTTTTCTCATAGATAGAGTCTTTTATGGAAAAATAATAGCAGTGACAAAAGTAAAGTAGACATGACCGATTTTCTAAAAAGTCCAACCATTTGTCAAACGAATCTATAACGAATAAAATATAACCTCGTAAACTTGCCCGGAAACTGCCCAAAAACCACAAAAATAGCGTGAGTACCCAACTTCGAGGCTATTTTTATGTAGGATCGGGTCCGATTGAGCTGAAGTTCAGTTCTAGACTTTTGTAGACCTTGTTCCATACTCCCTGAATCCACTAAGTTGAGTCTCAAATAATGATTAACGGTCGTTTTATGACTAGTCTTCCGAGGTCACTCATCCATTTTGACAACTTAACGAAATATATAAGTTAACATTGGAAAACCCTGTTTTCTCGTAAATAACTTATAACAACAATAGTAACATGAAATAAAGTGCGTCGGTAAATTTTTCCTTGATACATATTAACAAGACCACTACAACTTAATTATGAGAAATACTTGTTAAGACGTTTAAAATGTAAATAACGACTATTAATAGAAAACTTCGACGCAACTACGTTTTCACAATTAAACTTTTATGCAAACATGTACGGGTGATAAAACATTTTATTAAGTTGCATACATGGCATTATTTCTCGAACCTAAGACATATTAATTATTTAGGTTGCGGTTAGAGTCACCGAACCTCGATTTCCGTGCACGTTATTCCAACTTGTATTATTCTACTTGAGGTGAGTTCATAGCCCTACTTTTACTCTTTTAACTATTTTGTAAACTCTTTGGGGGAGAATACATGCTACTAGTGCTTTTATGATCACAATTGCTTGAAAACTGTTTGCTGTACTCTTGATATTATGACTCTGCCTAAGTTGCCAGCCAAAAGTCCCCTACATCATGAACCATTAATCACTTGCGAGTGAACGCAAATATCGTGGATAGTACTATGGGAATTGACGACCCCGACTCGGTTATCGGAAATAACCGGGGCGCACTATATTTGGTATCTCTATGTAATTGGCTATTACATCTCAGAGGGGCAATTTTATTTACTTACACCAGTAATTAGGTGTATGCAGTTAGTATTGGTTTCATGAGCTTAGTGCAATAATATCAACTATCTTTTATGGGCGTATAACAACATAGCCCATGGCTTATTTTAAACTTGAAAATCTTGTGATCAACTGCTTTATTACTAAACCTATGAATTCACTCAACCATTGTGTTGACTTTTTAGCATGTATTTTCAGGATGAAAAGGCGATAGCTAACTCTGGAGGCGCTTGGGCATTGGCATGGCATGGTCATAGATGACTCTGATTTATGAATTGGGACCACATTTTATTAATGGGCCATTTTTCCGCAACAAATCAACCTTTGTAAACTCTATTTTACTTCAATAAATGAAATCTTTTACGAAAAAGCTATTATTTTTCACTTGTGTTATGATCCAACTGAGTAGCATCCCAAAAACTTTTTCTTCCGCTGCAAACCATTTTTGGGGGTGTTACAGATTGGCATCAGAGCCTTGGTTATAGAGAACTAGGTATTTTTCAAACCTAGACTATAACCACTTTTACAAAAACTTAACCCTATGACCGACACATGCCTGCCTGCCAAGCTGAATGCCTCACTTATGACTCGTTGAAGTCATCTTTGATAAGATATGTGTTTTATTACAGACAACTTAGTCTCACTATTAGCTATGAGTACTTTACTTATACGTATGTTTACGTACCACTGCGCTACGCCTTCTCCCCCACATAAATTGAATAATTGTTCAACCTTTCATAATAAACTTTAAAGCATTAGGACATGTTACTAGTATAACTAAGCTAAGCATTGCAAGATTCATTGAACCTCGGGTGAATATAGCCTGATCACCTATATTCAGCCAGGGACAGTGAGACATAGCCTGATCACCTATGTCTGACTCAGAGGTGAATGTTGCAATACTGAAAGTAGTTATAATATTGGTATGTCCACCTGACCTCCTGATTGACTTCTAAAAATGGTAAAATCTTCATGTGTGTTCATCATAAGAGTTATAAATGTTTACTTCTACATATCACACACTGACGTCGCAACATTTTCTCACTACGATACTTTTCTCCTAAATGGAATGCCTTTCTCATTACTACACTCTCTAAACTAACCATTTTACACCACTACCTTACGCCTTTACGTCTACATCTTACTAGCAACGTGCATGGAGATTTTCCTGGCAGATGATGCACACTACCACTTCGCGCAAAGACACCACAGTGATCCATGTTGAAATGGACCACTTTACGCTACCACTCCGTGCCCGCCGTGCCTACGTATGTATGAGATTTGCTGAGCAGATAATACATAGCCAGCAAAAACATTGCATGATGCGATTTAATGATTATAAATAAGTACCATTTAGACTTACTTAGCACATTACGCGCGACTAACTAAAATTTTATTTACCGCACGACATTACTCTATGTTTAGATTATATTTTTGGGTCGCTACAATACCATGTCTTCTGTTTCCCATCCCATCGACTTATCGTCTTCATTACAGAATCATTAAACCTATATTACTAAATCATTGCAACCCATGTCTCCATCATCCCATCCTATTATCATTATCTTAGGCGTTGAGATCGAAGTCATCTCGTCATCCATTGCGAAAACAGTGTCACCTCTACCTCAAAACACGTACTCAATTGATGAACCGGATTACATCTCTAGCCGTTCTAAGAACAACACACCTCGACATCTACAAATGGAACCCCTCGCTAAACATAAATAATAAACGAACGACTAAAAGATCTAAAGACATACCAAGAGTCAACTTGCAACTCAAGTCACTTTTTCTGGGAACGGATCCCAAATCTTCCACTCATCCCTTTGAAACACCAACTGTATGTCCTACTACCCTCTTATGAAATAGTAAACTTTGTCTTTATCTGACGCAAACTACTTTCAACTATTTTTCCGATCACTTCACGGTCATTTTCCCAAAAAGTCTTACTACTGTGCCATTAAACCAAAAATTTATGATTTTACTAACACATTATAAACAATGACCTTACTGATACTTTGCAAACTATTTTCTCATAGTGTGATAAACCGATTTATTTACTACTATTTTATGAAACAACAAACAATTGCAATAGCAAGTTATAAACTATATTACAAAAAATTTCTGCAAGTTATATTACGGTCTTATAAACTATTTTACCCTTTTAGTGAACTGTCTTAGCCACTGTCTGATTTAAAACCATAAAACTTGGTACTCTTACCTCACAAACTATTCACCTTTTTCTTTACTGACTATTTTATTACCACCCTATAAACCATCTTGATATTAATTGAGCTACGAAATCTTCTACTATTTGACAAACAATAAAGTACTTTCTTATAAGCTATTTTACAAATGATATCAAGAGTTATTTTATAAACTGAATTGTGTCTTACCCAAAATATTTCACTACCATTGATAAACCGTTTTCTATTACTTTATGAGATGTTTTAAAAATCACCTTACCAAGTTGTTGCTTCAATACCAAACCACAAATTACGATTTATCACAATAAAAGTATTTTTTTTCTTACTCAATAAAGTGGTTTTACAAACCTTTTTATAAACTTTACTGCAATTTCCTTATAAACTATTTACTCAATTGAAAAACTTTAAAGGATAACCGATATTTTCTTTTGAAGATAAACTAAATTTTCGGAGTTAAAATAAGCGCTTTGTTTTGAAAAAAAAAATAATAATAATGAGAAATACTAAGAAACAAAACTGATTCATCATCTACAAAAGCTAAGGTATTTGAAATTTTTGAATTTGAGAAACAACTTTTGAATTCACATATAAACATCCAGCTTGAAACCGAATCCATGTTGTCGCTTAAAACTGTATTTAACGAGTTTTCATCACAAAAGCTAAAATTCAGCAATTCTCTTTACATACATCAAGTTCTCTTTAAATTTTTAAAGGCTCTATATATTTTTATACCGTTCAAATCCGAGAAGCATAACCTTAACAACTAAATCCTGCCCATACACGTTTATGACTTTTGGAAACATACATACCCAACCATATCTTCTGCTATGACATTTTCACCTTCGAGGATATTTTTTTTCTCCTTTAGATTGCATTTTTATCAACGATAAAACTTGTGGTAGCATTTTTCTGAAAACATTTATATTTACGAGTTAGAATTTTCTGGTCAAACTTTATCGAACGTTCCTACGCTGAGAAATATTAAAACGTCGACTTTTACAAAAATTGTCATACTTATATCAAGTGTAAACGTCTATCCCACTAAAATTATAATCCTTTTCGAGGTCACAAAACTTATACCTAACTACCTAACACAAACAAAGAGATTGAATTTCTTGAAATGTTGACATAGCTTTTAAATAAACACGTATTCGAACAAATTTACCCACGCCACGTTTTCAAACAAGTTTAGTAAGTTTTAAATCCTTACTTAATCACATAAGCGACTAGCACAAACTTAACCTCGAGGACGAGGTTCCCATAAGGGGTAGGTACTATAACAACCCGAAAAATTAACATGTTATTAATTTATGTTAAACATGAAGTAATTCATTTTAAAAGTTTATTTAACCATTTTTCTCGCGTTAAATTTTTCGTTTACGAATGATAATCGTCAACCAACCATGTGACGTAACTCACACCGCCATTATTTCAATTCATAATCTAAGTTCAAGGACGTTTGCAAATTTTAATCACGTACGATTATTTATTAAACACTTCCCACTACTTATATGAGCACATAATGTACCCGATATTCTCACGGTTACTTTAATACATTCTTGCACTCTTTAAAACTACTACAAAAGTGACAATATTATTTTCCTACACTTCTTATAATTCTTCTACTAAAAACATTTAACTATAACATGCTTGTCTTGACTAAAAACCTTGAAAACCGTTAACCAAATTATGATACATTGGACAATAATTCACCAAACATGCCAACCTATCTCTACTTTTTATGAACACATGCCCCGTTGAATACATATTTTTTTGAGACTTATTATAATGGTATAAGCCATACATGTTTGACTACTATTCCTATAAACATATGGTTTAACTTGGGACTAGGCTCAAATACAAGGAACAATGTTCCCTTCCTTCTTTTTGGTCGACCACAGAGGATACAAATAACATCCCTTTTTGCATTATTTTATCACCATATGTTGTGTCTTTTCTTGCCATATTGGTGGCTGATATTCGAGCATGCTCATGCAAATCACTCTAACTTTTCTTGAAACCATACAAGTTCATGCATTGAATATTAGAGACACCATACTTATTTCTCTTTATAAGCTACCCATAGTCCTTTTTCTTGCTTCTGTGAACTACCCAACGAGACCCCCCAACACCTACACACTAGACAAGTTATAAACTAATACCTAAAATGCAACATGTATGGCTCTTTTTCCTTGTTTTGTGAAGCATGTGTCTGCCAAGACTCGACCAAACGCCACCCTAGATTACTAATTTACTAACCTACATGTTAAGATCATTAAACAAATCATTAAGCCATACCTTAACTTGGCTATAAAAAGACCTTAATACTTGACCACTATTCCTCACAACTCTCACAAACATCACCTCTAATTCACTCCTTTGTTCCCTGTCAAGATAGAGAAAGGGTAGAAGCTTTGGTTCTTAACATTGTTCCATAACTTATTTAAGGTTTATAGGGCTAAGGTGTTTGCATACCTTAAGTGTTATAAGCTTCTTTGGGTTATTACGCTAGACACTAGTGATCATATCACCTCATTACTTCAAGTAAGTCATCAAACTAAACTTTCATAATCTTACATTTCTTAATCGTGAGCTCTCTCACTTTCTAGAACTTAGTTTACATAACCATGAGTATCACCTTTGTACATGTTTGTAACTTTTCTTAGATATATTAAATTGGTAACAAGTTACTACGTCATAAACTTTCATTTATATATATATACCTAAGTTTCATAACCCTCTTGACAAAGTTGTCCCATTTTGGGCTAGAAAATACACTTTGAAACATGTTTATATAAAGTTGTCCCACTCGGTTAAACCTGGAAAAAAAATCAGTAACTTGTAAGTAAGATTTGAGTAGAAATATAGAAAATAGACTCAACTATGAGAACGTGGTCGCTTGAATGGGTTAAAACGGACATATAACGAAGAAACTAGGCTAGTTTTAAGTTGAATGTCGGAAACTAAATTTCTGAATCAAATAAAGCTGTTAGACGACTTTAAAGAGGAAAAATCGAGTATTAAAAGTTAACTAGAGTATCCGAAGTACTAAAAATATATTAGTATACTTAAATACGAAATCGGGGATATTCAGAACTTAAGAAACGGAGCTAAAACGACCAAGATACATTGATTTAAAGTTACGACTACGATAACTATTTTACCAGCCCAAAATATCATATTATTTTCTAAGTGTCAGGAGCAGTTTTGCGAGAGACCATGTTCAAGCCCGTTTTTCTCATAGATAGAGTCTTTTATGGAAAAATAATAGCAGTGACAAAAGTAAAGTAGACATGACCGATTTTCTAAAAAGTCCAACCATTTGTCAAACGAATCTATAACGAATAAAATATAACCTCGTAAACTTGCCCGGAAACTGCCCAAAAACCACAAAAATAGCGTGAGTACCCAACTTCGAGGCTATTTTTATGTAGGATCGGGTCCGATTGAGCTGAAGTTCAGTTCTAGACTTTTGTAGACCTTGTTCCATACTCCCTGAATCCACTAAGTTGAGTCTCAAATAATGATTAACGGTCGTTTTATGACTAGTCTTCCGAGGTCACTCATCCATTTTGACAACTTAACGAAATATATAAGTTAACATTGGAAAACCCTGTTTTCTCGTAAATAACTTATAACAACAATAGTAACATGAAATAAAGTGCGTCGGTAAATTTTTCCTTGATACATATTGTAACACCCCCAAATTTGTTTAGCGGAAGCATACGTGTTATTCGGGAGCGTTACGGAGTTGGTGAATCATAACACAAGTAATAAAGAACGGAATACATACTCCGTTTGATTTCATAAAATAGTTTTAAAACGCTGTCTTACAACATAATTTATATAAATGGGTACATCCCATTAGATTTAGTGGTCCCAAAGTAAAAACATCATTTTTGCATAAAAACACTTCTTTAATAATACTACGACCATACTTCCGCTGCGCGCCTTGCCTTCATGAACAATTTTTAAACACCTGAGAAAATATGCTAAAAGGGTCAGCTAAAAGCTGGTGAGTTCATAGGTTTAAATTTAAAATAGTAAGCTTGGACCATTAGCAAAGACATATAATCATTACAACGAATATAATGATATATGTATGAATGTCTATTACGTTAGCTCTAAGTTCATGCAACCGATACTACGACAGTTTCTGTATGCTAAAAGATGTCATACAATATAGGGGCCCATAGCAAGTGTTTTGTCCCTCAACACTTGGTTCCGACATGGTATACGTTTCGCTTTGGCCTAAGCATGGCCAACCGAACGGAGGAGTCACCCTCAATAGATCTATTTATAACATTCGCGTTTCCCAATGGGGAATTGACGGTTCATGAAAAAGAGCATTCTCTAGGGACATAAGGGCTTAGGCTAAACCACGTAATAGTAATCATGTAATAGTTTTGGTCCATAAAATGTTTTGCATATTTCTCACCCCAAAAGTATAAAACAATTTATCAAGTAAAAGTGGGGCTATGAAACTCACCTTAGCAAATGTGCAAATCCAAATGTGGGATTAGTGATGATTGTGGAGCGGCACCGACACGCGACCTAGATAAGGAGGGCAATGTTTAGTTCATTGATTTAAGTATTCTTTACTTAAAGTAATTCAATGGTTTTTATAACGATGTTATTAAAAATACGTTTGTAAAATTTGTTAAAATGATTTTACTAGTAAGTATACGAAGTATATATACGTTTCATTTTGACATTAATATGGATTTTAATATCCAAAGTTTGATATGAAAATAATTACAATGCTCCACTAGTAAGTATATAAATGTGTATATACTTATTTAAGTTGGCACGAAATGATATTGTCAAAAGAAATTATTAGCTTGTTTACTTTCTAAGTAAATTTAGAAAATTACTTGAGTAAATTTTGGAAATTCTCAAGTTTATAAGTTGACCAAAATGATATAGTAGTCCTTGTTTTATTTGTCAATGTTTGTTTTTAATATATGTATATAGTCCTCGACTAAAGATCGTTACTTGACACGTATTTATATATGCTCACTCATTTTCGTTAATCATGGTTATTGAGTGTCAAGTTTTTAAGCCTTCATTGTCTTATATAGTTATGTAAGAAAATAGTTTTTGCACTTGTTTACTTGGTAATTCGCGTACGCTTATAACTTATGTGATATATTGCGCGCATGAGTATAAAGACTTATTCGTCGTTGAGTAATAGTTTTACATTTAGATCTTTTCCTCATGTTAGCTCATTTTACTCGACTGGACACTCGAAGTTTCGTGGGCTGTGGCCCGGTGTTGGTAGCAGTTGGGTACCCAGTTTGGGTTTTGGGCCCAAACTAACTAGTAGTTCCTTTTAATGGGACAAAGTTGACTTGGGCTGTGGCCCTTTTCTGTGACTTATACGAATGAACAAGAAAGAAAACAAGGAGAAAGTAAGTAGACTAACATGTAGATTTGAATTAGATGACTAATAGTTTTGAAGTGTTACACATTTCAAGTTGTGGTCAAATGCATTCCTCAAGTTAAATATAGGCGTATAACATGGGTTTCAAGACTTGAAGTGTACCTAGTTTGTTTATGCTCTATTTTATGTTGTCGAGACTCTCGACTAGTGAATATGATTCGCCACTTTGGTACTACCAAGAAGTGGTTGTCGACCCATTTTCATAGTCTCGAGCACATCTACTTGATGACCATTAAGTACTTATCAAAGTTGAGCAAACGAGGGAAGGTGACAAGTAAATGACTCTCGAAATACATTTTAACACAAGGATACTCTCAACTCGGATTTTCTCACTAGGCGCACAAGGAGGTTTCGACCCATGGTTCATCTTTGAGTTACGAGACAACTAAAGACTAGCATGTTTCTCGAGTACAAGCAAGGTTAAAAATCAAGTTTCCGACATACTTTTAGATGATGGGAATGTTGACGGGAAAATGTGAGTCTTGACATAGTTTTACTAGTAGACTTGTAACCAAAAACTTGACTCATTTACTTTGTTCTTGTTCTTGTCTCGACAGAAAGAAAAAATGAAAACCAGCAGACTCTCTTTTACAAATGACCACATAAGACTAGTTCCCATTATTGTTTATCAAAACACGAGTATTACAACATCAAAGTACCTAGTTACATAGCCAAACTACTAGATTTCTATAAGACCAAGCCTTTACTTTCTTGGCTTGCTTCTCGACAGGAAATAATCACAACTCAAAGACAACATAAATCTCAACATGACTAGATCAAGTTCTAAAGTAATAAAACTATACTCATTTTGTAAGGTTGCACATCTTATACTTACAACTTAAACAAGACCTCACAAAAAGAAACACTTCATCAAGAAAGTTTACATATCAACGAAACAAAAGAAACCATGAGGAAGGAAAAGACTATGAACCTTATCAAGAATGAGATGTGGGTATGTCGATGAGAGCCAAGTCGAGGGACCTCCACACAAATCAACCCGTATACCGAATTCTTGAGCAAACCCAACAACTTCTTGGTCACTTTGAGAATATCACTCTCTTGTGGTGAGTTTGAGTTTTTGATTTGTGGGTGTCCTTGGTCTCTCAAGGTTCCTTATGAGAAGGTTAAGAGGAAAGTCCTTGGTCTCTCTCTTCATCTTGGAGTTTTGTTTGAAGCCAAAAATGGCTTACTTCCAAGACATCCGAATCTTTGGATATAAAGGATATAGTGGTGCAAAGATCTTTACTTCTTCCTTGTGATTTGTTTTGATCTTGCTTGGATCCCTTCGATGGTAGAGGAGCATCTAGGAAGATTTGGGAAGCAAGATTTTTCATGGATTAGGTATGAGAGAGGTGAGTGTGTTGGATGAAGATGTTGGCTTATCTTCAAATGGAAATATTCGGCCTAGGGAGGGAGTACAACATAGAGGTTGAAGATGGATTTTTGATTCTCTTTTTCTTGGTTCTTGGTTGCTGTAAACGTGGAAGGGAGAAGACCAAAGAGACATCTTGCACATGACTAACTTGGGTCCTCATTGGTTTTTGTCGTGAGTGGGAAATGAAAGGACAAAAGGAGTTGGTGATTTAATTTTTGTCAATACTAATGTATAGTAAGAGTTTCAAATAAAAGGTTAATGTAAGTAAGTAGATGTATTGTATACTTGTTTATTTTGTGTAAGTATTTGCAAGTGAGATAATCATTGTATGAAATGTGTGCATTTACATTATAGTTATGCATGTTTGCACTTGAGTCTTTTTCAAGCCTTTGTTCAAGTGATAATGTGTTTAAGTATTTTTTTGTGTCCCGCGAAGTCATATTGTGACCAAGGTATTATTGTTTGACAAATTTTTGTCCGTGCTATTTCATTGTTACGTGTTTGAATTATTTTATCTTTGAAATATTCCAAGTCGCTGACATTTGTTAATTGTTTTAGCGAGTCCTTATCATAGTGTCGGTACGCGTGTAGTGTCGGTCACTGGGAAGAACGAGATAACCTCTCGTCTTATAATTTAAATTATAAGACAAAATGACATATTCATAAAATGATACGAATGCAAGAGTGGTGCAGTTACCTACTGTATGCGAGTTAGCTACTCAAATGATCAGGCAAAGCTTATGCATGCTTAATAAATTTGGCTTAGTAAAATGAATTACTAATTATCAGTTAAATTTTGGTGAAAATTTACCGTGTGTCACATCCTCCCCGTCTTAGAAGAGAAAACCGTCCTCGGTTTTCAGTTAGGATTGTTTTGTGAAGTAGAGAAAAGGTGTGGGTACTTGCGTTTGAATTGGTCCTCGCGTTCCCACGTGTATTCTGGACCTCTTTGAGAGTTCCAACGGACTTTGACGATCGGGATGCGGCTTTGCTTAAGCCGTTTGATTTCCCTATCCATGATCTCGATGGGTTCCTCGACAAAATTCAATCTTTCGTCGACTTGGATTTCTTCCAAAGGAATAGCAAGAGTTTCGTCGGAAAGACATTTCTTTAAGTTGCACACGTGAAACACGTTGTGCACAGAGCTGAGTTCTTGTGGTAGTTCAAGGCGGTATGCTACCGGTCCGATCCTAGCAAGAATTTTGAAAGGTCCAATATAACGAGGATTTAACTTTCCACGTTTACCGAAACGGATTACGCCCTTCCATGGCGCAACTTTGAGCATAACTTTATCTCCCACTTGAAACTCAAGTGGCTTCCTTCTTTTATCCGCGTAGCTCTTTTGGCGGTCACGAGCTGCTTGTAGCCGGCTTTTGATTTGTACAATCTTCTCGGTAGTTTCTTGGATTAACTCCGGACCAGTAAGTTGACTTTCTCCAACTTCGGCCCAGCACACAGGTGATCTACACTTCCGACCATAGAGTGCTTCATATGGTGCGGCTTTGATACTTGTGTGATAGCTGTTATTGTAAGAAAACTCGGCTAATGGCAAGTGCTTATCCCAGCCATTTCCAAAATCTATTACACATGCTCTTAGCATATCCTCTAGTGTTTGGATTGTTCTCTCGCTTTGTCCATCAGTTTGAGGATGGTAAGCGGTGCTCATGTCGAGGTTAGATCCTAAAGCGTCTTGAAGGGATTTCCAGAAGTTTGAGGTGAAACGGCTATCTCTGTCCGAAATGATGGAAATCGGTACACCATGGCGTGCGATGATTTCCTTCAGGTATAGTTGAGCTAGTTTTTCCATTCCATCACTTTCCTTCATCGGTAGAAAATGTGCTGATTTGGTGAGACGGTCAACTATTACCCAAATAGTGTCGTAGCCTCTAGAGGTTTTAGGTAACTTTGTGATAAAGTCCATTGTTATCCGTTCCCATTTCCACTCGGGGATTTCGGGTTGTACTAGTAGACCGGAGGGTCTCTGATGTTCAGCTTTAACTTTTGAACAAGTTAAACATCGGCTGACATATGTTGCAATGTCGGCCTTCATGTTGGGCCACCAGTACAATTTCTTCAAATCGAGATACATTTTGTCGGATCCTGGGTGGATGGAGTATTTAGACTTGTGGGATTCATGCATAATGATGTCGCGAATTCCTCCATAGAGTGGTATCCAACTTCGCTCTTTGAAACACAAAGTTCCGTCCGACCTTTTTATGAATCCGTTTTCACTTTCTGGCATTCCGTAAAGGTTCTCATTCGGACGATTTTCTTCTTTGAGTGCTTCCAATTGAGCCTCAAGAATCTTGGTTGGAAGAGGTGAACAAATTGTCATACCCAAGGATCTGACTCTAAGAGGTTTTGGTCGCTCTTTCCTACTGAGAGCATCAGCAACTACATTCGCTTTACCCGGATGGTAACGAATTTCGCAGTCGTAATCATTGAGTAATTCCAACCATCGGCGTTGTCTCATGTTCAGTTCTTTCTGATCCAAAATGTGTTGTAGGCTTTTGTGATCAGTGTATACGACACATTTCGTGCCATACAAGTAGTGTCTCCAAATTCTGAGTGCGAACACAACTGCTCCTAACTCCAAATCGTGTGTCGTGTAGTTCTTCTCATGAGTTTTCAATTGGCGAGAGGCATATGCTATCACCTTCTCCCTTTGCATTAATACCGCTCCGAGCCCCTTATGTGAAGCGTCGCAATATACGACAAAGTCCTCACTACCTTCTGGTAAGGCCAGAACAGGTGCACTACACAACCTTTCTTTAAGGAGTTGAAAAGCTTCTTCTTCTTTCTCTCCCCAATCAAACTTAGCGTTTTTCTGGGTTAGCTTGGTTAAAGATTTGGCAATCTTGGAGAAACCGTCAATAAATCTCCTGTAGTACCCAGCAAGTCCTAAGAATTGGCGTATTTCGGTAGGAGTTGTGGGTGTCGCCCAATCCTTTATTGATTCGATCTTAGCGGGGTCTACATGTATGCCTTGACTGTCGATTACATGACCTAAGAATTGCACGGTAGGTATCCAAAACTCACACTTTGAGAATTTCGCATACAGTTCTTCCCTCTTCAACAATTCCAAGATTAACCTAAGGTGCTCTTCGTGTTCTTTCGCACTCTTGGAATAAATTAGGATGTCGTCAATGAATACGATCACAAATTTATCCAAGTAGGGTTTACACACTCGGTTCATGAGGTCCATGAACACAGCTGGTGCGTTGGTTAACCCAAAAGGCATGACTTGGAACTCGTAATGTCCATAACGAGTTCTGAAGGCGGTTTTGGGAATATCTTCTTCTCGAACTCTTAGTTGATGGTACCCTGACCTTAAGTCGATTTTTGAATAAACACTCGAACCTTGATGTTGATCGAATAAGTCATCGATTCTCGGGAGTGGGTAACGGTTCTTAATAGTTAGTTTATTCAACTCACGATAGTCAATGCACATCCTGAAGGTTCCGTCTTTCTTCTTGACGAACAGGACTGGGGCTCCCCATGGCGATGAGCTCGGTCTGATGAATCCTTTTTCTGCAAGCTCCGACAACTGGTTTGATAATTCCTGAAGTTCCGTTGGAGCTAGTCGATAAGGTGCTCTTGCCACAGGTGCGGCACCAGGCACTAAATCGATCTGAAATTCAACCTGTCGGGTCGGTGGAAGTCCTGGCAAGTCTTCGGGAAAGACTTCCGGGAATTCTCTTACTACCGGCACGTCCTCCAGACGTTTTTCTTCTCCTTCGTCTTCGTCCTTTCCGGTGACTTGTGCTAGGAAGGTATGACATCCCTCCTCGATACACCTTAGCACCTTGGTACAGGAAATGACATGCAATCTTGAAGCGTTTCTTCTGTCACTTCTGTCTCCCTCTATAGTTAGGACTTCATCTCCATAGGGTACTCGAACGAGTTTCTCGTCGCAAATGATGGCAGCATGATATCTTGCTAACCAATCCATCCCGACAATGACATCGAAGCTACCCAATGCTACTGGTATCAAATCGATATTGAATGGGTGGTTTAACAGGTTAAGGGTGCAACCTCTTATGATGGTATCTACCCTTTCTATGTTACCGTTAGCTAGTTCCACGTTGTATGCATTTCCTAATTCGGTTGGGGCAACCTCGAGTAGTGGACTAAATGTATTAGAAACAAAACTCCTATCGGCCCCCGTATCAAACAATATGGATGCATAACGGTTATTTATAAGGAACGTACCCGTCACAACATTCGGGTCTTCCTGAGCTTCCACTTTGGTTACCGCATAGACTCTCCCACGAGCTCCTTCTCCACTTCCCTGATTACTCGTTTGTCCAACATTTCCCTGAATCCTGCCATTCCCATGGCTTCCTGGATTCCCTCGGTTTCCTGGATTTCCTTCACGACCTTGGTTTCTGATCTTTCGGCATTCATTCTTATAATGCCCTTTCTCACCACAACCAAAGCAAGTTATATTAGCTTTTGGGTCTTGAGCTGGAGTCGTTTGAACTGTCGCCAACGATTTGGACCTGCAGTTTCTGGTTAAGTGTCCGATCTTCTGACAATTACGGCACTTAACGGTACACTGCCCCTTGTGATGCAGTGTGCATCGATTACACAATGGTGCAGTCCCTGAATACGGTTTTCTTTCTCCGACATTTACTGCATAAGCTCTAGCAACATTTTGCCTTTTGTTTTGGTTGTTGTGGTTGTTCCTATTGTTGTTACCACGGTATTCATAGTTGGTGTAACCTTGAGAATGGTCATCCCATTTCCTCTTACTGTCAACCACTTTTTCCATGGAATCCTCAATCACTTGGTCCATGAGTTTGTTGGCTACCTCGATGGTTTCATGGAGATCAATAGCTTTAGAAGTGGTTACATTGCCCTTGATAGGTTGAGGCAATCCTCCGATGTATCTCTCCAACAATCGGGTCTCAGTGGGAACCATTTCAGGACACAACAAAGCTAGCTCTTGAAATCGCTGATTATAAGCAGCCATATTGGTACCTTGAACCTTTAGGTTCCAAAACTCATGCTCGAGTTTCTTGATCTCATTACGAGGACAGTACTTTCGAAGTACCATTTCCTTGAAGTTCTCCCATGGCATGGCATAGGCAACATCGATACTAGCGGATTTCAAAAAATTGTTCCACCAGGTCAAAGCAGCATCCGTGAAAGTGAATGATGCATACTTAACCTTAGAATCTTCTTCACAGTTGCAGATTCGGAACACAGTCTCGAGCTTTTCGATCCACCTAGTTAGACCGACAGCTCCTTCAGTTCCACTAAAGCTTCCAGTCATTGTTTTACGAAAGTCTTGATAAGTACAAGTGCGGTTGTGAGTGGGTGGTCTTGAGGTTCCAGCATTAGTAGACGAGTGATTTGCTGCAGCTAAAGCGGCGTTCACCCGCTCATTGACCAGTTGGTCGATCATGGCTTGATTCATGATGGGTTGGATTGGAGTAACCCTAGCAGGAGTAGTGGCTTCAGCAGTCTGATCGGGTGTGACTCTGTTTGGAATAGCAGCATTTGCAGCTTGGTTGCGAGTGACTCTCGCTGGAATTGGAGCATTGGAGGCTCCACCAAGGTTGGTACGTTTTGATCTTCGTTTTGGCGGCATTTCTGCAGTAAGAAAGGTGATGAGATATAGAACCTTTTAAACAAGGTAAGTGCCATGCAATAGTATGGTTGTTGTAGATAGATCATATGTGCAATCTATAAACGTAAAGACAATTGGATAGGAAAATAAGTTTGTCATAGATAAAATTTCGGTTACAAGGTTCCTACGGTACATGATGAGATACTAGCTGGAGTACAACCGAAATACAACGGAATATAAAGGAAGTACAATGGAAAATACAACTGAAATACGATGATAATGACTAACACTAACTGTTATAGCTCAGTTTAGTGCACTACAATCATGCAATGGAATCTAAAGATGATCGGTACGTAATCGCTCTATGGTAGCAATCAGCTCTCGCTGTGTATCCTCCAATCTCTCGATACGTCTCATCTGTGATGCCAACATAGACTCTAAACCAGTAGTCCTCTGCCATCCCTCTCTGACAGTATCTCTCGCAATCCACTGGACGCTCTCTAGCTCCTCTAGTCGTCCATGTATCTGAGTCTGACCTCTACCTAAGGCTCGTACTCTGCTATCCAATTCTCTGACGTCCTCAACCTGAGTCTCAACCCTAAAACCCAGTCGCATCCTCTCGTGTCTCTCGAGTCCCATGCTCTCAAACAACACATCAGTAACTCGGTCTAAACCCTCAACACGCTGCTCGCAAGCTTGCAAGCGTGTTGGATCGATCCTCTCTAGCTGATCAGAATGGACTCCTAGCAATGTCTCATGAGAGTCCAACTGAATGAGTATCCTCTCAGTGAGGGTCAGATCATCTTCTGGAGATCCTGACAAGTCTGGCTCGGTCTGTGCCTCAACTGGTGCAGCTTCCTCAATGGTCTCAAGCTGTCTAGTGGTGCGCTCAAGGCGCTCCATGTCTGCTGCAGATGGTACAAACGAAGGTGATGACGGGCTATAGCTCGGGCTAGTGACAAGTGGTACTGAACTGATCAAGCAATCAATATCCCTCCAATCAATCTCACTACTCTCCTCCTGACTGTGGAGAAAAGCGGCTCTCTGCCCTAATCCAAATGGTGCATCAATATCCATGTCATCGTCCAATCTCTGAGCCATCATGGAGCTCTGTCCTAGCTCCTGTATGCTCTGAACAATCTCCAAACCCTGTGTACTCACATCTGCTGCTATGCTAACGTAGCCAGGGACACTCTCAGTCGGTATGGGCTCTGGTAATTCCTCCTCAGGATCCTCTTCCGGATCTTCTTCCGGATCTTCCTCAGAGTAAGAATCAATAGATCTCCTAAGTCTCTGATGAGGTGGTGACTCAGTGGGTGATGGTGTCGGTGACTCTGAAGTAGTAGAAGGACCCATGTAAGCAGCGCGGGTCATCCGAGAAGCTAGTGCAGGCACATATGAATATCGCTCTCGATATCCTGGTACTCTCACAATCATACGGGGCTTTTGCCTACGCGTCAACAGGGCTGATGGAGTGGTGGTGAGGGTAGGTATAAGTGGAGTAGGTGCAATAGCTGGCTGGACTGCTAGTGTGGCCTGTACATATGGATCAGCGGCTGAGTGTGCAAGCTGGCGGATGGTCGGTGAGTGAGCTAATAGGATGTCCTCCTGAACATCGTGAGGAAGGGCTGGGGAAGGCATAGTCTGTGACAAGACGGTGCATATGTGTAAGTATGTGGAAAAATATGCTCATGATGTATATGAAATAGTGCATAAGTAAATAGGAAATAAAACATGTAATCCTATTTAAATATATTCTAAGTAAAATGATAAGTAAGGCAAGCGGCAATCGGTGGTCGTAGTATGATGTTTTTGTGAAAAGTAGTTATAGTTTAGGGTTTATATGTACCTAGTTCTCTATAACTTAGGCTCTGATGCCAATCTGTAACACCCCCAAATTTGTTTAGCGGAAGCATACGTGTTATTCGGGAGCGTTACGGAGTTGGTGAATCATAACACAAGTAATAAAGAACGGAATACATACTCCGTTTGATTTCATAAAATAGTTTTAAAACGCTGTCTTACAACATAATTTATATAAATGGGTACATCCCATTAGATTTAGTGGTCCCAAAGTAAAAACATCATTTTTGCGTAAAAACATTTCTTTAATAATACTACGACCATACTTCCGCTGCGCGCCTTGCCTTCATGAACAATTTTTAAACACCTGAGAAAATATGCTAAAAGGGTCAGCTAAAAGATGGTGAGTTCATAGGTTTAAATTTAAAATAGTAAGCTTGGACCATTAGCAAAGACATATAATCATTACAACGAATATAATGATATATGTATGAATGTCTATTACGTTAGCTCTAAGTTCATGCAACCGATACTACGACAGTTTCTGTATGCTAAAAGATGTCATACAATATAGGGGCCCATAGCAAGTGTTTTGTCCCTCAACACTTGGTTCCGACATGGTATACGTTTCGCTTTGGCCTAAGCATGGCCAACCGAACGGAGGAGTCACCCTCAATAGATCTATTTATAACATTCGCGTTTCCCAATGGGGAATTGACGGTTCATGAAAAAGGGCATTCTCTAGGGACATAAGGGCTTAGGCTAAACCACGTAATAGTAATCATGTAATAGTTTTGGTCCATAAAATGTTTTGCATATTTCTCACCCCAAAAGTATAAAACAATTTATCAAGTAAAAGTGGGGCTATGAAACTCACCTTAGCAAATGTGCAAATCCAAATGTGGGATTAGTGATGATTGTGGAGCGGCACCGACACGCGACCTAGATAAGGAGGGCAATGTTTAGTTCATTGATTTAAGTATTCTTTACTTAAAGTAATTCAATGGTTTTTATAACGATGTTATTAAAAATACGTTTGTAAAATTTGTTAAAATGATTTTACTAGTAAGTATACGAAGTATATATACTTTTCATTTTGACATTAATATGGATTTTAATATCCAAAGTTTGATATGAAAATAATTACAATGCTCCACTAGTAAGTATATAAATGTGTATATACTTATTTAAGTTGGCACGAAATGATATTGTCAAAAGAAATTATTAGCTTGTTTACTTTCTAAGTAAATTTAGAAAATTACTTGAGTAAATTTTGGAAATTCTCAAGTTTATAAGTTGACCAAAATGATATAGTAGTCCTTGTTTTATTTGTCAATGTTTGTTTTTAATATATGTATATAGTCCTCGACTAAAGATCGTTACTTGACACGTATTTATATATGCTCACTCATTTTCGTTAATCATGGTTATTGAGTGTCAAGTTTTTAAGCCTTCATTGTCTTATATAGTTATGTAAGAAAATAGTTTTTGCACTTGTTTACTTGGTAATTCGCGTACGCTTATAACTTATGTGATATATTGCGCGCATGAGTATAAAGACTTATTCGTCGTTGAGTAATAGTTTTACATTTAGATCTTTTCCTCATGTTAGCTCATTTTACTCGACTGGACACTCGAAGTTTCGTGGGCTGTGGCCCGGCGTTGGTAGCAGTTGGGTACCCAGTTTGGGTTTTGGGCCCAAACTAACTAGTAGTTCCTTTTAATGGGACAAAGTTGACTTGGGCTGTGGCCCTTTTCTGTGACTTATACGAATGAACAAGAAAGAAAACAAGGAGAAAGTAAGTAGACTAACATGTAGATTTGAATTAGATGACTAATAGTTTTGAAGTGTTACACATTTCAAGTTGTGGTCAAATGCATTCCTCAAGTTAAATATAGGCGTATAACATGGGTTTCAAGACTTGAAGTGTACCTAGTTTGTTTATGCTCTATTTTATGTTGTCGAGACTCTCGACTAGTGAATATGATTCGCCACTTTGGTACTACCAAGAAGTGGTTGTCGACCCATTTTCATAGTCTCGAGCACATCTACTTGATGACCATTAAGTACTTATCAAAGTTGAGCAAACGAGGGAAGGTGACAAGTAAATGACTCTCGAAATACATTTTAACACAAGGATACTCTCAACTCGGATTTTCTCACTAGGCGCACAAGGAGGTTTCGACCCATGGTTCATCTTTGAGTTACGAGACAACTAAAGACTAGCATGTTTCTCGAGTACAAGCAAGGTTAAAAATCAAGTTTCCGACATACTTTTAGATGATGGGAATGTTGACGGGAAAATGTGAGTCTTGACATAGTTTTACTAGTAGACTTGTAACCAAAAACTTGACTCATTTACTTTGTTCTTGTTCTTGTCTCGACAGAAAGAAAAAATGAAAACCAGCGGACTCTCTTTTACAAATGACCACATAAGACTAGTTCCCATTATTGTTTATCAAAACACGAGTATTACAACATCAAAGTACCTAGTTACATAGCCAAACTACTAGATTTCTATAAGACCAAGCCTTTACTTTCTTGGCTTGCTTCTCGACAGGAAATAATCACAACTCAAAGACAACATAAATCTCAACATGACTAGATCAAGTTCTAAAGTAATAAAACTATACTCATTTTGTAAGGTTGCACATCTTATACTTACAACTTAAACAAGACCTCACAAAAAGAAACACTTCATCAAGAAAGTTTACATATCAACGAAACAAAAGAAACCATGAGGAAGGAAAAGACTATGAACCTTATCAAGAATGAGATGTGGGTATGTCGATGAGAGCCAAGTCGAGGGACCTCCACACAAATCAACCCGTATACCGAATTCTTGAGCAAACCCAACAACTTCTTGGTCACTTTGAGAATATCACTCTCTTGTGGTGAGTTTGAGTTTTTGATTTGTGGGTGTCCTTGGTCTCTCAAGGTTCCTTATGAGAAGGTTAAGAGGAAAGTCCTTGGTCTCTCTCTTCATCTTGGAGTTTTGTTTGAAGCCAAAAATGGCTTACTTCCAAGACATCCGAATCTTTGGATATAAAGGATATAGTGGTGCAAAGATCTTTACTTCTTCCTTGTGATTTGTTTTGATCTTGCTTGGATCCCTTCGATGGTAGAGGAGCATCTAGGAAGATTTGGGAAGCAAGATTTTTCATGGATTAGGTATGAGAGAGGTGAGTGTGTTGGATGAAGATGTTGGCTTATCTTCAAATGGAAATATTCGGCCTAGGGAGGGAGTACAACATAGAGGTTGAAGATGGATTTTTGATTCTCTTTTTCTTGGTTCTTGGTTGCTGTAAACGTGGAAGGGAGAAGACCAAAGAGACATCTTGCACATGACTAACTTGGGTCCTCATTGGTTTTTGTCGTGAGTGGGAAATGAAAGGACAAAAGGAGTTGGTGATTTAATTTTTGTCAATACTAATGTATAGTAAGAGTTTCAAATAAAAGGTTAATGTAAGTAAGTAGATGTATTGTATACTTGTTTATTTTGTGTAAGTATTTGCAAGTGAGATAATCATTGTATGAAATGTGTGCATTTACATTATAGTTATGCATGTTTGCACTTGAGTCTTTTTCAAGCCTTTGTTCAAGTGATAATGTGTTTAAGTATTTTTTTGTGTCCCGCGAAGTCATATTGTGACCAAGGTATTATTGTTTGACAAATTTTTGTCCGTGCTATTTCATTGTTACGTGTTTGAATTATTTTATCTTTGAAATATTCCAAGTCGCTGACATTTGTTAATTGTTTTAGCGAGTCCTTATCATAGTGTCGGTACGCGTGTAGTGTCGGTCACTGGGAAGAACGAGATAACCTCTCGTCTTATAATTTAAATTATAAGACAAAATGACATATTCATAAAATGATACGAATGCAAGAGTGGTGCAGTTACCTACTGTATGCGAGTTAGCTACTCAAATGATCAGGCAAAGCTTATGCATGCTTAATAAATTTGGCTTAGTAAAATGAATTACTAATTATCAGTTAAATTTTGGTGAAAATTTACCGTGTGTCACACATATCAACAAGACCACTACAACTTAATTATGAGAAATACTTGTTAAGACGTTTAAAATGTAAATAACGACTATTAATAGAAAACTTCGACGCAACTACGTTTTCACAATTAAACTTTTATGCAAACATGTACGGGTGATAAAACATTTTATTAAGTTGCATACATGGCATTATTTCTCGAACCTAAGACATATTAATTATTTAGGTTGCGGTTAGAGTCACCGAACCTCGATTTCCGTGCACGTTATTCCAACTTGTATTATTCTACTTGAGGTGAGTTCATAGCCCTACTTTTACTCTTTTAACTATTTTGTAAACTCTTTGGGGGAGAATACATGCTACTACTGCTTTTATGATCACAATTGCTTGAAAACTGTTTGCTGTACTCTTGATATTATGACTCTGCCTAAGTTGCCAGCCAAAAGTCCCCTACATCATGAACCATTAATCACTTGCGAGTGAACGCAAATATCATGGATAGTACTATGGGAATTGACGACCCCGACTCGGTTATCGGAAATAACCGGGGCGCACTATATTTGGTATCTCTATGTAATTGGCTATTACATCTTAGAGGGGCAATTTTATTTACTTACACCAGTAATTAGGTGTATGCAGTTAGTATTGGTTTCATGAGCTTAGTGCAATAATATCAACTATCTTTTATGGGCGTATAACAACGTAGCCCATGGCTTATTTTAAACTTGAAAATCTTGTGATCAACTGCTTTATTACTAAACCTATGATTTCACTCAACCATTGTGTTGACTTTTTAGCATGTATTTTCAGGATGAAAAGGCGATAGCTAACTCTGGAGGCGCTTGGGCATTGGCATGGCATGGTCATAGATGACTCTGATTTATGAATTGGGACCACATTTTATTAATGGGCCATTTTTCCGCAACAAATCAACCTTTGTAAACTCTATTTTACTTCAATAAATGAAATCTTTTACGAAAAAGCTATTATTTTTCACTTGTGTTATGATCCAACTGAGTAGCATCCCAAAAACTTTTTCTTCCGCTGCAAACCATATTTGGGGGTGTTACAAGAACCGTTGATCATTCACATGAGGTTTATCCTTAATCCCTAAATGTATCTCTATAAATAGAAGGCATCACACACCGAAATGGGGATGATTCTCTCCAGACCCTTTACATTGTTTCATACAATAAAACACACACTTACATAGTTTATTTGAGTGTTACCCAAATTATTGATTCTCATTCATAACTTTGGGTCTTTACCGTTTTACACAAGACACCAAACAACACAACCATCTCAACCCATTCTTAATCATGATTTACATACTGATAGCGTATCAATATTAGCGGCCCAATACCATTAATTACGCGTTTGAATCAAGCCCATCAACAATTGATGGAAGCATGGCTTAAATCCCATGCCACGCAGGGCCTTGTAAGATTTATGAGGCCAAACTGAGCATAGCAGTAGTACTGCTCCCCAACTGTCACTAGCGGTTAAGATGTACCATCTGACGCTGCACAGTGGGGACGTGTGACAAACACCATTATGTACGAGCTAAAAGACGAATGACATATGTCCTCATTGTCTTCTCTCGGATGATCAACACCTGGCTCCCTAGCAACTGTTGATCATCCCCGAAGGGTATATCTTTAAACCCTACAAGCCTCTCTGTAGAAACGTAGAGGGAGGGGTGAATACGCTTCTATTTAAAATCTGAAATCTTTCGTATCAAATTTCTGATCAAGCGTGACTAAATATGAATAGTGGTTTTGATGGTTGTAACAACTATACATATCATAGATTACGTCACGAACATAAATACAATACATTTACCAAGCCAAGACACACATAGTATCAACACAATATAAATAACCAATCAGACAAAACAAATAAAAGAGATTAGAGTTAGTTCTGATCACACTGTGGATGGTCCCTAATATATGTGGACGGTCCCATATATATGTGGAACCGTCTGTCTATTTACGAGACCGCCATTACGAGACCGCCACTATTTACGAGACCGCCATTAGCTAGTTAATATGAAGGTGTAGCTATAAATACAATTATCACAAGTGCCACAATATTACTACGAAACAAGAAATAATAAAAGTGAACAGAAACATAAAGCAAAGGGTAAAAGAAAGTGCAAACCATACACGATGATTTATAGTGATTCGGTCACAAAGAACCTCTTCGCCCTACTTCACTCCCCGAGTAAAGAGTTACTTCACTAATCAACAAGCTCCCTTTAGGCGGAGAAAACCATACATCATTGCTTACACCAATTTTTGACACTAATTAAAATGTCGAGTTCTAATATTGGCCAGAACCAATCCACACACGATCTTTCTGATAAGGATTTAAAACGTACACTTTTAAGGGGTCATTTAACCCTTAATCGCCCACTTTTATATCCGTTACTGCTTAATTTCGTTCCTTTTCACTTTTAAGGTCTCTTGGAAGCAAAATGCTTGAATGATGCATTTTTGGACGAAAGGGAGTGAATATATGAAGAAAATGGCTAAGTCAAGATCAAGACTCTCAAGCTGCTGGAATTACACCTGACGGCGTCCCAAACAGAGGGCGACGCCGTCCCTCTCTACGTAATTGAATTTGCGACGACTCAGTAGCCTTTTTGCTAATTTACACCTGACGGCATCAAGCATTGAAGAGTAAGGGCGTCACGAAGACTTTTCTTCTCAGACGGCCTAGATTCAGATTCAGACGACGTCACTACTGAAGACCGATAGCGTCATAACCACAACGTAACGTCGTCCCAATGACGACTTGGCCAATACGAAACCCTAATGACGGCAATCTGACAGTGTCCCAACTATAAGGTGACGCCGTTGCAGTTGTAAAACTATATATAGAAATCGAATTATCAAAATTTTAGGAGGTAGACTTGTGGAGTAAAAACCTAAAACGATTGTAATCCGGTTTGGACAGTATTTTAGGGTTCTCATACCCTATTTTACATCAAGATAAGTAATTTACTTCATTGATTTCATTATGTCTTCGATTGTATGTATGTATGCTTGCATGTTTAACATGTATGGCTAAATTTCTTGTGTGTTTGCTTAGATCTATGAAACCTAGTTATTAATTATTGATTGGTTGTCTCTTATCTTAATTGTAATTGGCTTAGGAGTGCATTAGGCCATCGTTGTGTTTTAATGCTTGAGTAATCTTTGTGAACCTTAGTTTATATTCACTTAACGGAGTTGATAAGGTTTTAAAAGGTACCATTTTGAGGGGTCGTTTAAGTCCTTATTTGATCACTTTTGTATCCGTTATTGCTTAATATCGTTCCTTTTCACTTTTTAGGTCTCGTGAAGGCAAAATGCTGGAATGGCACTTATTTGGACAAAAAGGCGCGAATATATGAAGAAAATGGCCAAAGTCGAAATCGAGACACTCACAGTTGCTGAAAGTAGAAGGCGACGGCGTCAGGTGCTATTGGCGACGCCGTCCCAAAATTATTGTGACGGGACAGAACCCAAAACTCGTATTTTCAAGAGACGGCGTCTAGTGGTGAGAGAGTAGGTCGTCGCTACTCAGACGGCCTAGATGCAATCCAGACGACGTCAGAAGCTGAAGAGGACGGCGTCACGGACATAAGGTGATGCCGTCGCAAGGTTAACGTGGCCAAGACGAAACCCTAATGGCGGCGACACGACGGCGTCACTAAACATAAGGTGACGCCGTCGCAATTGTAATCTTATATATAGAATCCGAATTTTTCAGTCTTTGGGTGGAGAGTCTTTGGAGTAAAAACCTAAAACCGAACCTAAGGTGTCTTGTACAGTATTTTAGGGTTTTAAACCCTATCTTACATCAAGATAAGTCTTTACTTCATTAATTCAATTATGTCTTTGATTATTTGTGTGTATGCTTGCATGTTCTCCATGTCCGGCTAATTTATTTGTGTGTTTGCTTAGGAAGTATGAAACTTAATTATTGAATATTGATTGGTTGTTTCTTATCTTAGTTGATTAATGATCTAGTAATGCGATAGGTCATTCGTTGCGCACTTAATGCTTGATTCATCTTTGTGAACCTTAGAGTATAATTACCTGAGTAATTGTAGGCTAAACCATCCGAAGAGCGCCTTAGAGTAGGAGTCTATAATCTCTAGTGGGTTTGTAGACAAGACCCTTTGGTAAGTTCGAAGAGTTAGGGAGAAACGCATACCCTACAACTTTAGACACACAACGCAACTAGGAATAAGACGTGACACTCAACCATCAATAGGAGATAATTAAGGAGTAATACAAACTAAGTAAACACATCTTTAAACTATCATACGAGCACACATTAATTAGACATAGACTCCCACAACCTTAGTTTAGATAATTAGATAATAGTAGAGTAATCGGTAGAAATACCAACCCCACAAATCCAATACCCGAGATTCGTACCTTTCCATTTTCATAAAATATAAAAAGATAAAAAATAATCTTCCTCAACCTTAACCTTAGCGTAGTAACTCCCTACTAGCATTCCTATTCCCCTAGAGAACGATATCAATACCCGTGGCTTACCCTAATTACTACACTACAACGATTAGGTTCACTGCCTAGGGTGTTATAAAACTTGCTCGAAGAAAAGGAAGTTTCCTTGACCCCGAACGACGCGTGTAGCGTTATCAGGAGTTGTAGACTAAACATCCAAATATAACCTTAGAGTTAGTTTATGAATCCTAGAGATTTCGTAGGCAATAACCTTAACGTAGTCTCAAAGAGTTAGGGATAAAAGCATACCCTACGACCTTAGAAAACACAACGCGTTAAGAATAAGGACGTGATAGTTCAACCACCAATAAAAGATAACTAGGGAGTAATAGTATCTAGGTAGACACATTTTTAATCATCATACGAGCACACATCAATAGACATAGACTACCCCTTAGTTTAGATAATTAGATAGTAGAAGTAATCGGTAGAAGTACCAACCCCCAAATCCAAACCCCGAGATTTTACCCTTAGCTTTCTAAAAAATATAAAAAGATAAAAAATAATCTTCATCAACCTCAAACCTTAGCGTAGTACATCTCTCACTAGCATTCCTATTCCCCTAGAGAACAATATCAATACCCGAGGCTTACCCAATACTACACTACAATGATTATGTTCACTGCCAAGCGTGTTGAAAAACTTGCTCGACGAAAAGGAAGTTCCTTTGACCCCGAACGCGTTATACGCGCATCAAGTTTTTGGCGCCGTTGCCGGGGAATAGAATAGCTAGTTTGATTTTTATCTCGTTTAGGTTCCCTTGCTTGATTCCTATCAAGTAAGATTTTTTCTTATTTTTAGCTTCCTCGTAGTCTATCCTCCTTCTCCGTGGTTTTGTTATTAATCCCATCACTTTTCACCATGGAAGGTGATAACCCACCACCAAACCAGACATTTCCCCCCGCCAACTCCCTTAGAAAGCTTAGGACCCGTAGTTCCACCAAAACCCTTCTTGAGCCCTTCGCCAAACCCGATAGAGAGTTGTATAAGCGAAGAAGAGCTCTCCATGAGTCGGAACCACAAGGCACCACCTTCGATTTTGATGAAGCCGTGACTGACGAAGAGTCCACACATTCCCCCAAGTCTCCTGAAACCATCAGCAATGATAATTTGAGCCAACATAGTGTGGAAATCCCCGCTACTCCTGTCAATGAACCCATCAACGAACCAAAGGAAAAAGCCCTTAGAGAGTACTCCTCTCCCACTTCATCTGGATTTACCAGCTCCATTGTCTACCCTTCCGAACAGATCAATGAGGTGTTGCATGCCACCGACATTTGGCTTATCCAGAATGCATGTCAATTTCACGGATCCACAGCGAAAACCTAATTCATCACATCAAACAATTTTTAAAAACTGTGGATACTATCTATGCTGACGGAACATCCAAGGAGAC
Organism: Chrysanthemum seticuspe; assembly: GCA_019973895.1. Taxonomy (NCBI): domain Eukaryota; kingdom Viridiplantae; phylum Streptophyta; class Magnoliopsida; order Asterales; family Asteraceae; genus Chrysanthemum; species Chrysanthemum seticuspe. The sequence continues at coordinate 255,632,858 of BPTQ01000006.1, read as the reverse complement.
GTCTAGACTTCGGTTTTTCCCATTTTCTCTTCAAGGAAAGGCCAAAGAGTGGCTCGATAAGCTACCTCCATGGTCCATCTTCACTTGGGAACAACTCACCACCAAGTTTACCAAAAAGTTCTTTCCTCCTGGGAGAACTGCAACCATCAGAAGCGAAATCCTTCACTTCCATCAAACTGATGGAGAATCTATCGTTAACTCCTGGACTCGTTTCAAGGACCTCATTCAACAAGCCCCACACCATGGTATTAACCTTTGGTTGCTTGTCCAAATCTTTTACGACAATGTCTCCTGCAATGATCAAAAAGGGATTGACTTCTCAATTGGCCAAAAACTCTCCAATCTCAGTGCAGAGGAAGGATGGGACCGCATTGAGGAGTATGTCCAAGACCAAGACAATACTTGGAACGAGCAGTAAATGTAAGGAGTATCTCTGCTACCTCGAATAATCGCCCATTATCTCTCGACAATCGAATGAAGAGGGCGCAAGAGAAGCTCGCGTACCTCACAAAGTCGCAAGAGCCTAAGAGGTTGTTTAACCCATAACTTATATGCGACATCTGTGGAGGGTCCCACGAAAGCGATGAGTGTGACGATACACACCACAAGTAAGCTTTCCTTTCCAGCCATGATATTTATGATGACCCTTCCCTCCTTGTATTTATCAGAATAATGATTACACTCTTTGGGGTAATCTAAAATGGAGGCATGAGGGGGAAGAGGGTTCCGAATACATCATCCGTGATGCCTTTGAAGAAGAACTTGGGCAATTCGCCATGGAAAAGGGGATGCTTTTAAAGGGTCTTGAAGGATTCATGCAAGAGCAACAAGCTGAATTAGAAAACCAGATCGCCGAACTCCACAAAAGAATACGTGAACCTGGTCCAATCCAGCATGATCCAACTTGTGCTATTACTACTCGATCTGGAACCACTACCAAGGATCCACCGTACCCAGTTCAAGATCCTACTACCAATGAGCCTAAGTTGGATAAGGAGGAAGCACCTGAACCCCCTACGACCTCTCACGACCCCCCTCCACAAGCACCAACACCCGTCCAACGTTCGACTCTCACACGGGTTCCTTATCCCTCGCGTTTAAAGAATCAAAAGGCTGAAGAAGACAATGAGAGGTTGTTGTCTTACTTAAAAAAGACCGTTGTTAACATCCCACTTCTCGATGTATTTTATCATATCCCTAAACATAGCACATATTTCAAGAGACTGTTCTCGAATCGGAAGAATCTTGAGGGGTTGATATCATTAGGAGAAGAATGTTCGGCTATCATCCAAAAACGCCTACCTAAGAAGAAAGAAGATCCGGGTAGTTTCACCATTCCTTGCTCTATAGGGGCACTTTGTATGAAAAACACCTTGGCAAATCTTGGGGCAAGCATTAACTTAATGCCTCATTCCTTATTTCTCAAACTCGGATATTCAGGGCTGAAACCAACCAGAATGAGTATTCAGCTAGCTGACCGATCAATCAATTATCCCATTGGAGTTTGTGAAAATGTTCTAGTGATGGTAGGGGAGTTCAATTTTCCAGTTGATTTCGTGATTTTAGAAATGGAGGAAGATAACTCAGATCCAATAATCCTTGGGAGACCATTCTTGGCTATAGCTCGCGCCATCATTGATGTTCATGATGGTAAGCTCACTTTACGAGTGGGTCCGAGAGCTTAACCTTTGACATCAAGGATTCTATGAGTCGTCCTTCCTCTTACGATCATCCCATTTATTTTGTGGAAGAATTTGATGAGTTTGTTGATGATATAGATAGTTGTATTAATGATTATCTGATAAACGTATTCATGAATAATGACAACAGCATGATATACGATGATGAAGAGACTGAGATGGTTGGAGTTGTTTCCTTTTACCCACAAAGGGCAGAAATTGAACCTCTTGACCTCCAAAAGCCAGAAAATAAGCTAAAACCATCAATCAAGGAACCTCCTACCCTAGAATTAAAAGATCTCCCAAGCCATTTAGAATATGCCTTTCTTTAGGGGACGGATCAACTCCCTGTTATCATAAGCTCATCCCTAACCAGTAACCAAAAAGGAAAGATCTTGGAAGTTCTAAAAGAGTACAAGGGAGTGATCTCATGGAGTGTTGCTGACATTAAAGGAATTGACTTTACCTTTTGCACTCATAAAATTCTCATGGAGGAGGATTATAAACCCACCGTTCAACCTCAATGAAGAGTTAACCCCAATATCAAAGAGGTGGTGAAGAAGGAGGTCATCAAACTTCTCGATGCTGGCCTAATTTATCCAATTTCAGATAGCCCCTGGGTCAGCCAAGTCCAAGTAGTCCCAAAGAAGGGAGGAATGACTATTGTGAAGAATGAGAAAGGCGATTTAGTACCTCAAAGGACGGTCACTGGTTGGCGTGTTTGTATCGACTATAGAAAATTGAATGATTCCACACGAAAAGATCATTTCCCTTTACCATTCATCGATCAAATGCTCAAAAGGTTGGTCGGGCATGAGTACTACTGTTTTCTTGACGGTTTCTCAGGATACTTCCAAATCCCCATTGCTCCTGAAGATCAAGAAAAAACTACTTTCACAAGCCCCTACGGGACTTTTACATACAGGCGAATGCCCTTCGGATTATGCAACGCCCCCGCTACCTTTCAACGATGTATGATGGCCATATTCCATGAATTGATTGAAGATAGCATGGAAGTCTTCATGGATGATTTTTCGGTATTTGGAAATTCCTTTGACCTTTGCTTATCTAACCTTAGGAAGATGCTAAAGCGGTGTGAAGAAACCAACTTAGTCCTAAATTGGGAAAAATGTCATTTCATGGTAAAAGAAGGAATTGTCTTGGGACATAAAGTCTCCGAAAATTGGATCGAAGTCGATAGGGCCAAAATCGAAGCGATATCTAAACTACCATATCCTACTACCTTTAAGGCCATTCGAAGCTTTCTTGGTCATGCGGGCTTTTATAGGAGGTTTATTAAGGACTTCTCAAAAATTGCCCGACCAATGACACAACTTCTTGTCAAGGACGCTCCTTTCGACTTTTCGGAAGAATGCAAGGAAGCGTCCAATCGCCTAAAGAAGGATCTTACCCAAGCTCCTATAATGGTTACTTCTGATTGGTCCCAACCATTCGAAATCATGTGCGATGCTAGTGATTATGTTGTAGGCGCCGTTTTGGGCCAAAGAAAAGAGAAGCATTTTCAACCAATTTACTATGCTAGCAAAACCATGAACGTGGCGCAAGAGAATTACACAACCACTGAAATAGAGCTTTTGGCTGTAGTCTTTGCCTTCGATAAATTCAGGCAATATCCAGTCCTTTCCAAAACTGTCGTCTTCAATGATCATTCCGCTTTACAGTACTTGTTCTCAAAACAAGACGCAAAACCCCGACTTATTAGGTGGATTCTATTGCTTCAAGAATTCGACATTGAAATTCGGGATAAAAGGGGGCTGAAAATCTTGCTGCTGATCATCTATTGCGATTGTAAAACCCTGACTTAGATAAACTTGACCATGACGAGATTCACGACTCTTTTCCTAAGGAACGGCTGATGGCCATTAAGAATAATGAGCCATGGTATGCGGATTATGCTAACTATCTATCCAGTAGGGTCTTACCAAATTACATGACTAGGAAAGATAAAAAGAAATTATTCACCACACTGAAATACTATTTTTGGGACGAGCCCTACCTATTTCGTATATGCCCCGATCAGATCATTCGACGTTGTGTTTCCGGAAGGGAGATTAATCGGATTATGAGAGAGTGTCATGCAGGACCATCTGGGGGGCATCACGGTATAAATGTCACGGCACGAAAAGTTTTCGATGCCGGATTTTACTGGCCTACTATCTTCCGCGACGTTAAGAGGTTAGTTCAAACGTACAATGCATGCCAACGATCGGGAAACATCTCAAGGAGGGATGAAGCACCTCAGAACTATATCCAAGTCTACGAAATATTCGATGTTTGGGGTATCGATTTCATGGGACCTTTTCCATCATCTGGAGAAAATGAATACATTCTAGTTGCCATTGATTATGTGTCCAAATGGGTGGAGGCACAAGCCGACTAATGATGCAAGGGTAGTCATTCATTTCCTTAAAAGGCTCTTCGCACGATTTGGGATTCCCAAGGCATTGATTAGTGATAGAGGAACCCATTTTTGTAATGCTCAAATGGAAAAGATAATGAGGAAGTATGGTGTTTCGCACAGGTTCTCTACAACATATCACCCCCAAACTAATGGGCAAGTAGAGAACACAAATAGAGCATTAAAGCGAATACTTGAAAAAACGGTCCACCAGAACAGAAAAGATTGGGCATTCAAACTAGATGAGGCACTCAGGGCATTCAGAACGGCTTATAAAACGCCCATCGGAATGACCCTTTTTTGCTTAGTGTACGGGAAAGAGTGCCATCTCCCTATTGAGCTTGAGCATAAGGCATATTGGGCACTTAAGGCTTGTAATATGGATTATTCTAAGGCAGGGTCAAATAGGTTCTTACAGCTTCAAGAGCTGGATGAACTAAGACTTGAAGCTTATGAATCGTCGATCACATATAAAGAAAGGGCGAAAAAATGGCATGATCAATGAATAAAGAATCCTAAAGAGTTTGTGGAAGGAGATAAGGTTCTCTTGTATAATTCAAGGTTGAGATTATTTTCGGGAAAACTCAAATCAAGATGGTATGGGCCCTTTTCAGTAAAGAGGAAAATGAGCAATGGAGCCGTGGTATTATTAGACAATGATGGAAAAGAATTTACCATGAATGGACAATGTGTGAAACATTATCAGTTGGACAATAACGAACTAATCAATGATGAAGATATTGTTTTGGAAGAAGGTGACGGCAATGAAGTCACGTAGGAGCACGACTTCGAGTCTAGCTACAAGACTCATAAATAAAGAAAAGCGCTTCGTGGGAGGCAACCCATGCTTAATTGTTTGCTTGTTTGTGTGTCATATATCTTTTCATTATTGTTTGTTCTCATGTTTGAATTTGTGAAAATGATTTATTTTGTCTTTAACCTCGTCTTAATTACATATAAAGGTATTTTACAAAAAGGATAAGTGTAGGGAGGATTACACACATTTTCAAAGGAACGTGAACATGAGAACTACGATTATTGAAAATGATATATATGTGTGTGTTTTTTAGAGTCAAATGCGTGTATCGAGTCATAATGGATGTTTTGTAGGAATTTTTCCATATTCTAAAGGTGTAATTTTTCCAGAAAAACGCAGCAGACCAGTTTCTGTCAGGATAACTGACGCCGTCAGGATCATAACCTGACGATGTCAGGAGGAGCAGAAACAGCTTATCTAATTTCTCTCGTTTTCTGTGCTACTTATAAATTTTTGGAAATTCTTAGGTCTTAATTTTCCAGAAAATCTGCAAACATCCATTCCACAAGCATTATATGCTAGTTTAGTAGTGTCATATGTAGTTTTACCGTCGATTTTACGCGAAGGTTTCGTCTATTTTCTTAAAGTGTGCAGGTTTTATTTATCAAGAAGAAGAAACATAATATTGGATGGAGCTTATCACGCATACATTCTTCTTGGAAAGAATTTAACCACTACTTCACACGGATCCTACCGAGCTAATCAGGGGATTACTAGTTTCTTTCTTTTTTAATTACCTTCCGTTATCATAACTTTGATACTTTCGGGGAACATTGGGGACAATGTTCAGTTTAAGTGTAGGGTGGGAGAATTAAACGGGAACTTTTAAACTATGCTTATCCTTGATCATTTGTCTTGTCATATTTCATTTGTGTAATAAACCATGAGAAATATTTGCTAGGGCAATTTTAGCGCCAAATTTAAATTTTTTCATGACATGTACGGGTGGGACTTTAGTCTTAATAAAGCGTCTCATGGATATGAGTTATATGACTAGCACAAAAACCTTTTACCACTCAAATTCCACCCCCAAAATGTGAGGTTCGCCCCTAGATCTATAGGAATTAAAGCATTCACCTCTAATGCTTCGAGAGTGTACCGGTAGTATAATAGATTCTAGAACTTGTTTTGTGATGCATTCCGAGATCGCTAGTGAGACTACAATTGTGTAATTAGGAATAACTAAATGATAAGAGGCATTAGGATAACCCTTGTTTGATACCCGTATTATAATTACTTCTTCCACATCGGTCGAGTAATTCCCCCACACCCTTGCGATGTACTCATCTTTAATACACGATACCCCTAGTTAAGCCCTCAGAGCCTATCCTTTTCGCGGTTCTCGTGATGTTTCGGTTTTTCAGAATATCAATGAAGAGCATTGTTTACAATCCACCCCCAAATGTACACCCAAATCGCCTTAGTGATAAGGATTTAAAAGGTACACTTTTGAGGGGTCATTTAAGCCCTTAATCGCTCACTTTATATATGTTACTGCTTAACACTTTTTAGGTCTCTTGAAGGCAAAATGCTGGAATGATACTTATTTGGACGAAAAGGCGTGAATATGTGAAGAAAATGGCTAAAGTCAGGATCAAGACACTCAAGCTGCTGGAAGTGCACCCGACGGCGTCACAAACAAAGAGCGACGCCGTCCCTATAATTGTGACGGCTCAGGAGTGAATTTGCTATTTTGCACCTGACGGTGTCAGGCTTTGAAGAGTAGGGCGTCACGAAGATGTTTTCCTCAGACGGCCTAGATCCAGATTCAGACGGCGTTAGAAGTTGAAGCTGACGGCGTCACAACCACAACGTGATGCTGTCCCAAAGTTAACTTGGTCAAGACGAAACCCTAATGGCGGCAATCCGACGGCGTCACAATTAAAAGGTGACGTCGTCGCAGTTGTAACTCTATATATAGAATTCAATTTTCAGACTTTTAAAGAGGTAGATTTGTGGAGTAAAAACCTAAAACGATTTTGGTTTGTCTTGGGCAGTATCTTAGGGTTCTCATACCCTATTTTACATCAAGATAAGTTATTTACTTCATTGATTTCATTATGTCTTCGATTGTATGTGTGTATGCTTGCATGTTCACCATGTCCGGCTAATTTACTTGTGTGTTTGCCTAGATCCATGAAACCTAGTTATTAATTATTGATTGGTTGTCTCTTATCTTAATTGTAATTGGCTTAGGATTGCAATAGGCCATCGTTGTGTTTTTAATGCTTGAGTAATCTTTGTGAACCGTAGTTTATGATCACCTTGAGTAATTGTAGGCTAAAAATCCAAAGATAACCTTAGAGTTAGTTTATGAATCCCAGAGATTTTGTAGGCAATAACCTTAAGGTATTCTCAAAGAGTTAGGGAGAAAAGCATACCCTACGACCTTAGAAGACACAACGCGTTAAGAATAAGGATGTGACAATTCAACCATTAATAAAAGATAACTAGGGAGTAATAGTATCTAGGTAGACACATTTTTAATCATCATACAAGAACACATCAATAGACATAGACTACCCCTTAGCTTAGTTAATTAGATAATTAGATAGTAGAGTAATTGGTATAAGTACCACCCCCCAAATCCAATACCCCGAGATCGTACCTTTTAATTTTCTAAAAAATATAAAAAAGATAAAAAAAATAATCTTCTTCAACCCCAACCTTAGCGTAGTAATTTCTCACTAGCATTCCTATTCCCCTAGAGAACGATATCAATCCCGAGGCTTACCCTAATACTACACTACAACGATTAGGTTCACTGCCTAGGTGGTTGAAAACTTGCTCGAAGAAAAGGAAGTTCCCTTTTACCCCGAACGCGCGTTGTACGCGTATCACTTAGCCTACCTTGTATGCACTCACCTTTAGTTCATTATTGTTATCATACTAAACCCTTAGTTTAATTATCTAGTTACTTGCATGGTTGCTAAGTCGAGTCATATCTTTTGTACACAGTTTTGAGACGATTGGGACTCATGGGTAAAGTTAAATTTTATGGAGTGATGGGAAAGAACGTTAAATTCAAATTCCCTTTATTTACGTAATAATGTACTCCAAGTGTTTTGATCTTTTCAATTCGGGTCAAATTAGTGTTAGAATAATAAAAACTCAAGTGTAGGGATGTGCTTATAAATCCCTTATATTTTGATGTTATCGTAGAGGATGGTAAAGTAAAAGTGTGTCGAAAAAAAAATACGGGCTAACATCCTACATCTATCTTTATATTTATGTATGTTTGTTTCAAAGTTATCTAGAGTTTAGTGAGTCGAGTCTTGGCTTAGCAACGCCACTTTTTATGCTTGTAACATAAGTTTTTTGACTTGCCACTACTAAATCGCCTATCTAACCAAACCCTTTGTTTCCCTACCGTAAGCCTAACGTTACAACCCTTTAAAAGACCTCTTAGATAGTTGTTCCTAGGTGCTTACGCCAAAGCGGTGGAGGTTTGATCTAGTCTCAAGCCTATGGTAATCTATGTACTATGACCTGTTAATGAGTGTTTATCTTCCATTTCCATTTACTATATTTCATATACACCAGAGAGATGAGAGAATCCAAACACCACTTTTGAGGTGCTAGTATATAACTCACGTGCTTGTTATGACTATTGCGGTGCTTTTACTTGTTGTAAATTATGTTAAACCAATGATTTATGCCCCCTATCTTATAAATTGATTGGCCAAAAGCACATTTGCTTGAGGACAAGCAAATACCAAGTGTAAGGATATTTGATAAGGATTTAAAACGTACACTTTTAAAGGGTCATTTAAGTCCTTAATCGCCCACTTTTATATCCGTTACTGCTTAATTTCGTTCCTTTTCACTTTTTAGGTCTCTTGGAAGCAAAATACTGGAATGATGCATTTTTGGACGAAAAGGAGTGAATATATGAAGAAAATGGCTAAGTCAAGATCAAGACTCTCAAGCTGCTGGAATTACACCTAACGGCGTCCCAAACATAGGGCGACGTCGTCCCTCTCTACGTAATTGAATTTGCGACGACTCAGTAGCCTTTTTGCTAATTTACACCTGACGGCGTCAGGCTTTGAAGAGTAAGGGCGTCACGAAGACTTTTCTTCTCAGATGGCCTAGATCCAGATTCAGACGACGTCACTACTGAAGACCGACAGCGTCACAACCACAACGTGATGCCGTCCCAATGATGACTTGGCCAAGACGAAACCCTAATGACGGCGATCTGACGACGTCCCAACTATAAGGTGACGTCGTCACAGTTGTAAAACTATATATAGAAATCGAATTTTTATAAGTTTAGGAGGTAGACTTGTGGAGTAAAAACCTAAAACGATTGTAGTCCGGTTTGGACAGTATTTTGGGGTTCTCATACCTTATTTTACATCAAGATAAGTAATTTACTTCATTGATTTCATTATGTCTTCGATTGTATGTGTGTATGCTTGCATGTTTAACATGTCCGACTAAATTTCTTGTGTGTTTGCTTAGATCTATGAAACCTAGTTATTAATTATTGATAGGTTGTCTCTTATCTTAATTGTAATTAGCTTAGGAGTGCATTAGGCCATCGTTTTGTTTTTAATGCTTGAGTAATCTTTGTGAACCTTAGTTTATATTCACTTAGCGGAGTTGTAGACTAAACATCCAAAGATAACCTTAGAGTTAGTTTATGAATCCTAGAGATTTCGTAGGCAATAACCTTAAGGTAGTCTCAAAGAGTTAGGGATAAAAGCATACCCAAAGACCTTAGAAAACACAACGCGTTAAGAATAAGGACGTGACAATTCAACCACCAATAAAAGATAACTAGGGAGTTATAGTATCTAGGTAGACACATTTTTAATCATCATATGAGCACACATCAATAGACATAGACTACCCCTTAGTTTAGATAATTAGATAGTAGAAGTAATCGGTAGAAGTACCAACCCAAATCCAAACCCCGAGATTTTACCCTTAGCTTTCTAAAAAATATAAAAAGATAAAAAAATAATCTTCCTCAACCTCAAACCTTAGCGTAGTACATTTCTCACTAGCATTCCTATTCCCCTAGAGAATGATATCAATACCCGAGGCTTACCCAATACTACACTACAACGATTAGGTTCACTGCCTAGGGTGTTGAAAAACTTACTCGACGAAAAGGAAGTTCCTTTGACCCCGAACACGTTATACGCGCATCACTTTCCGATCTACACAATCTACACGATCAACACGGTCAACACGATCAACACGTTCTACCTGATCTACACAATCTACACGATCAACACGATCTACCCGATCTTCACACAACTCCTCACGGACTTACACATCGATTAAATTTACACACAATACTTCACGGACTTACACATCGTCTGGATCTATATGTTACCAATGTTAAACGTGGACTAACTTGACTACATAACTTCGTATCTAAATGATAATGAAAGTTCTTCTCTTTGCACTTGAGTAGAGAAAGAATCACATTTAAACAAGATTTAAACAAGTTAATGTGATCAAAGAGGGTGAAATAAGAGATTGAGAAAGAACATAAAGTTTTGTGCTAAAGAGGGTTAAGAAAATCTGATGAAAATGGGCCAGTATTTATAGGCAGCTCAAGGAGCGGGGGACGGTCCCTTAAACATGGGACGGTCCCATATATATACTGGACCGTCATGTAACACCCCTAATTTCGTGAACGCAGCGGAATTCAAACTGGGTGTTACTTCATGGCAATAGTTAAACAATAGAAAACGAACTCTAATTGAGTCGTTTTAAGAGATTTATCATTCGAATTATATAAATATCAAAGTTTACAAATTTAGCTCCCAATAGTTTCAAGGTTTACAAATTACATTAAATGGATTTTCGAATGATAATAAAATTTATAGCCTTCTTGATTATCCGTGCTCCTCCGTGCCAACCTCGTTCATTATGGACCTGAGATAAACATGCTAAAGTGTCAACACAATGGTTGGTGAGTTCATAGAGTTTATGGAAATAATTTTGGAAACCTTGTAAAAAATCATCGTGACAAGTATATGTAAATACTAAATGTAGTTTATAAAACCTTCGAGTGTATGACTATTGCACATAAATACAATAACACATAGATATAGTGTTTTCGTTGCCCTAAGTTACTAGCACCGAAGTCTTAAGTTTTCTAGTTTTTCCTTTCTGGTATCTGCTTAGTTCATGATTGTACTAAGTCTGTTGAATCATTGGTTATATCAAGTTGAATCGAGGGTTACGTTATTATATACCCATAGTCGTCTCATCCCATTCTTGTACATGTCGATATCGTAGTTTATCGAAAATCTACCCCGTAGGGTGCCACCAATCGTTCTGGTTAACCTTTAACTTCGTACTAATAGAAATTGGCATAATCGTTCTAGTTAATCTTTAACTTCGTACTAATAGAAATAATGACGTAAACGTCCAAGTAAGTTATGTTTTGTTGCACCAAACATGTTCACATAACTATATAACATACAAACATGTAGTTTCATTCAATAAAACGTGAGAAATGATATACATATCTCTAAACTAAGAAAAGGATACAAACATGTATTAAAGAAAGAATCCTAACAATCTAACTTGCGTATAAGACTAGATAAAACACCACTTGTGCTTGTATTCCTAGGTTTAGGGACGGTTAGAGTTGTTGACTTCATCAAAACGTTAAAGAAGGTGATAGAACATGAAACGTACTTCATCACGTACATTATGGACTAAACCTTGGACACGTTGGCAATGATAACAATCATTGTCATGACCAGGAAATGGTGGTGGTAAGAATGGAGAAGTTTGAGGAGGTAAGTTTTATGAGGAAGGTGGATGTTCCACAAAGGATGGAGGGTTTTGTGGAGGTAAGTTTGATGAAGTAGCTGGTGGTTCTACCAAAGATGAAGGTGGTGATATATGTGTTGGTGGAGGTAAAGATTGACCTAATCAATGTTGTTCATAAGCCATGTTTTTCATCATCAAATATGACTAAAATGTCATCTTTAATATGTGATATCTCACTCATATGACATCGGATTTGATTGACCTAAAATCTATAACTTTTATGTTTTATAAATTTTCTAATTCGAATCTAAAATGGTCAAATTAATGGTTAAAAACGTAGTAAAACGCAATGCGTATATTTTTTTTTTACAAAATGAACAAATTAAAAAAAAAAATCACTTTTTGAATCTTACATTAATAAAATAGTTAATGGTGCATTGTGGTAAATTAGTGTATTTAACGGAATTTTAACACTAAAAACCTTAGCTAAACATTAACATATTGTGTGAAATAAATATGACTAAAACGTCATCTTTAACGTGTGATATCTCACTTATATGATATCAGGTTTGAGTGATTCAAAAACCTATGTAAAAAATAAACCAAAATCTATAACTTTCATGTTCTAAGTTTTTAATCATTCGGCAGTTATGAAGGTCGAAAATACCAAAAAAATAAGAAATTAAGACCCATTGATATGTAAAAAATATTCGAAATATTTAACAAGGTTTATACCAAATTAAAGAGAATTAAGTTTTAAAAATTATGGTGAAATCAGTGTTTTCTAAAAGTTTGTTGTTTAAGAGTTATGTGCGTTTAAAGTTTGAAGGTAAAATATAAAACGGGTAAAATGACCATTGTATGTTTGTCATGATTTTGTAAATAATATGAGATGGAGACAAGTGTTGTTCTCTAGTTATTTTTTACACTTTTTAATTTTTTTCATTTTACAATTGAGAAACTATCAATAACTATAAACCTAATGAATCTTAAACTTAAGAGTGATACTCACACCACATCTTTTGATGCATTTCATCATAATTTATGCATTACAGTATTGTACAATACAAACTGTAATGCACAAATTATGATGCATGCATAAAAAATATGGTGTATGTATCAATTCACTAAACTTAAACTAACAATTAAACTTTATCGAATCATCTAAAAATAGCAACCCATCATCTAGTTAAAGAGGGTATATCTAATTATTTCGTTAAAGAGGGTAATATCTAATTATTTAATACAAGAAAAATGATATATCATCATATCATATCTTCCTACTCTGGATTTTTGGACATTTGAAATCTACTAATTCTTTCTTCTCATTTCAACTCTTAATTTTATTCCTTGTGATGATCTTGTTTGATCTTGTTGGAAGAATATTCTAAAAAGGATATAGTTAATACATTTATTTGCAACGACAATAAGTTAAAACTCTAGTGTGTTAAAAGCTAACCACTTACACCTAATAACATTAAGTCATTAACCAAGTGTTAAACTATCTCAATCAGAAAAACAAGCACCACCTAACCCCATAACTAACCTTCTATATTTGGACGAAAACTTTACCAAGTGGTATGTACATGCCGCCCCCCAATATAACGATTTCTTATAGAAGGTTACTTAAAAAATATCAATCAATATTATTTATATCCAATCTACAAAGAGTCATATAAATAAGGGAAAATCATCCCTGCTGTAAACAGCAGGGAAGTTTTCTGCTGTTGCTATTATAGTGCAGGGTGTATTATGTATAACTTAAGATCTTGGAGGGTGAAAAGTGTAAATATGAAAAAAAGAAATGCCCCTAACTGCAGGTATCATAGCTGTTGTTAACAGCAGTGATGCTAAGCCCTATAAATAAAGGTTGGCCTGCAAAAATTACAGCTTTTTTGTACTTTCTATCCTTTTTTGACATCATGTTTAGAGCACAAGGTATGAGGAGCTTTTAACATGTCAAAGGTTCATTTTTCATGTTATTGGTGAGTCAAACCATACCACTACTTGGTGCCATTGGTGAGCCAAAAGTATTTGAGTCATTCCAATGGCTCAAGCCATTTGTGATGTTTGGTGGTTTTTTGTTTTGTTTTTTGGTGTATTGTGAGTGAGTGGGTATTTTTAGTGGGGTATTTTGTGGGACCCAATAACATGTTAGTGGTGTGTGATGAGGGAGGGTGTTTTAGTTATTGGTGAGTTATTGAGAAGTGTATGATGTGGCGCTGATGTGGCATACCAATAACGTGTTATTGGTATCCACGATACCTTGTGCTCTTACACTACGACACAGTTTTTATCAGTTTTTGTTCCGTACTTTTTGTTAGTTTAATGACAAAAAACAACTCGAGTCAAATGGGTGGTTCAAAGCTCAAACAATGTTTTTGGTTTTGGTAAAAATGAAAAGAAGTTACAGACGAATAAACCAAATATGAAGTATGATCACGACCATTTTAAGTGATCTATTTAGCCACATAGGACATACAACGTTATAAAAAACACATAGATTCTCATGTATGCCAGTTGTGTTGAATTGAACTTTTTGGGTTTTAGTGGTGGGAAACGCAAGTGTTTGTGTTGGTAGGCCCACTTGCTCTTGTCTTCTTCACCATAGTAACCGCAGGCATCTCATGTTAGCACACCTTGATTGGTTTATTTAATATATACTTTGTGGTTTGATTGGTTTAATATTGAATGCACATATGTGGTTAATTGTAAATGTACTTATATAAATAATCAACCAAAAGTTTTTCATTTGGACGGTGGATTTTTATTTGATAATGAACGGAACCTATGGTGGATGTCCGGACGTTCCATGACGATTTTTGTATCTCTAAGTGTAAAATTACATAAAAACTTGTAAATTTTATAAAGGGCATTCTTTGAAAGGCACGAGTATATTTAGCAAACTAATGAAAATAAACAAACTACATTTGTAGATTGGTAGCCGGCCTATACCATTTCTTTGAACATAAATTTCCATTCGATAATGACTTTTATGAAACTAAAATTTTAATGAGTATTTTGATAAAACTTCGTTTTTTAAAGTGTATTTAGTTATTACAATTTCTTTTCACCTAGTTGAGTAGTTCGCCCCACCCCTGATGTGACATGAGTAATCAACAACCAATCTAATGCATATAGATTTTTAGCTAAAATAGATTTTGTTCCTTTAGTAACATGACTGATTGTGACAAAGGCGTATATTAGTTAGGTCGGATCTTTGTATATTATAGTATGAAGAATTGAAGTTACACAATGTCATTAGAATCGGCCATTACCAAATAAGGGCAGTATAATTGACTTGAACCAAACAATGGAAACTCATCTCGAAGAGTGATAAGAGTAAAGTTGGTGAAGTCATTCATACCAAATCGGGTCTTAATAAAGGGAAATATTATATACTTTTGGGTCCACAAGAATGGGCATTTGTGAGAATGTCAAGAAAAAATATATTGCTTGATACAAAATTGTATTTTAATTTTTCTTTTTTAAATAAAAATTGTAACAAAAAAGCTTGTGATACTTTAAAGCAGGATTATTTTATGAAAATACTTCTAAAATGAAAATCGGTTTTGCTTGATTACTGACAAAGTCAGAAAAGTATACTTAATAAACTAGACGAGTATTTGTGTATAGCAACGTGATTTTATAATAACAGATCGTTTTGTGTTAAAAAAACGTTTATGGGTTATAAACAAAAAATAATAAAAGTTTGAAGATTTGGGGATTAAACCTAATGTTTTGAAACTCGATTCGACATGGGTGGTTCAACAGGTTGAACCGTTCCGGTCAAAAAACGGGTCGATTAAAACGAGTAAACCCGACGGGTTGGGTAAAAAACGGGTCAAATTAAACTGGGTCAACCCACCGGGTTTGAAGCATCTCGGATCAACCCGATTTTCGATATGTATTAATAGTTTCCTTTTAAAATATATGCTTTCAACATTTCTTTTTTAGTTTTAACTTTTCACTTTTTACTTTTTTTTCTTTTATATATAGTATAGCAGGGTACTCGCGTGTTGTGGCGGCGGGTACCCTGTGACGATTAACTGGAGAAATAGATCTCGATAAGATCTGATTCACCAGTTTGTATCGGTTTCAACGGGTCCTCTCTGGTTCGTATTCGGATGCCTTTTATTGGTTAGCCGAACTGGTGCCGACACCGGCTCCCGGTTGAACTCTTTGGTCCGGTCCGATTTTCAAAACTATATGTACCATCAACTTGTTAGCTTGTATGAAGCTTTGCGTGTTTTATTAATTTGTATAATGTGTAATAACATGTACTTTTCATTTTAGAGTGTTTAAAAAATAATACTAATTAGCGTGTTTAATTATTTTCATTTTGGATTATGTTGGAGTGTTTAAAAAATAACATTGGTGGCGACACCGGCTCCCGGTTGAACTCTTTGGTCCGGTCCGATTTTCAAAACTATATGTACCATCAACTTGTTAGCTTGTATGAAGCTTTGTGTGTTTTATTAATTTGTATAATGTGTATAATAACATGTGCTTTTCATTTTAGAGTGTTTAAAAAATAACATTAATTAGCGTGTTTAATTATTTTATATTTTGGATTATGTTGTAGCTTGTTTAAATTGTACATTGTGAAATTTTAGAGTACTTTTTAGTAAGGGGTGTTTTAATTGGCTGTTTTCAATTTCGTAGATATGCTTTTAATTAGTTGTACAATGTGAATAAATTATTGTACTTTTAAGTAATATGTGTTTTAATAAGAGTATTAATTACACCATACATTTATCTCACCTTTGACTTTTAACATTTCAGTTTTCAAGATTTGATCGTTTTTCTTTTATATGTAGTATAAATATGATTTGCTAATAGGTATTATGCATCTTTTCAACTATAAATACATGTATTTTACGTGTAATAAATATTTAATAAAAAAATGTATTTAATAAACATTAAATAAGTGTACAAATTTTAAACACTCAAACTTTTCATATTTTTTACACTCTAAAAAATGCCTAGTAAACGCCCATTAGCAAATCCTTTTCTTTCTTAGTTGCATTTACCATAGTGTTCGTATGTATATATCTTTTTATGTAATTCTAAATTACTGACTACTACTACAATCATAGATGTCAAACATTTATTCACAAATGACAGTTATAAGTAGATGATTCGTTTTACAAAATAAATACATTACGATTACAAATCAACAAATGGAATCACCATTACATTCATAAACTGAAAATGAAACCTGACCTACTTATTGAAGTGTTGTGTTTTGTTGCATAAAAAAGAACATGAATTTTGATTAAAAAAAAAAAAAAAAAAAAAAAAAAAAAAAAAAAAAAACGTGTTAAATAAAATTGAAATACTATTAGTTCCAATTTAAAAAAAATGGTAGTTGGCAGGACCATCTCATGCCCGTGTACCTTTTGGTACCTGCTATCGTAATCAACAAAGGACGTATGCACCGGTAAATTACCTGTTACGGACACCAGTCCCATACTGGGGGTCGAACATGATATAGGCCGTACTTTTACGGTAGTTGGTGACCAACTGCGCTAGGCACCTGGTTAGTTCCAATTTTATGTTAGCACATGTAATGTTTAATGAAGTCATCAAATACGTCATACTTCTTTCACATGAATACATTGAATTTAGGGTGCGTTTGGTATGGCCCTATCGGAATGAGTCTATAGATTTCATTCCGATTAAAGTTGTTTGTTTATTCGGCCCGGGAATGAAATGAGTATATCATAGCTATAGACTCATTACACACCTATTTGGTGTCTATGAAATCCATTCCCGCGGGTCCCTCTCTTTTACACTACAAAACTCAAATATCTATACACTTTTTCATTCCATATTTTGTCATCCAAACATAAACAATCGTAATGATACACTTTTTTATTACCATTGTCATTCTACCCCATACCAAATCCGATACCAATTGTGATTCCTAGCAACAAACCAAACGGGGCCTTAATAAATTTGATGAACGGTAGCGTTCACAAATGAGTTATGAACAAAGTTAAAAACAAGCGGTAGACAATGAAGCTAGGTATCACTAACACATTTCCCTGATTACAAATAATTTGGATCAAACCCAAATAAGCTACTATGTGTTTTTGCGTGTTGGGATCATAAAAACCGACTCACACAGAATGGCACTATGGGCAATGAGCTTGAAATGCTAGTAGGAGAGTACATCGTACTTCTAGCAACCATCACTTAATCAGGACATGCTTAGTGAATGAGCATAATGAGCTAGCCTAATTTCACTTTCCAAATGTGCCTTTCCGTAAATAAACTTTTTACATTTTATATGACGTACTTACACGCGACATATACTTGCTTAGAAGTTTGACTTTATAAAATCTAATTGAGATCTACTATAGGCATGGATGTGATGTTTTGTCCTCCCCCTCTTGGCCCACTCTATTTACATTAGAACACAGTTTTTTGTATCAGTTTATGTTTTATAATTTTTGTCAGTTTTAAGCTTTTGACTTATTAAACTTTATATTTTTTGTTTCGTGCTTTCAGACTTATAGTTTTTTAATATAAATAGAATTATAAAAATAAAAAATAAATAAATAAATAAATTGCAAACGTCAGGAGAGGTACAACTTATGGGGGAGGGAGTGGTCACCTAATACCCAACACTACCCAAATTGCCACATCACCTCTATCCAATAAAACCATCCAACTCAAAACTACTCAATTCTACCATAACACTACCCAAAGTGGAGGGAGTAATACCCAATCCTACCAAATTTCTTTTTTTTTCCATATATTTTTAATACATAAAATCACATACAATATTAAAATAAAAACATAACATTTCATTAAAAATAAAAAATACATTCAACAATGACTTAATAAAAAATTACATAATACCTAAAAAAAAGAAACATTACATAATACTTAAAAAAACTAGATTAAAAAAAAACCACTAATCATCGAGATGCGGCAAGTATTGACGTGCTACGTGCTCCGTGATCCGTGAGATCATATCGAAGACGGTCATGGAGAACTTCGTCTAGTAACTCCGCTACCACACTGTCGTCGAACACTGGCTGAACCGGCTCATCCATTATATGAACCGGTGAGATTGCCATCCCGTCGGCTTTTATAACCATATTGTGCAAAATAATACACGCATGAACCTGATTGGCAATCTTCGCTTTGGTCATAGCTCGGAGAGGTCGATCGAGAATTTTCCATTTTCCTTTGAGAGCACCAAAAGCTCGCTCGACATCCTTTCTCGCCCCCTCTTGTAACTTCTTAAAATTCTTTTCCTTTGGGTCGGTTGGATACGGGTATGCTTTAACAAATGTGGACCACTTAGGATAGATTCCATCTGTCAAATAGTAGCCGCGTTTGTAAAAGCGTCCATTCACGTGGAATGAACTGTTCATCGTCGTTCCATTTCGCTCTGTAAGATACAAGTCAGACTGATTCAATACGTTGATATCGTTGTTTGACCCCGAGGGACCAAAAAAAGCATGCCAAATCCACATATCTTGTGACGCGATGACTTCAAGCATAATAGTGGGAACACCATAGTCACCTCTCGTATATTGCCCTCTCAAACTTCTAGGACAATTCTTCCATTTGACGTGTGTACTGTCGATGCTACCAAGCATCCCAGGGATGTGATGTCTCACTTCATGGGCCTGGAAAATGCGTGCAAGGTCGTGTGCTGTCAGCCTACGTAGGTACTCTCGACCGTACAACTGAATGATGTCCTCACAAAAATAATCAAGACTTTCACGTGACGTTCTTGCAGACATGCATAAATATTCATCATACTCATCGGGGGGATTGCCGGTTGCGAGTTGCCTAACGGCCGATGTGATTTTTTGTTTCGCCGTGAAACTTTTTTCATTCGCGCGTCATAACCTTCTTGAAAATACGGGTATCTCGCTTCAATGTCGCCCACTATTTTCAAAAACATGCTTTTCTCCATTCGAAATTTTTTTTGAAAGTAAACTTCGTTGTACTTTGGTGTTTCAACGAACGAATCATTCTCTAGAGTTTGAAGACCTATTTCCCGATGACGAGCTATGCTACTACGGCTTTGATCGCTAGAGCTTGCCATGTCTTCAAGAAACTGAGCAGCGTGAAGCATAACTTGCATCGAGCTACCCGTAGATAGATCGTCGGACGAAGGCGGAATAACGTATTCGAATTCGGAAGAATCGGAAGACATTTTGATGATAAAAAGGTTGGGATTTTATGAGAATTTGAAAGATGGGTTGTGATGATTTTGTGAAAAATGGGATGTGATTTTAAAATGTGAAGGTGGGGGTTTTTAAAAAGGTGTGAGATTTTTTTTTTTTTTTTTTTTTTTTTATTTCATCCAACTAGCCGTTGGAGGCTATGTATCCGTTGAAAACTCTCGGCTTCCCAACTCGCTCCTATATCCGATTTGCGCTAACCGATTAGGTAGGGGCGGTGTTACCGATCTACCCGATCGGTACCGAACCCCTACCCGAGACCACTCCCTCCCCTCTTATAGATTTGGAACGTACAATCCCAATCTAATTACATTAGCAATATCTCAAGGACTAACAACTTACTAAAGCGAGTCACATTATTAGTTTACCAAACACATCCTTTTTTTAACGGGTATGACAAAGACCTTTTTATGGTTTCAAGTAGTGGCGGATGATGTTTAAAAATGAAAAGTGATCTCCAACGATGCTAACGCTTTACTCTCTAATAGTACTTGTACAAAGGGCATTTTATTTTGCTTACCAAGGGATAAATCCTCACCATCCATCTAGTCTAATCTAAAGGGTGAGGATTAACTTAAGATTTAATACTTAAACCTAAGTCCATGTTTTTTTTATTGTCTTTTTGTCTTTCTTATTTAATCACTTTTTATTTCTTGTCTTTTTTTATTAATTTCCGTTTTTTTTATGAACTAACGTTTTTTTTTAAATTCGCGTTATTCACGTTTTTTTATTCGCGTTGTTTTTTCGCTTTTATACGTTTTCGTCTGTTTTCATACGTTTTCGTTTGTTTTCATACGTTTTCGTCCGTTTTCATCTGTTTCGTCCGTTTTCCAACGTTTTCGTCCATTTTCTTACGTTTTCGCCCGTTTTCGTCCATTTTCATATGTTTTCGTCTATTTTCTTACTTTTTCGTTCGTTTTCGTCCGTTTTCATACGTTTTCGTCCATTTTCATACGTTTTCATCCGTTTTCTTACGTTTTCATGTATTTTTGTCAGTTTTTATACGTTTTCGTCCGTTTTCAGACGTTGTCGTCCGTTTTCAGACGTTTTTGCCAGTTTTTATACGTTTTCATAGGTTTATATACGTTTTAGTCCGTTTTCATACGTTTTCGTCCGTTTTTAGACGTTTACGCCTGTTTTCTTACGTTTTTGTCCGTTTTCATACGTTTTCGTCCGTTTTCTTAGGTTTTCGTTTGTTTTTTTACGTTTTCGTCCGTTTTCATACGCTTTCGTCCATTTTCGTACGTTTTCGTTTGTTTTTTTACGTTTTCATGTACTTTCATCCGTTTCTATACGTTTTCTTCGTTTTCAGACGTTTTCGGCCACTTCTATACGTTTTCATAGGTTTATATACTTTTCGTCCGTTTTTTTACGTTTTCGTCCATTTTTAGACGCTTTCGTCTGTTTTCAGAGGTTTTCGTCCATTTTCATACGTTTTTGACCGTTTTTATACGTTTTCGTCCTTTTTAAGACGTTTTTGTCTGTTTTCATACGTTTTTATACGCTTTTCATTCTATTTTATACGTTTTTTCCGTTTTCATACGTTTTCGTCCGTTTTCATACGTTTTCGTCCGTTTTTTAAAGTTTTTTTTAGTTGTTTTCGTCTATTTTCACACGTTTTCATGCTTATTATTAAACTCTGTTATATTACATGTCTAATATCAATTTTGATATTTTATAAGAAAAAGTTAACGTCTAATATCACTTGTGATATTTCATAAACAAACAAGTATGTTTTTTTAACCTTTAATATCACCTGAGATATTTCATTGCTCTGTATAGTTTTATATATTATCACCTATGTGTTTTCTAATATTTTTATAATTTTCAGTTACATGATAGTTTTTGTACCTTTCATCGCAATTAACAAGCGTATATTTTTTTAATGCAACCAGTGTTATCTATCACTTGTGATATTATACTCTTAGTAAAAATAAAATGGTTAAAGTCTCTTTAGGTGAATTCTTATTTTGTTCAAAAAAATGCTAATTTAATGCAACACTTGTGTTAGGAATTGGAAAATTTCTTAGTGAAGAGTCGGTCACCCCAAATGTTATCTAGCATATGTTAGCTCGTAGATTTGTCGTTAGTTACGTTATTTATTGTTTTATTAGTTAGTCAGTAGCGTAAAATAGTTTAGTGCAACACCGTGGAGGAAGGACGGGTCTTTACCCACTGTATCCCTGATCCACAGGCCGGTAGGAGGTCGAGTATTTGTAACTATAAATACCCCTTCCATCCATGGAAGGGGTGGTGCTTCATAATCTAATACTCTACAATTTGTGTAACTCTCTAGCAAGAACACCCTCTCTCTCTCTCTACTTTCTCTCTCTAAAATGGAAAACATGTATTTTGATCTCCCAAGACCACCCGAATCATCTAACACAATAAAAATAACGATCCTTCAATTGGTACCAGAGCCATGGTTATTGTGTTATCTTTGATTTGTGTGGTCCGTACCAAGGTTGTTTGTGGTTTTTGGTTCACGTTTGTATTGTACTCTTTTGGTTGGAAAAGGTGTTAAGCAGTTTATTTTTGTTAAATGATTATTTCGTTTTATTTGGTTGGAATATATTTATACAGTTTATACATATTGGTCAAAATATATAAAATTGTCAAGTGGTTTTTTTTTCCTGATATCTGTTTTGCGTCCTTTGTCCAATATCTGTTTTGCGTCCTTTGTCCAAACAAACAGGTTCTTTTGTGACAATTGTTTTGTACCGATGTTTATCTGTGTAATATATTCGTGGGTCAATCTGGTCTATTTTTTTGGTCATACAGTCATAAGAAGCAGTCTTTATGATGTGTTTCTGGGTAAATATGAAGTTGGTCGAAAATGGTCGAAAAAAACTCATCGGAAAAAGCTTATGTTCATCCTAGCGAGTTGGCTATTGAGTCACTTGCTGTCGTGGCGAGTTAGCCTAGCGACTTAGCCGTGGCGAGTTAGCCTGGCGTCTTGGCCGTGGCGAGTTAGCCTAGCGACTTGGCCGTGGCGAGTTAGCCTAGCGACTTGGCCGTGGCGAGTTAGCCTAGCGACTTGGCCGTGGCGACTTAGCCGTGGCGACTTAGTCGTGGCGAATTGACAGAAAGGTAGAAGAAGAATGAACATGACCACAACAACAAAATACCATTTACAAAATGTCATTCGACCACAAACAATATACCATCTTGACCTCTATTTCTTAATACATCATTGGTCCATGTTGACTTAAGTTTTACCAACAAAAACCACATACCATGACTCGACTTAAGTATCATTTCTTCAACTGTCCAAGATTTAATAAAAAACGGAAATCAAAAGGACAAGCAGTATCACTCTCCCCTGAGAAGACCAATTTTAATCCTAGTTTACCCTAACTCCCTTCCATCACTCGTACGCCAACAAACTACTCTGTACACATCATACGACTCGAAATTATTAAATAAATAATGGAATGAACAATTAATCTCAGATTATTTCGTGATTATACAAAGATAAATCAGACCTTGAAGGTCCTTATCACGAAATGGTTCATCACGGATTTTATTTGAAGCCTTGCTTCATTTTTGATTATCCGAACATTAATGAATTAGAGCAATAACAAGATTGTTATTCTCCTTTTTCTTGGTTCGTTATCATAACATGAAGTCACAACAATAATACCTACCTGCGACCATTGAATGATCTTGAAGTTAATTCTTTGTTTCTTGGAGCAGTAGTTCAAGGGATTTAAAAGCTTGTGATTAAGATTAATGTTTCATTGATCTAAGACGGTGGAGAATGATATTCGTTGGTGTTGTGATATCAATGGAGATTAATCGATTTAAGTTGTGATAAGATGAGATCTGTGTTGAAGAAGTAGTTAGGAGTGAGTCTGAATTTTTTTTGTTGCTGCGTATGTTAATGGGGGCGGATAAGAGAGTAATTAGGGTTTTTATGTGTAATATCTAGGGTTGTGAAAGGTAAAGTGTGTGTGATATTGTGCATTTATAATCCGAGTAATTAGGGGTGCTTTTAATGGGTTCGGGTATTTCGTCTAAGTGGGCCGGATATATATGTAAGATTGATCATGGGCCTTATTGTGATTATTTTCTTGGTACACATTCACATGAATCTTGGGCGTTGGAGTGATATGAAGAATTCATTTTGTAGTTTGATTTGGTCGTATGAATTAATATGATTTGAATCAAGTGCATGCTACCGTGAGAAGTAAGTTGATTTGAGTTTCACTTGGATCATGTGTTTGTTATGATCATGGGCAGCATACCGGAATATGAACATAATTGGACATGAGACTTTTAAAGCCTAATGTGATCGGATGGGATAAATGATTTCAAGAGACCATGTGATACGGATTATGTGCTAACTTTTGGGCCTCGATGTTAATTGTTTGAATCGGACTCACTTACTCATACTCTTTATGATAAAGAATGGTGTGTAATGGGCCTTATAATTTGAACATACTTCATGAGTTGGTGCCACAACTATGGATTTTAAGAAGACCTGATTTTTAAGAGAAATTTATTCCAAATGGGCTTTTAATTCGTGTGTAAGTCTTGTATGACAATGAGAATTATGGTATGAGGTTTATGAGATCTGAAGTACATGAGATTTGTCGATGAGATTTGAAGATGTGACTTGGTATGATGCTGAGGTTTGTGGAAATTTTGTAATTGTTATGTCATGCGGGTTGATACTTTGGTTTATGCATTTTCACGGAAGATATTTTGTCACTGCTTGAACTGATATTGGAACTAGGTTGACTATGGGTTGTTTGTACGATATTTCTTATTTGGATTTGAAGTGAGATTTTCCGGGCGCGTTTACTTATTTTCGTCTTCTTTCTTTCTACCCTTCCGCGAAGATGACTTGTTTGGGCATTTATAGAGTGTGATAAAGACTTGGCTATTTAGGTACGGTTGTGATTCATTCTCGGTTAACCCACAACGTAACTTTCACTTCGGTGTCTCACGCAGTTGAGGATACGTCAAGAGGTTTTGTACATTGGGTACACCGTTTCTTCTTCACAAGGATTTGTACAAGGTTAAGTAACAAATCTGGGAAATTCTACTTCATGATCAAGTTTGGTATATCGGGTTTACTTCTCCATGTGGTCATTACAATAACCGACAGATTGCGTGATTGATGTGTTTTCCAAAGTGTTGATTGGATGGTTGATGACGTTGATGATGATTGGATAATGGACCGTTGATGAACCGCTGCATGTTCTCCTAAAACAGATATTCACCGAAACCAAAGTTGTCATTACACATTCAAGCTGACATTGTTTACGGTTTTGTCTTGATTTTGTAAAATCCCGCGAAAGAACCTATTTCTCGGTTTAAATCATAGACTTGTAAAATCCCGTGACAATGGAAACATCCTGGTAATAGTAAAGTGCATTTCCGGATCTATCTTACGGTTTGTTCTTGGTTTTGTAAAATCCCGCGAAAGAAACTATTTCTCGGTTTAAACTATAGAATTGTAAAATCCCGTGATGATGGAACCATCTTGGAGAAAGGAAAGCGTATTTCGGGGTCTTCTGATGCTGGTGTTACGGTTTCTGTTTCGAAGAAGGGATAAAAGGGTGTGCTTCATGAATTGGGTGTGTGTTTGGGTCGTCTTCATGGCAGTTTGGTTACTACATGGTTTTACGGGGTTATGTGCTTTTAACCATGGTCGGGATGAAACCATTATCAGAGTTCACTTAAAACGTTAAAGGAGGCTAGACTTGAGCAGTTATCTAGAAGATGTGACAACGGGGTTAATTCACTATTATTTATTTGAGGTTGAAGTAAAATATCACGGGCGAGTGTACTTAGTATCTGAAGGTATCGGGGATGGATGGATGAAGATTCTTCAGGATCCTTGTTCGAACTTATTTTCAAAAACAAAGACTTGGAAATCTAGTTATTGTTGAGTGACTTTTACCTTTTCTGTTACCACTTGGGGGAATTGGGCTCTTATCACCTCAAAATAACTATCACTTTAAGGAGTTACGTTGTAGTGCTCAGTGTCACATTCAATTGTGGATTTTCAAGAGGTAATGTATGTCTATTACTTGATGGTTGGTTGGTTGAAGAGTATAGAGTACTTAAGAGATTCAATGGAGCATGAATTCTCGGCACTGCTCTTTGTTACATATGTGCAAGTTTAAGCCACGAGTTCGGGTTAGTTTACTTCAGGGTCAAATTTATCATATTGGGTTTTCTTCATCAGCTGTCACGACAAATAGCCCACTGAATGATAATGGGGTTGATTACATGTTTTGCTAAGAGAGCAGAAAAGAGAGAGATAATGACGTCTGTTCACTTCAGTTCAGGCCTCGTACTCTAAAGAAAAGAAAAGTGTACGTTTCAGTGCGCTTTATCTTTGAAAGAAGAGAAATCTTCTTATGACGTATGAACACAACAGTTCATGCCTCGTTCTCCAAAGAAAAGAAAAGTGTACGTGTCAGTGCACTTTATCTTCTGAAGAAGAGAAATCTTCTTATTATGACCATTCTCATCAACATGCTTCATACTTTTTCCATGCGCTTCAGTCATCAAGTGAACCGGGCTACCACTGATTGTTTTCTCATTCCACTTGCTCGATTATAATGAAGATGGCGACATCACGTGCTTATTTTGCGGGAGAGAAGTGTGAATAGAACATTCGGATGATTTTCACTTATTTAGTCAAGAATGGCATCTCCGTATGCAATTCTTGAGGGGGAGAAGAAGTGTGAATTTTTTGCATTGTTGATTGATATTTGAGAATTTAAATGGTCATACGGCTCTAAACTCATGTAAGAACCGAACTTCTTTTTATCGGGTCATCTTCACATGGAGTTGTTCTTCTAAGAGCCGTTGGTTGACATCTTCACTCGGATTGATGAGTTTATCAACAAAGTGCTTCCGGTTAATGCCTCACGTATACATCAACATGATGATTCCGAACAATCTCTCTGTTCTTGTTTGATGTGATTGGTAGTTTGGTGTTACCATCTTGTGTGTTCGTTGCGGCCTGATTGTTTATTTCCTTGATGAACATCTTTCTGTTCTTGTTTGATTGGGAGGGATTTTAGTTAAGGGGATTTGCAAGATGTAAGTTAATTGGGATGCTTTTTGGTGGGATGCTTTTTGGTATGAGTTGAAGATGTTAACTATCTATTCCCCAACTGCACAATCTTGAAGAAGGTCGAGTCTACAGTCTGTTCTACATTTTCTGCTACATGTTAGAAGACTAAAGACGAGTTGCATTTAACGATCTAAAGACTTCTTCTTAATATGGGCATTTATCAAACAGATTGTCGGTTTAGGGGAGAGCACTAATTGGGAGTGTGTTATAAGTCAGATTCAATCCCCAATTAGACTTGCTCATATTCGTTAGCAGTGACTCCTCTAGACGTTGTTATTGACTATTTCGTTTTGGACATCTGACTCATGTTGATTACTTCGGAGTTAATCATTTATCACTTATTTGAGATTGAAGTTGACTTTCACAAAGGCGTGTTCTTATTCGATAACTTGCTCGGGCTTAAGAATTTGAGTTGAAGACTTGGTTTATCTAGTTACCAGCAGTCGAGGTGGATGGTTGAAGACCTGGTTAACTATCACAATTAGGAGTTACTTTGTTTTACTCAGTGTCACACGCATATGACGGTGTGGATAATCGCAAGAGGTGTTAATGTCTCATACTTTGTTTGGGTAGTGAGTACTTAGAGATTTGCTTGAAGCATAAATTCTCTACACCGTTCTTCCATCATTAGGTGCAAGCTTAAGATACAAATGTGGGGAAGTTGACTTCAGTTTCAAGTATGGTATAGCGGGTTTTCTTCTTCAGTGGTCACAACAATTTGTCTACAGAAGGGTTGATATAAATTGTCAGAGAGAGTCTTCAGCAAGTTGATTCTCACAAAGACTTCAAACGATCTTCTCAACAAATTTCAAGTATTTGGGCATTCAAAGAGTTGCTGATTCTGAATCATCAAAACCAGAAACGGGGAAGGAGACTCACATCTAAACACAAAGCGAGTAAACTTGATGAACTTAATTCTTCTAAGTGATTGAAGATATCCCGGGAAGACAAATGTTATTACCGCAGAGAAACTCAAGGTTTTACTCATCAAGGCTTTTTTGTGTTAGTATTCCAACTACGTGGGGGAAGTGATGTTAGAGAAAGTTTCTGAAGATAACAGAGGTACACTAGTATGTGGTGATTTCGATGGTGTCTCAATGATCAGGGGAGTGAGATTGTGAACATTGGGGATGCTCAGCTGTTTCACTTGAGTGCTTAATCAGTGATTCAGAGATATAATCACTTATTCCGGAGTTGACATCCGCAGAGATTGTCATCCGCAGAGATAATCAGTGACTTGGCCTGCTTCTTCAATGTTATCAGTTATTCATTCCTTGTGTATTGGTATACTTCGGATACTTGAGCTTCATACACATTCATCAGGGACGAAAGATGTGAAGATAGGGGAGGTGTTCTACATTACCCTCTTGATGTGTATTCGGGAGAGTTCTTGGATATTGGTGTACTTCGGGTTCTTGAGCTTCATACACGTTCATCAGGGAAGAAAAATGTGAACATGGGAAGGTGTTCTTCATTCCCCTCATGAAGTGTATTTGGGAGAGTTCTAGAGCATTATACAAAGAGGCTGACTGCAACAATTCAACTACTTGGGGGAATTGCTCTCTTGACACCTTTTGGAATGGATCGCTTCAGACTTCAGTGGTTATGAAATTTGAGAAGATTATTTTATGTGTGAGATGATACGTTGCTGTTCTTCTATTGGATGATATAACCTCTAACGGAGAATCTCGATCATCGGTCTTAAATGGAGCAGCGGGATTTATGATTATGGTGTGCATCTCTGTGCACCTGGCTAAGGCAAGCTTGAAATATAGCTTCGAATCTGCTCAACATAAGGATTTTCGGTTTGGGGGGAAGCTGCCAAAGTCTCACTTTCAAGTGGCTCAATTTCTCTCTTCGATTCAAGAGTCTTGGAAGCTTTGGTGGTGAAAGTTTTAGGGATGATGACTTCTATCTTCTTCAACGGGGCTGTTCGATATCCTTATCTCGGTACTCGTATCATCATCTTCTTTAACTATATCATCTACTCTATCTTTGTATATATTTATCTGAAAAACCAAATACAAAAATATAAAACCAGCAAAACAAAATAGAAAAATATAAAACCAAGAAAAAGAAAATAGAAAAATATAAAACCAACAAAAACCCATAAAAATCAGAAAATTTGAAAAAATTCCAAAAATATGTTTTCCCTAGACATGTCTTCTGGTATCGATAACATCTACGGTCTTAGAAATGTCATTCAATAATGGCACGGGACCATAGATGAAGTTCGAGCAGGAGGTGTAAATATTCTTTCTTAAACATGTCTCAAAATATGGCTTACAGTCATTTCAGACTGTAACCCGGGCTTCAAAAAAAAAAATGGCTTGCAGTTACTTCAGACTGTGACCCGTGCTCAAACTATGGTTTGCTATTATTTCTGATAGCAACCCGCTCTTCAAGGAAGGAAAGTGCTACGCTTTAACGATTTTCACAATTTTCGTGCACTTATCCTAAAACTAATTGAGGAAAGTATGTCGAAGGACTGCTGTTCCTACACAAATGTTTTTCCGTCTAAAATTCTTCAGAAAAATATTTGTTGTATTTCAAAATGGTGGTAAAATGAGTTGCTTGGAAAATCAATCAGATTCAGAGTTTTCGTATTAATTTGCAAACTCAATCAATGACTTCAGCACTTTTAAACTTTTCACAAATTGAGTCATTGATTGAGGGGGAAAATGTTTTCAAATTTATATCATCTAACGGACTTTCTTAATTATCCTACGTGCTTATCTGAAAAAATATAATTGCCTATGTTGAAGGACTAGGTTTCTAGGATATGATTGTTAGGTTTAGATGATTAGAGTTTGAGAAACACATTATACCCATACCTTACATGATCTGATTGATATGTTGGATTGACTTTTATTAGTCGATTGTTGTTTGGGTGTTGTCGACCACCATATATTTGTATGTGTGTTCACTAACGTATGCAGGTATATTGGTATATAATAATGTTCCCGATCCGGATCCCACAATTGAAGATGATTGGATGCCGAAAGGAAAGGGTAACTATTTCTTGGGTTGACAAATGAAGAAACAGAGCTTAATTGGACTTCTATGGAGAGTTGGCATAAATGCAACGTAAGAGGTCTCACTGCATCAGCAGATGGTTTTCTTCTAAGTGATTGAAGAAACGGAGCTTAATTGGACCTCAGTTGGCATTCAAAATGCAACATAAGAAGAAGTCTCACTGCATATGCAGACGGTTTTTCTTCAAAGCCCTACAGCAACAACAGAAGCTTCTCAACCACCTAACGTATCTTTGTGCAGGATACTAATTTTATACAATTTTTGAATAAATTTGAATAAATTGTTTTGAAAATGGAATATATTGTTTTGAAAATATATTGGACTAAATTTTGAAAATCACCGGACTTCATGTTATCAAAACCTAAGTCACTCAATTATTGACTTCTGTCATGGATTGAGGGGGAGAGTGATTTAATTTAAAATATTTTCAATCAATATTGCTTCATAAAAGTCCGGATTGTACAATATAAGTGGTGATCTAAAGATTTAATGTTATGTCATGGTATGATTTTTTTAGAATCAAGGTCTTTCAAAATGAAATTTTTTCTGTTCTTGTTTGATTGTGAAATTGTTTTATTTTACTTAAAGATCTCTTAAAAACTATCATACCTGACACTAACAATCTTTAATGTCTAAATGGTCCGTATCTGTCATCTTTCAAAATTGAATCTTGCCACGTCTTTCCCCAAATTTTTCTAAATGATTTAAATCAGTTGGGATCACAAATCTCAAATGGTTTGATATTTCTGATCGGGGTAGAGATCGTGTTTTAAATCTCAAATCTGTTTTAAATGGAATTGGTTTTAGTCCTTTAAAGGCACTCCTGCCTCCATGTGCCAAACGATTTCAATATACATAATGCACATGTTGAGGAGGAGGATTTATCCAAAAACCAGATGAGTATTTAAACAAGGCCACATTTTCTCCCATGTTTTCTAAACCTTATTAAATCACTTGGGATCCAAAATCTCAAAGGGTTTGATATTTTTGATCGGGGGAGAATTTGTGATTTAATAATGAAATTTGATAAAAGTTGATCGTTTTGATTCAGTTGTGCAGGCTGCTCTCTCATATGTGCTAAACGCTTTCGAATCTCGAAGCACATATTGAGGGGGAGCAAAACCATCGAGGTACAAAAGTTTTTTTAAAAGAGATTCATAAAGTACCTTGATTGAGTTTTAAATGGTTTCTTAATGGCTTATGTGTTCGTGGATGTGCTTCAAAAGAACTCTTGCCTCTATGTGATAAAAATGATTTCACTTATCCTATGCACATATTGAGGGGGAGAATTTTACCATGAAAATCAAATGGCTTTTTCGTATGAAAATTGTGATCAAAGAAAATATTACAAAGTCCTCTTGCCTCCATGTGGCAAACAATTTCTAAATCACACGCACATGTTGAGGGGGAGGTTTTCTAAATGATCAAAACTATTAAGGTACAAAATGCTTTGATCTCGTATCACAAGTACCTTGATTGTTTTTCCAAATGATTTTTCAATTGGTTTTAAGGAAGAATGAATTGTACCAAAAGACCGACCATTTTACTTTATGTATGGAGTTATAAGGATGGTGAGGTTAGGTATTTGTTCCCACGATCCGCCAGAGCCGGAGGGATCTACCCAGGGACAATCCACTAGATAGTGTAGAGTCCTTAGGTATATTGAAAAAAGGAGAAAAATGAGAAATGGGAAGAGTGCGGACTGAGGCAGAGCTAGTACTGGAATAAACCCAACAAGGTTCTAGTAATGAAGTCTCGGTAAGCACTGAAGGGGTTGAAGAATGAAAAAGAAATGAATGAGAAAAGGGTGAAAAGAAATAGCCCTCCATCAATTCAACCTTAGGGCAGAAACCGGGTTCAATTCATATGCTACTGGTTGTTACTAAGGTAACACTGGTATTGAAGACAAGACGTCATGGACCCAGTGACGCACTGCACTAAACTTCCCAAACCACTCAAGTTCCTCTTAAAAGGGCTTGTTTCATTCTCACGGGGAACCGACATAATCTATCGACTTTCTCTTAGAGATGGTTGATATTGAAGTAGGAGACCCTCTCCCTAGTCTCCGGCACAGGAACCAAAAATGCACTATTGAGTCTAGAGCCAAGAGATCATTCACAATATCTCGTTAGGACACTAAATTCTTGTAGACTTGCTTTTTCACACAATGTGGTAAGTAAGTATATATTAAGAGTCCTACGCATTATCCTTGTGGTATTGCCAGAACATCTGAGTGATATGAAAATATTCACGATGAAGATGGAAATCCTTCTAGAGCCAACTTCAAACAAGCTCTTGGTGGGTGACATGTGAGATCTTCTCGTAAGATCAAACTTGTGACAACTGGATAGAAACAATGGGGCGATTCAGTCTTGAATCAACCTTGGTCCAGGAATGGAATTGACGAATACTTTTGGAAAAACCGTTCGATGTGCAAATCTTCTTTTCTCTAGCACGTCGAATGTGTACTTATGTTTTCTAATTGAAAAGGTATCTCTGATTGAAAAATACTTTTAGAAAAACCGTTCGATGTGCGAATCTCTTCTTTTCGCTAGCACGTCGAATGTGTACTCATTCTCTAATACAAAAAGTATTTTGATTGAAAATTGATCTTTCTCATAAAACCTTCGTTGTATTGCAAAACTCTTTATTCTAAGCAATACGCGATTGTTTTCAAATCAATTTTTCATCAATCAGTGAATCTCAATTCGCTGGTTCACTCACTCCGTGTTGTCTTCTTTGAGACGTTCCGGTTTGAGAACAGCTAGAACAGCTGCGAAACCCTGTCAAGGAGATTCTTAGGAATCCTACCTGATCACAGGCAGTATTTATACTGATCAACGGGGAACCGTGGGCCGTGTACCTCAATTCAGCGAAAGTGATCAAAGACACTTTCGTGTGTTTTATTGCTAACTGTTGTTTGCAGGTACATTTGGACGGTTGCAGCTGATCAGAATTGAGGAGTCAATCCAAAGCCGCATGCTCACAACTTCCACACTTAATTTGAAGAAATCATGACTGGTGCATATCTACATAACCTGGCTCTGATATTTCATTCTATGCTTATGCTTCGCTGCTACAAATATCATGAACCAGTAAGGCTTCCGCTACTCTGATGGAAAGATGTCATGATTCAAAAGTGTGAGCATGTCGGTCCGAAAGTCACAACTTCACATGATGGCAACACAATAAAGGGTGATCCAGAGATTTACTGTGGCTGATGATCTCAAAGAAAGCTCAAAGATCATCAAGATGTGGATCAGTTCAAAGACCTCCACTCAAAGTACAAAACTATGCGGACTTTGAAGTTGCACTACAAAAGCACAAAGATTGCGGAAATGAAGAATTCAAGTCTACGAGCTCAAGAACAATGTCAAGAATAGAATGCTAGGATACGAAATGTAAAACATGGGGTGACCTCCCTTAGGGGGAGATTGTTAGGAATTGGAAAATTTCTTAGTGAAGAGTCGGTCACCCCAAATGTTATCTAGCATATGTTAGCTCGTAGATTTGTCGTTAGTTACGTTATTTATTGTTTTATTAGTTAGTCAGTAGCGTAAAATAGTTTAGTGCAACACCGTGGAGGAAGGACGGGTCTTTACCCACTGTATCCCTGATCCACAGGCCGGTAGGAGGTCGAGTATTTGTAACTATAAATACCCCTTCCATCCATGGAAGGGGTGGTGCTTCATAATCTAATACCCTACAATTTGTGTAACTCTCTAGCAAGAACACCCTCTCTCTCTCTCTACTTTCTCTCTCTAAAATGGAAAACATGTATTTTGATCTCCCAAGACCACCCGAATCATCTAACACAATAAAAATAACGATCCTTCAATTTGTTTGATTTTGAGAATATGTCAAGTCTCTATTTTCATAGTTTGCTTCATTTTTATTCATTTTGATAGTTTTAAGTGGCACTTATTTATCTCTTGTGATATAACACTGTAAGGAAGATGAAGATTATTACATTCTTCATCATTTATGTGTTATTAGTTGTGATACTCAAATAAGAATGTGAAATATTACATTCTTACCAAATGTGATAATAATTTAGTATTTTACCAAGTATACATGAAAGAAATAATAATAAACATCACTTATTATATTACTGTGATGATTCTGTTCATTTTTTTATTTGTGTTTTTGAAAATATTTAGGAAGATTTTTGTGTTTTATGATAATATGAAATATTAAAAAAGGTGTTTAACTGAAAACAAGAGATGTTATGATACTTTGGTTAGACTTGTGGTGGATTTTTCTTTTTAATAGATATATTGTGCATGTTTCGATAGGTTTTATAGATGGATTTAAAAATATATATCGTTGAATCAACAAACTAAAGAAGTTATGGTTGAAGAAAGCACACATCTTTATAAATAAACTGAGCAAGCTCAAACACATGTGATATCACACATGATATCACAGGTGATATCACCTCGCTTGTGATATCACAAGTGATATAAAATATGATATCACACATGCTACCACCGGTGATATCACACATGATATCACAGGTGATATCAACGGTGTTATCACACATGATATCACGTGTGATATCATGTGATATTACAAGTGAGGTGATATCACCTTTGATATCATGTGTGATATCACAGGTGTTTGAGCTTCCTTAGTTTGTTTATAAAGATGTGTGCTTTCTTTAACCATAGCTTCTTTAGTTTGCTGATTCAACCATAGATATTTTCAAATCCCGCTATAAAACCTATCGAAACATGCACAATGTATCCATTAAATAGAAAAATCCACCACAAATTTAACAAAAATATCATAACATATCTTGTTTTCAGTTGAAAAACTTTTCTAATATTTCATAATATCATAAAACAAAAAAATCTCCCTAAATATTTTCAAAAACACAAATAAAAATAATAATAATAAAAAATCATCAGAATCATCACATTCTTAGTTGAGTATCACAACTGATAACACATACATGATAAAGAATGTAATACTCTTCATCTTTCTTACAGTGTTATATCACAAGAGATAAATAAGTGTCACTTACAAATATCAAAATGAAAACATCTGGAAAACGGACAAAAACGTATAAAAACGAATGAAAAACGTATAAAAATGTATGAAAACGGACAAAAACATCAGAAAACGGACAAAAACGTCTGAAAACAGACGAAAACGTCTAAAAATGGAAGAAAACGTAAAAAACGGATGAAAACGGACGAAAATACATGCAAACATAAAAATAAATACAGACGAAAACGTCTAAAAACAGACGAAAATACATGAAAACCTAAAAATAACAGACGAAAACGTATGAAAACCGACGAAAACTTATGAAAACGAACGAAAACGTAAGAAAACGGGCGAAAACGTCTAAAAATGGAAGAAAATATAAAAACCGGACGAAAACATATGAAAACGGACGAAATCGTATATAAACCTATGAAAACGGATTAAAACGTATAAAAACGGACGGAAACGTATAAAAAAGACGAAAAACATGAAAACATAAAAAACAGACGAAAACGTATGAAAATGGATGAAAACGTATGAAAACGGTAAAAAACGGGCGAAAACGTAAGAAAATGAAGGAAAACGTTGGAAAACGGACGAAAACGTATAAAAACGGACGAAAAAGACGGAAACGTAAAAAAACGGACGAAAACATATGAAAATGAACGAAAACGGGCGAAAACGTAAGAAAATGGAGGAAAACGTTGGAAAACGGACGAAACAGATGAAAACGGACGAAAACGTATGAAAACAGACGAAAACGTATGAAAGCGAAAAAAAAAAAACGCTAATAAAAAAACGCGAATAACGCGAATTAAAAAAAAAAGTTAATTTATAAAAAACGGGAATTAATGAAAAATAAATAAAATAAAAATAAAACAAAAAAAAAGGGAATAAAAAAGGAAGACAAAAAGACAAGGAAAAAAATATGAACTTAGGTTTAAGTATTAAATCTTAGGTTAATCCTCATCATTAGATTAAAGGTTTAAGTATTAAATCTTAAATTAATCTCCACAATTAGATTAAAGTAAATCGATGATGGAGATTTGTCTATTGATAAACACCAAAATAAGAGTAAACAAAAGAAAATTTCTACTTAATGATTTACATCTTTAGTAATTGATTTAAAATGATAATTTTTTATCCGTTAGACAATTATTTTAAAACGAAATGAATATATAAGTAAGGGGCCGTTTCTTTTTTTCCTTCACTAACAAACACATGGGTCCCACATCTGTTGCTTCCTCTTAGAGCACTGGGTACAGTGGTGCCAAAGTGTGGTGCCAAGCTCGTGCCAAACTGCCACGTCAGCAGTTTTTGAGTTTGGCACCAGAAACTGTTTGGCACCACATTTCTGGGGTATCCGTTGGCACCAGAATTTCTGGTGCACTCAATTTTTTTATTTTTTATTTTTTTATAAAATTTAAAAACAATATATCCTAAAATTACTTTATTCATAAAAAAAAACATTACAAGAAATAAAAAAAACAATAAACTTAAAAAAAAACATAACATAATTATTCTTGTGAATATTTTGCCCGGATCCGTGCTTGTTGGGCCCTCACGATTGACGCGTTCATCGGATCGAGCGTGCTTGTGTCCATAGATAGCACCCGCATATCTTCGGCTATCCTTTGAGTTTCGATTAAATCGACCCTCGCTCGAGACTCCCGCTCAAGAACATCTTGCTTCATTTTTCGCTCCAACTCGTATTGTTTTTCCATCATTTGTGAAAACATTTCCGGGTTTGAACCGGAACTTGCGGTCGAGTTAGACGAACGTTGGCTCTTTGCGATCCGGTACACCCCGTCCGGCCTTGGCAATGCGTCGGGTCCAAAATGCTCGGGATCCTCTTCCGTAACCCGAAGACGATTACGTCTTGCATTTGTTGAGTCCGGATTTTTCCACTTATGCTTGTCCTTCAAAAACTTCCAAGCCGACGAATGTTTAAAATCGCCATGATATCGTTTGTACAAAGTGTGGCAACGTTCCATGAAATCCATATCGTTCTCCCCACTCATAACAGCCGTTTCATTCACAATCGAATTAAACTTCCCGACACAACGATTCATCAGAGTCCACTTTCCGGTAAGCATGTTCTTGGTACGAGTTACAAACTTTTGTTTTTTTGCTTCCTTGTTGTAAGCTTCCAAAACTTTATACCAAAACGTTTCATTACCTTGATCCGCACCGACTTTTGGATCCTCGGATACTTCAATGTAAGTTTGCGCCAAAAGTAGTTCTTCTTGGTCGGTCCATGCGTTACGCGATCGTTGCTGGGTCTCGGCTTCCTCTTCGGTTGTTGGTTGCTTTTTTTTCGTTTTCTTTGCCTTCGCCGGTTCCTTCATTTTTGTTTTTTTGGACGTGGGGGTCGGGATGACCGCTTCCTCTTCGGATTCGGATTCGTCAACAAGGTGGAACGATTGGTGGGACGATCTTGGTTGTGATTCGTTTTGTTGTTGTTGTTGTTGCATTTTCCATTGAGAAAACAAAGCGTATTCGTCGGGATTGACGCATGAGTTTTGTTGAGAAAACGAAGGAAAGTATTGTTGTTGGGTGTTCGGATTCGGATTCGAAGACGAACCGATCATTTGGTTCGATGGATCGTTAAGCATTCGATTGATCCAAGGGGTGTTGTTGGGATTCATTTTCTTGAAAAAATATTGAAGTTGAGATGTATTTGAAGTGTGTGTGAAGTCGTATAAGTGATAAGGTTTATATAGGATTTGAAAGTAGGTAAAAGTGGTAAAAAAGAGGTCAAAATTTCAAAAAAACCAAAAACTAGCCGTTTGGTTTAAATTCCAACGGCTATTTTTTTTTTTTTAAAAAAAGAAAAAAAAAAAGAAAAAAAAAACTTGGCTGTTAGTTTTGGCGCGAGGGACTTTGGCGCGACAGGGGTATCGGTGCGCCAAGCTTGGCGTCGCGCCAAACTCGTTGGCACCAAGTTTGGCACCACCGTACCTCCTGCTCTTAATGGGGAGAAGCTCATATTTTTAACCCACTAGATATAGATGATTTAGTGGAAATGAGTAGGCCCCACCACAAAAAGAAATAATAAATTATGTTTTATGGGTCCATTTCCTTAACTAACAAAAAAAAGAAACATTTGTCACTCTTTACTAAACTACAATTTCCTCCTATGACACTCCACAATATTCAAAAGACCATCATTCAACTTTACATAAAATAATTATTCCCACATGAAAATTCCACAGTTTTTTTATATAAATAACCCACAAACCATTTTCCCGATCTTTGACTTATCAAAACACTCCCTTTGAATCACACCACCATGACCACCACCACACCACCGTCGGCCGTCCAGATCAACCACCACCGCCGCCTCCCTGACTTTCTCCAAAGTGTCAATCTCAAGTATGTAAAACTGGGTTATCATTACTTAATCTCACATTTATTGACCTTATGTTTAATCCCTTTAATGATCATTATATTAATCCAAGCATCCCAAACAAACCCAAATGATATAAAAACATTATGGGTCCATTTGCAATACAATCTTATCACTGTTGTAATATGTTCTATTGTCTTGGTTTTTGGATCCACTTTTTATATCATGACTAGGCCTAACCCTGTTTATTTAGTCGATTACGCGTGTTATCGCGCACCCGATGACCTTAAAGCCCCTTATGAGAGGTTTATGAAACATTCCAGGTTGACTGGTGATTTTGATGAGTCTAGTCTAGAGTTTCAAAGGAAAATATTGGAGAGATCTGGTTTAGGACAAGAAACTTATGTCCCCGAGGCAATGCATTCTATTCCCCCGCGGCCCAGTATGGCGGCTGCGAGGGAAGAAGCCGAATTAGTTATGTATGGGGCGTTGGATAAGTTGTTTGGGAGTACGGGTGTTAAGGCTAAGGATGTGGGGATTCTTGTTGTGAATTGTAGTTTGTTTAATCCTACGCCGTCTTTGAGTTCTATGATAGTGAATAAGTATAAGTTAAGAGGGAATATTAAGAGTTTTAACTTGGGTGGGATGGGGTGTAGTGCGGGTGTGATTGCTATTGATTTGGCCAAGGATATGTTGCAAGTGCATAGGAAGACTTACGCGGTTGTGGTGAGTACGGAGAATATTACTCAAAACTGGTATTTTGGGAATAAGAAGAGTATGTTGATACCGAATTGTTTGTTTAGAGTTGGAGGGAGTGCGGTTTTGTTGTCGAATAAAGGAGCGGATAGATCACGTGCTAAGTATAAGTTAGTTCATGTTGTGAGGACTCATCGTGGGGCGGATGAGAAAGCGTTTAGGTGTGTGTATCAAGAGCAGGATGATAACGGGAAGACGGGTGTTTCTTTGTCTAAAGATTTGATGGCCATTGCTGGTGGTGCGTTAAAAACTAATATTACGACGTTGGGTCCGCTTGTGCTTCCCATTAGTGAACAGCTTTTGTTCTTTTGTACTTTGATTGCAAAGAAGTTGTTTAATGATAAGGTTAAGCCTTATATTCCTGATTTTAAGTTGGCGTTTGAACATTTTTGTATTCACGCTGGTGGCAGAGCGGTTATTGATGAGCTTGAGAAGAATTTGCAGTTGTTGCCAATGCATGTTGAGGCGTCAAGAATGACACTTCATAGATTTGGGAACACTTCTTCGAGTTCTATCTGGTATGAGTTGGCTTATATTGAAGGAAAAGGGAGGATAAGAAAGGGTCATAGAGTGTGGCAGATTGCATTTGGGAGTGGTTTTAAATGTAATAGTGCGGTTTGGAAGGCTCTAAGGAATGTAAAACCGGCTGCTCATAGTCCTTGGGCTGATTGTATCGACAAGTATCCAGTTGAAATAGTGTCATAACACAAGAAGCTACACGGGTTATTATTAGAGGTATGCCTTCTACTGGCATATTTAGCTCCCATTTTTCGTTCATTGTACTGATTTTGATCATTGAAGTTATATCTGTTATCTATTTGTTCATGTTTATTTGGATAATCTTTACGCTTACTAGATTCGTATCTGCAAAACAGTTAAAACCATTACTACGCATTTTGTTCAGGGAGGCTTTGAGTCTATTATACCGTACTTAGTTGATTATATATAGTGGATGTTTTATTATATCTATGTGTGTTGTATATCTTGTGATTGTGATTGTTGCAATGTTCTAAATAAAAATGTTCTACGGTGGACTATGACAGTTGCACTCGGTTAGAACCATTGTTGGTGCGTAAGATTTTGGTACGAAGGTTCATGATTTTGTCTGTACGGCATTTTTGTGCTATTGGCTTTTCAAAAGTGTTCATTGCAGGCAAATTCTTTCTACTGCAGAAATGATGAGTCATTCACGTTGTACGAGTTTTATAAAAAATCAGCAAATCATTAGCGATTTAGAGTGAGTAATTATTATTACCACTAATTTTGGGTATCATTGGTGAATAAACAGAATTCAAAAAAGTATCAACATTATCACTCAATGATTATATTTCTGGACCACTGCAGATAGATCGTGGTAGGGATTAGGCCATTAGGGAACCTTTCTTTTAGGGCTAGTCTAATATTGCACCCCATAAAATCCTTTTTTTGCACCCCATAGTAGGTCAATCATTGGCCAATCATTGGCCCAATGATTGGTTTGTCTTTTTTTTTTTTTTTTTTTTTTTTTTTTTTAGTTTTTTGTTTTTTTTTTGTTTTGTGTATAATTTATATTTGTGTAATGTATATATATAGTGTTTTTATTTGTAGAGTATATATAGTGTGTATTTATTTGTGTAGTGTTTTTATATGTATAGTGTATTTAATTGTGTAGTGTTTTTATATGATTTTTATTTTACGTTATGCTTTTTAATTGTGTGTTTGTTTCCATTTAATTAAACAATAACATTAAAACATTAAACAAGTAAAACAACAATGTTTTCAATATTACAACGAAATCTACTCCACATGAAGATTATTAATGTCATCTATAAGCTCATAGAGTATTCCACTCGGCTGACATGCGTGATCAACTGGATTTCTTGCCAATTCCAGTGATGCCTCCAACGCCTTTATTTTTGCCTGCAACAAATTGTTTTCAGCCAATAGCATGTTGATCGTTGTATCTTTAGTTTCGCAGTTTGAGCACTGCGTTGAAGAAGAGGCTTCACCAAAGTACTTTTCTTGAAATATTTCCTTCCACATGAAGTATCGACACCCATAGTCTTTAGTCCCTGGCTGTTACATGACGAAACAATTATAAGAAATGTATTCTAAACAAACAAGTTATTGATATATTTACGCAAATAAGCAAACGTTTAATTATTTACCTTTGAGAAAGGACATGCATAATACTTCAGACCACGAGTACCGGGCTGGTGGGATGTTCTTTGAATTATTAATCCACGTTGATAACGACACAAGTAAGGATTTTGTTGTTGCATCTGGCCAAAAGAATTTGTATAATTATTCACAACATAAATTATTAATATGATGGTTCACAAAATTAGAAGCTTCGAATGTTTTGTTATTTACAATATAAATCAGTAATCGTCTATACATGTTTTGTCATTTACAATATAAATCAGTAATCGTCTATACATGTTTTGTCATTTACAATATAAATCAATAACTGTTTTCTACGTACGTCTAAACATCCCCTGTCGTTGAGCAAACACATGTTCCCATGGCGCGGCCTCGGCATTTCTATAACGTCTCCATTGTGGGTGATTATACGGGAGTGGTGAGTCTTCATCAAGAACCGCAAGAACGAAGTGAGCACAATCGTTGTTCCCCACACGAAGAATCACAATCGGAGACAATATTTCTGCTGAATCGGGAGAACCTCTCAGCGGAAGACACAAAACAGATTGTGAATTGGTTATACATACAAAAGGACGGTTAAGAGCTGTAGCAATAACCACTCCCATTTCTGGCATACTCATCCAATAACGCCGGGGTGCTGCACCGTTAAACCAATTCATCGAGTTACGTGTAGATGTAAATAAATTACCCCACAATTCCCTGTAATCTTCCTCGTGATTGTCTACCTCTTCCCTGGCAAGAGCTCGAATTCTGGGCCACATTTCTTCATGAAGGCCAAGACCTATGGCAACAGCTCGATAGCCACAATTTCCATCACCCTCCACGTTAAAGATCCCCATGATCCAACGTCGGAAAAGAGCTGGAATTTCAGTCATACAACCTTCGCTAAAGTAATCTGGAGCGTACAAGTGGTGTCTTAAGTCGCTCTTCAGGCCCTTGAGGCTCTTCAGACTCTTGAGTATTTCGGACAACTGGCCAGGGAACGCTTAAGGTTCTCCAAAAATTATCAACAAAACCAAGCGGAATAGGCAATCCTGTATTCGAAAAAAGGAACTAGTTAAAATTATCGATATCGACGGGGAGATTAACTTGATAGGCATAAATTTGAAATTCATACCGTTTGCTTTAAGGTAATACAGTTGGTGATAACATGGTAAACCATAAATTGACCGCAACTGATGATCACATTGATGTGGGTCGACATCCCGTTGACTTTCTGCGAGTAACAGTAGTAAAGCATCTCTTGAAACATTATAGCGCAATTCGCTAAATAGCTTATCCTTACACGCATGCAGTTTCTTGATTTTGCTTGTATTCAAAGAGGCTCGTATCGCAGTTTCTTGCGCAGCTATAATCTTGTCGACCGAACACAACAACGTGTCTAAGCTGGACTGTGTGTTGCCCAAGTATAACTTCAACAGCGCGTGTTGACTCTCAACTCTACATGTTGTTGTCTGGCCGAAGCTGCGATATTGATCGGTAATGTATGACACAAACATGTTGTCGTAATCTTGCAACCAGTTACTGAAATACTGAAAAACATCTGATAAAACAAAGAATTAACAAAGTGAGAAAACAATTCGAGTAGTTATTTATTAAATAATAAAACAAAGAATTAATGGTTAAGTACCCGGTTTTTGGGCTAATAAATCTTGTAGGTGCTCGTAATAATGCGTGAACACATCTTCGGTCGGAGCTGTAACCATCAATTCCCATGTCCATCTAACGGACTCATACTCCTTTGACGAATCGAATTTGGGTCTGCAATGCTTTAGCACATTTTGATTGATATGCCATCGGCAGAGTAATCTGTTAGCGTTTGGGAATTCTTCTTCGCATGCCCCAAGCAACGCTAAATCTCTGTCGGTGACGATAACCCGTGGGTAATATTGTTCTTGTATCACCAACTTAACACATTCCAACACCCATTTGAAATTTGTCTTTTTTTCCTTGTCCAAAAAGCTAAACGCCATTGAGAATGTTGTGTTTGTTGGAGTAACCCCAACAATTATAAAGAATGGCAGTTTAA
The DNA here is from genome assembly GCA_019973895.1 of Chrysanthemum seticuspe. Classification (NCBI taxonomy): domain Eukaryota; kingdom Viridiplantae; phylum Streptophyta; class Magnoliopsida; order Asterales; family Asteraceae; genus Chrysanthemum; species Chrysanthemum seticuspe. The sequence continues at coordinate 255,589,580 of BPTQ01000006.1, read as the reverse complement.
ACATCGTGGTGTTGTATGTGGAGTCCATCAACATGATTTCCGGATATGTTGTCCACAAGGCATATGACGTCGGGTGAACAAAAAATATTTCATCCAGTTCATTTGTGTGGTCATTTATCCTAGGGTAATATGTATAACCTTGACGCTGCAAATGTACTAACAGGAGTTGTATCGGAGTCAAATCACCACGATTTGCGCGACGTATCTTGTCTTGTGCATTGTATATCGTTTTAATGCCAGACACGTTATTCGGATCGCTCTCTTTTATTGCAGAAAGTATAATTCGTGGTGCTACATGCTGTTCTGTCATCTGCTTCACAAAAACGAACTCATTTTCTTTTAATCGCATGGCTTGTGAAAAACCATGGAATGAGTCTACGAATACATGATTATGCCTCAGACACTTGACATTCAATATCCAACCATTTTTACGTTTATGAAATTTCGCTAGTAATCTGAATGGGCAATTAATTTTAGCGGTACTACTCTGCCGTTCAAGTTCATCTTCTAAACCTTCACGTGCAGACGTCCCATATCTAGAACACAACAATTCGATAGAGTACTTATAGCCCCTATCTGTTTTACTTCTTCCTTGAACAATAAGAAAACCAATCGATTCAGCAGTAGATTTCACCCAATCAATTAAAGCATCTTCATTACCGAACACCTAAAAAATAAAAAACAAAAGTACTTTTATTTTTAACAAACTTTTATAAAAAGTACAACTTTATTTATTGTTACATTTTTTTATATTAGTTTTATTTTTATTGTTACTTTCATTTTTTTTAACAAATTTTTTTTAACAAACCTTACATAAATTTACAAACCTTACGCAAATTTATGTTTACTTTTGAAATAACTTTTTTTTAACTACTTTACAAATAACTTTTTTAACAAACCTTTTTTTTTTTTTTTTTTTTTTTACAAACTCTATTTTTTTTTTAACAAATAACTTTAAATTACAAACTCTACTTTTTTACAAACTCTACTTTTTAACTACTTTTTTTACAAACCTTTACTTTTGAAAAAAAAATAATAATAATACCGGTTGCAAAACCGTGTGCCGCCCACGTTTTTACCCACCCAACCCACCCTTTTCTTTCTCTCACTCATAATGCACTCTTGTCCTCTCTCACTCAATAATAGTCACTTTTCTCTCTCTCACTCACTCAATGATACTCTCTCATCTCACTCAATAATACAAACCGGCGACCTTAAAACTTTCCGGCCAATATTTTGGCCACGCACCACCGTAAATTTTCACCTCATATACCAAACGATAGATCGGGAAAAGGTGATCATTTTAACATAGGGCACGCGCGGTATTTCTCACCGACGCGCCCTACATCTAAAGTTTTAGATTCGTGATGGTTCGTTTTTGGTTGTATTTTTTGGGGTGGCGCCATATCTCAGCATTGTTTTGGGGTCATGATGGTTCCTTACATGATGATAAAAGTGTGAAAGATTCCTTACATGATGAGAGTGTGATAGAAAGATAAAGTGGAGGCTTTGGAAAAGGGGCTTGGTGAGTGTGAAGGCACAGCTTTTGACTCTTTTTATTGAGCAATGGTAGTAGTCCAAAAATTTTGTGTCAAAGTTGTGAATATCCGGATAAAAGTTTTTATTATTATTTTTATTTTTTTATTTTTTTATTTTTTTTAATAAAGAGAGTCAAATTTGTGTGAAAGCAGGTTCATAAATTTTGTGTCAAATTTTGTTTGAATTTGAAAACAAAAGAGCTGTTTTGGACACAAATTTTTTGGGCCGTTGGTATTCCTGATGTTGTTGTTTTTTTTAAAGAGAGTCAAAGTTGATTATTTATTATTTTTAAATTTTTTGGGCCGTTGGTATTCCTGATGTTGTTGTTTTGGACACAAATTAAAGAGAGTCAAAGTTGATTATTTATTATTATTTTTTTAAATGTTGTTGTTGGTATTCCTGATGTTGTGTTGATGGTGTTGTTGGTATTCTTGATGTTTAGGTTGATGTGGTTGTTGGTATTCTTGATGTTTAGGTTGATAGTGGTTATTTTTGTTTTTGGCTGTTTTGGCTCATGGTTGTTTTGGCAAAAAATAAACCGAAAACATAAGCCAAAAAAATAAGCCGAAAACATGCACAAAAAAAAATCGAGATACGGCGATGATGATAAAAAAAAAAAACTTTTGTTGATTTTCAGCGAAAATGATTTGGCGTGGCATAATCGAATGGCATGGCAAAATGACTTTGCAACCTTCAAATTTGCAGCCAAAATGATAAAACAATAATAATCTGAGTCTATTAAAAATCTCGTTTTTTATAAATTTTGCATGTCATATTGTAAAGTTTATTACCTCATTGGTATAAAATGGTGAGCTCGACATTTTCCCCTGGTTAGCTTCTTTGTGGTATGAACTGTGATTGCTGCTTCTTTGTGGTATGAACTGTGATTGCTGTGATTGCTTCTTTGTGGTATGAGCTGTGAATTGTGAATGTGATATTCCTTATAACGAAGGAAAGCAGCAGATTGATTGAGAATCTTTACTGTTAGTGAATTGCTTTATGCAGATTTGAGAATCTTTACTATTGTGAATGTGAACTTTGTCGATGAAAAATACTTGGCGATGATGATTTTTGAGCCTAAAAATTTTCCGAGGCGATGATGAAAACCGAATGGACGGCAAAGTGAGATAACATCTCACTTTTGCAACCTTCGAACTGAGCCTCAAAAAATTTCCGACTACGTTTTTTTTAAGTTTTAAAACTGATTAATAAAAAAAAAATAAAACTTGTAAAAAAGTTATATACTTTATTAGTAAAAAAGAAATAAAAAAGTAAAAAAAATCTTACTTTTATAAAAGAAATAAAAGAGTAAATGTAAATAAAAAAAAGACTTGTATAAAAAAAAGTGACAAAAAAAATAAAGAGTAAAAGTTAAAAAAAAAAAAAAAAAAAAAAAAAAAAAAAAAAAAAAACAACTTGTACCAAATGATTGGCACGGAAACTTTAACACCCCCTAAAATTTTTTTAGGGGGTGCAAGATTAGTATGACCCTTCTTTTATGTTTGGATAACTTTTGGTCCTTTTTACAGCAAATTTGATTTGATGTATAGACTTTTCTGTTTATTTGACTTTTTGGCCCGAAATTAACCTTTTACCTTTGTACATGGATTTTATTTTGGGGAGATTTTTTAATTCATTCATCACCATTTATGCATTACAGTATTGTACTGTACAATACTGTAATGCATAAATGGTGGTGAATGCATCAAAAAATGTGGTGTGAGTATCACCTCCCTATGAGAATTGATACATACACCACATTTTTTGATACACGCATCACAATTTGTGCTTTACAGTTTGTACCATACAATACTGTAATGCACAAATTGTGGTGCATGTATCAAAAGGAGTGGTATGAGTATCACCCCCTATATACTATAGGGACCTTTATGAGTCAACCGTACAAACCGCGAAGCACATAATATAACATCGAGATGCACACAGTACAACCTTTCAATGCATGCAATGATTGGAAACCTCCTACGTGAAGGGGGTGGGGGTTATGTATAAACTGCCACTTTATTTAGCTTTATGTAAACTAAACTTGTCAGGACCGAGATCCTACCTAAGATCTTTTTTTTCGCAAGATTATAATCGTAGGATCAAATCGGGATCGTAAGATCTTATAAAAATGTATATATTTTTGTATAAGGGTTGTAGTTTTATACATATATATATATATATATATTTCTGTATAATATTTATTTGATAAACGAATCTAAAATGATGATAAAAGAAAAAGTTATATGTTCAAGTACCGTACTAGTAGAACATTAAATATATTGCAATACATATTTGCACAAAGTTACTACATACGTGTACCTACTTCACGTTTCAATCGCTAAACAAACGATTTGGATACAAAAGCAATACTACATACGTGTACCTACATCATGTTTCAATCGTTAAATAAACGATTTTGGGATACATAAGAAATACGACACGGTCGTTTATATAGCGAAGAAAAAAAAAGAAAAAAAGAAAAAGAAAACAACGAATGGTCGGGAATTGAAGAATTCTTAGTCATTTTCGCTTTAAGACATGAGCTTATGCTTAATAAGTTAATAATATGATCGAATTGCATAGTCGCAATCCTACGATCCTACTTGAATTACGATTTTATTACGATTCTGATTGTTTTTTGTGTGTGGGATCGTAGAATCGTACGATCCTACGATCAGGTCCGCGATCCTGACAACCTTGATGTAAACCATTTAAAGTTGAAAGCTACAAATATTCTAAGGATTCTAGCTCATCTTGTTTTTTCTACTATTTTTAATACTCATTCTAGTTAAATACTCCCCCGTTTTATATTTATTGTTTATATTTTCTTTTCAAGTTGTCTTAAATTAATTGTCCACTTCTAAAGATATATAAGAAATTTAGTTCGAGTTTACTATATTACCCCCACATGAGGTTATTATTACAAACATTAAAGAAATTTTAAATTAATTAGTTAATGGTAAAACTCTCATTCTACATAAAGTAAAATAAAATAAAATTGTAATGTTAATATTTTTCTTAAACTGTATGTTTTTTTGTCCGTGAACAATTATTTTAGGATGGAAGAAGTATGTACGAGGTCCTTCGCCATAATGAATAACTTGTTTACCTTTAAATAAATAAATAAATAATAAAAGAGTAAATTCCAAAATACATCCATGTGGTTTGTCTCGTGTCTCGCTTTACATCATCATGGTTTTTTCCACAAAATCATCCCTCCTTTAGTAACGTTGGCACAAAACAATCCATCCGTTAGTAAAGTCAGTCTATGAGAACTAACGGTGCAATTATTTCTCCGTTATCTCCTAACACAAGTTAAAATATTTGCATCGTTAGTCCTCATTGACTATTTTTCTAACAAAGGGATGTATTTTTGACTTTTCTTCGAACTTTTAATATATTACAAGTAACCCGTTTAAATTTTGGCCGGCCTTTTCATGGTGGAATAATACCACCGCCACCACCCACCACTCGCCACCGCCACCACCACCACTCACCACAACCACCACTACCACCTCCACCCACCGCCACCACCACCCGCCACCACCATCCACTGCCACCACCACCCACCACACGCCGCCGCTGCCACCACCCACCACAACCACCTCTACCCACCACCCACCACCACCGTCACCCACCACCACCGTCACCCACCACCAGCCACGGACACCACAGCAACCACCACCACCGCTATCGGCGGGTGGTGGTGGCGGTAGTGGCTGTTGGTTCTAATATTTGAGTTAAGACAAAACATGTGAATTATAAAGGACTTAAGAAGACAAAGGAAGAATTCTTCAAATGATGAAGAATGAAACACAAGAGACTTGCTTGATAAAGAAGATTTTATATTTTAGTTCTTTGTAGTATTTTGTAACCCTAGTATCTCTATTATATAAAGAGATGCAGGGAATTAGTACAAGTGTGTCAAATATGTAAAACACCAAAGGTGTATGTGTATGTGTGTCTAGGCGTGTTTCTACACCATATAGACGCCTAGGTTTAGTGTTTGTTTAGCCCCAAGGTAATCAAGGTTTACCTTGATCCCTTTTATAGGTTAGATAACCGTTCTACACTTGATCACGTAGAATTGAGGCTGTTGGAGTGGTTTGTATTATAGTAGAGTAGAGTTGATGACAAAGAACCCTAATAATAACAATGATGTTTTCTTTACTCCATTATGCATCTTATTATCGTTGTTATTGTTAATCCCTATTTCTCTAAACGATCTTCTCAATTGGTATCAGAGCCGGGAGCTCGTGATATAGGGATCTACAAGATTTTTCGAAGAAAAAGGTAAAAATTCGAATCTGGAAAATTTTCGTAAAGTTTCTGCATGTCATTTTTCAAGAAGCGATATCTCATTCATTAACTGTTGGATCGGGACGAAATATTTGGTGGATGTTCTCTGTATATCAAGCTATCTTTTCACCGGAGGGATCTTCCATCTGAGGTCTGAGTCATGAGATATTTGGTGTTGAAAACTGCTGCAGAGGGAGGTATAAATTTTTTGAATTTTTAGGGTTTTGTTTTTAAAAATGTTTTCCTTGTTCTATTATGTTGATTTATCATTGAAATTGTTTTTGGGTCATCATTATTCATACCCTAATCATGTTATCAAGGAAACAAAGCTTCAAGTTATGGTGTATTCGATTTAGGGTTTCCTATTAAATCGATCATCTAGGGTTTTGTTCCAAACATGATAATTAATGGGACTGATTCGTTTTGATGAAACTGTTTGTATTATATTGGATCAGAGTATCAGACCATTAAGGTTTCTAGGGTTCTTATTTACGAGAGAGGAATTGATGGGCAGTAATATTAGGGTTTTATGTTTACCCTCCGATCATGTTCACTATTATGGTGTTTTTTAGTTTTATGTTTACCCTCCGATCATGTTCACTATTGTGGTGTTTTTTAGCATTGTAAATCCAAGAATCTTACAGAAATAGGGTGGTAAAGAATGATGTACTACTGCTCGTTGGGGTTTATGCAGCCAACATGAAGTTTGATGAGCATGGTTTCTTTATTATTAAAAGTTGTTGCTACTTGTTTCACATAACTGCTTTTGACTATTACTGTTGAAGTGGTTAGTGTTGCTTGAGTATTGCTGGTCATTGATGCCACTGCTTTTTCGTTAATACTGCTAAAGATCAGTTAGTACTGCCCCTACAAATTAGTACTGCCCGATGACAAGTTAGTACTGCTATTGTTCTAACTTAGTACTGCTTATGGTTTTATGTTTGTACTGCTTCCATTTTTAGTACTGCTCCATATGGGTTAGTACTGCTTCTCGACTTGAATGATACTGCCATTGGAGTTGCATGAATCTAGCTTCTTTGTGATTGGTGACTAATTATCATGGGACGGTGGAAGCCTATTATTAATTCTTTTTTATTACATGGTAACTGACTTTAGGAATATAGTATTAAAAGGTGCACATTATTCTTGGTGTACTAGGTTAATATTAAATTGGTCAGTGACGTTATCTTTATATGAAGGGTTAATTCATGCGTATAGCTAATTGGATAATCTCGTACTTATTAATACTTATTGGTTGGTGCTTGATTGAACCCTTCTTGACTAATTTTGAACCTTTTAATATATTTGAAACCTTTGACTTATATTGAACTATGTTTTGACTTGATTTAGAACCCTTAGACTCTTGGACTTAATTATGTGCTTATGACTTGTTTGAACCTAATGGACCATACGTCCCTGACCTAAAGTCTCCCCTGTTCGGAGCAACGCAAAGTCTCCCTTGTTCGGAGCAATGCCGAGTCTCCCATGCTCGGAGTAGTCTTAATTAATAGTATATAATAGTTGTTATGATGTATTGTTCGTACATTCACATTGTTAGTCCCCGATTGGTTTGCCGTTCGCACTCCAATTATGCGCACCGTTCGTACGGCTCCCTTGTGCGGAGCAGTATGTAGTATGGATAGCGCTATTAGAGGTCGGCCAACCTCTCGTTCCCCTGTCTACGGAACGCATATTATTTATTTGTGGGGCTTTGCCGCATAACTTTATTATATACGAGGCGTTATTATGACCATATGTGTATTGACTACCAAACTTACTACTTGAAATATGGAAATGTATATGAACTTATATGTTACAAGTCTTGTATGGGCGGGACTTGTAACATGGTGAGTTGACAGGACATTTGCAAGGCAGACATACTCAAAAATGTTTTCGTACTATTTAAAGACTTTCTTAAAATTGGAGTTTATAATATGTAAAAGGACTTTTATTAAAAATGGCTTTTTATAATACATAAAACCTGTGTACTCACCAACTATTTTCATAGTTGACCCGTTTTCTCATGCATTTCAGGTGATCGTCAATAAGCATGATTTATGAAGTCTTTTGCATAAACGAGTCTTCACGTGCCGTCTTTGGTCATTAAGTATAAGAAGATGTCTTTTGAAAACCAAGCTTTAAGATTTTATTGCCAAAGTTGGCTTGAAAAATATTGTAATATTTTACTATTTCCTTAAATTTAAATATGGTATTGTACTATATATCTTTTGCGATGTATATTGATTATGTTGCACCTCGCGTTTCCGCCTCTGGCGGGGTGTGACATTTGGTATTTGTACTATTGGTTCAAAATTATATTGCCTTGATTTCATTTATTATAAGCTTTTTGGTGATCCTTATGGAGGGTATCTTGAGGCATTAGAAGGATGGATTGGTCGTATGATATTGGTTCGTAGTGGTTGGAATCAAAGTTGCTTCTACTTAGCTTCTCCTATTGGATTATGACAAAAAGGGGAAGAAGGCAATACATACAAGATTTGCAACTTGAAGATCCTTGGTGATTGCATGATTAAGGGGAAGTTGTTATCTTTCATATATGTTAGCTTCAGGGGAAGTTCGTGATTATGTGGTTTTGTCATTATCAACTAGGTGAAGATTGTTGGGTCTAATATTTGAGTTGATAAGACAAAACATGTGAAAGATGAAGGACTTAAAAAGACAAAGGAAGAATTCTTCAAATGATGAAGAATGAAACACAAGGGACTTGCTTGATAAAAAAGATTTTATATTTTAGTCCTTTGTAGTATTTTGTAACCCTAGTATCTCTATTATATAAAGAGATACAGGGAATTAGTACAAGTGTGTCAAAGATGTAAAACACCAAAGGTGTATGTGTGTGTGTGTCTAGGCGTGTTTCTACACCATGTAGACGCCTAGGTTTAGTGTTTGTTCAACCCCAAGGTAATCAAGGTTTACCTTGATCCCTGTTATTGGTTAGATAACCGTTCTATACTTGATCACGTAGAATTGGGGCTGTTGGAGTGGTTTGTATTATAGTAGAGTAGAGATGATGACTAAGAACCTTAATAATAACAATGATGTTTTCTTTAATCCGCTGTGCATCTTATTATCGTTGTTATTGTTAATCCCTATTGCTCTAAACGATCTTCTCAGTGGCAAATGGTTGGTGGTGGGTAGAGTTGGTGGAGATTGTGGCGGCGGTGGTGGTGGTGGGTAGAGGTAGTGGTGGTAGTGGTAAGTGGTGGCGGTGGAGGTGGGCGGTGGTGGCGGTGTGTGGTGGTGGCGGGTGGAGATGGTGGTGGTGGTTCTGGTGGGTGGTGTTGTGGGTGGCGATAATGGTGGTGGTGGGTAGAGGTTGTGGTGGGTGGTGGTGGTGGTGGTGGCGGCGGTGGTGGTGGGTGGAGCTGGGCGGTGGGTGGTGGTGGCAGTGGTGGTGTTGGTGGGTGGAGTTGGTGGTGGTGGTGGTTGTGGTGGGTGATGGAGGTTGCGAGTGGTAGGTGGTGGCAGTGGTATACACTACCAAAGGAGGTAAGGTTGGTAATCCCTCAAGGTGTGTGTTCCCAGGTATTTGAAGCCATTTCTCAAGATGGAAATGTAGAATGCCTGGTATATCCCTTGACTGGATTGGAATGGGTGGCTATAGCCTTCACAATGATGCCTTCTACCCTTCCTCTTGGTTATTGTTGATGTTGGTTGAATGATCAAGCAAGGGGTGGTTTTGGAAATGTAATTGTGGGGCTATGGTCTTGGTGAATAATCTAAGAGTGAATTTGAATGTATTTCTTTGGTTTTTCAGTGGTCTGTGAGGCTGTGCAGAATGATTGCCAAAAAATCTGCTGTCAAAAGTGTGTTGTATCAGATATTGGACATCACTTATCAGAGATGTTAGTATAATGTTGTCAGATATTGGATAGGTCTAGTATTTCTTTTTTTTTAATCCTGGATGGGAGTGTTCATTCCAGTTTTGAATCGTGTTGTAATTCGTGTTTGGTTATTCACCCTTTTGCACTTGAAAAATAAATAATCTATAAGGAGGATAGATTGATACATGTCACGTGGATTGCATGTATTATGGCTAACAACCTTTTGCAGGGAAAAATGTTGGAGCCTTCTAATCGTTATAGGCAAACACTAAGGGTGCGTTTAGTTGAGGGAAAACACCTTTGTTTTTCACAAAATATTTTGTGGAATGTGGAAAACTAGAAGGGGGGTTGAATAGTTTTGCCAATTAAAACTTCCTTTTAAACTATTTAGATCGACTTATGTCAATCTATTTTGACGTGTGTGTTGGATGTTGATAAACAAGCATATAAAAGTATGTAATGAAAAGATAAGAGTAAGAAGCACAAAACCATAACGCGAGTATTTATAGTGGTTCGGCTACAAGGACACCTTCCTTGCCCTACTCCACTCCCCGAGTCACCTAGTCGAGAGTTCGTAAACACTACACCAATCTCCTTATGGCGGAGAAGCCTTCACAACGTCGCCTACCCTTTTTCCGATGCTAGGCTAACCACCGGGTTCTTTCAGTCCAAGGTGAACCACACCTACACAACGTGGCCTACCCTTTATAAGGTACTAGGCTAAGTACCTAGTTCTTTCACACCAAGGTGAACCACACCTACACAACGTCGCCTATCCTTTATTAGGTACTAGGCTAAACACCTAGTTCTTTCACACCAAGGTGAACCACACCTACACAACGTCGCCTACCCTTTATTAGGTACTAGGCTAAGCACCTAATTCCATTGCAATGGAGGAACTACTACCCAACACTACACCAACGACTAATCTCAAAGGATATCTACTCCTTTTTACAACATCATCAAGGATATCAATATCCTTGGATCTAGTACTAGTCTATCTTGTACATCGAAACACACCATATCGAATGTACATCTAAGGCACCTTTTACTAATGCCTTTAACTAGATCTTCAAGACACCCTTCACTAATGTCTTGTGTCTTGACTTCTAAGCACCCTTCAAGAATGCTTCTAGTCTTGACTTCTAAGCACCTACCACAAGTGCTAATGATGTGGACGATAGATACCCTTCACTAATATCTTCGTCTTGACACTTGAAACACCTTTCACAAATGTCTTCAACACTTCTTAGGAAAAGAAAAACAATCATCAACAAAAAGACTTCAGTAGTCTTGATGATGAGGAAGCATAGCAACTCATGGACTTGAGCTTGCTCGTCTTCAAAGGTGGTGATCTCGCCTTTAAGAGGAACCTAGAAGATCACACAAAAACAAAACTACAAACATAGATCTCTTGGATATGAGGTTAGAGAGTTTTCAACTCTAAGGGAAAGTATGTTAGAAAGGGGTGAGAAACAATGAAGAAATGGCTCACTATTTATAGAGGAAAAGTTCTACTGTTCCCCGGATCCCACGGATCCCTTCCACAAGGGATCCGTCTAGCGTAAAGCTAGGGATCCGTGGGACGCTCCTCTTTACCCATGGGTATTTTGGTTATGGGTCATGGGTCATGGGTTGATCCATGGGTCTTTAGTTAGATACAATGTATCTCTTGAGTGCAATGCACCTAGTCACATGGATATGGGTCAAAACCATGGGTTATGGATATTATCCATATATGATATAAGCATGATGTCATGCAATGGGTTATGGGTCAAGCTCCATGGGTCATGAGCTTTGGGTTGTACCCAACTACATTCAATGTATTTGCCCAATGGGTTATGATACTTAAGTTTCTACCCATTTATATTACCCAATATACTACATACTAGTTATGTGTATATTTTACCCAAATATGTAAACATTAGTTGTTGTACATATGTAATATTAAATCATAAAATCACTTATACTTGTTTTAGTGTTTTATGTGAAAATGTTAATATGTTAGAAACTATTAGTTCAAACCATTTACGTATTTTATTTGTTTCGTTAAAATGATTTTACGTTTGTTATCGACAAAACATTAAAAAATCATAAAATATAAATAAACGTTTTTACGGCTTATTTGTATTAACAATCTCCTCCTTTTTGTTGATGACAAAACATAAAATTATTTTAAGGAAAAGCTAAAATTCGTAAAAGTTTGAATTTGTAGTTTTTACTTTCTTCTCCCCCTTTTTGTCGAAACAAAAAGAGCTTCGAAAGGAAACTAACACATTGTTTTTAGGAAAAACATGTGAAAGAAATAAGAAGAAATAGAGAGCAAGTAACGGGAAAGGATCTCGTCTTTACTCCCCCTTGACGAGTCCATCCCTATGTAAGGGCGTCAAGAAAGTAATACTAAGCTAGTTTTTTTGCAACTAAGTTTGCAAAAGATTTCGTCTAAGTGACGAATTTGCTCCCCCTTGATGATTGCAATTTTGCAAGGGGATGTCAAGAAATGTAATCCTAATATTGCAAGTGATTTGCAATGTATTGCTTTGACAGAAAGCTCCCCTAGCTTTAGGATGTCAAAGTCTTCATGCGTAAATTGAATAACTACAAAACAAAGATTAGAAAACAAGTATAATGCACAATTTCCTGCATATGTGATCCAAGTTAGTAGAAAAATAGTTTTCTATCTCACGGATCCCACGGTTCCCTCCTAGTAGGGATCCGTCTAGGCAATTCTGAGGGATCCGTAAAGCTGAAGATTAATATCAGCAATGGTGATATAACAAGTAATGTTATCACAAAATTGAGATATGAATACAACGTAATCATATACTCAGAAATATAACAAGTAGCATGTAATTTCAGTTAATAAAACTAGAGTTATGATATACATGACTCTAAAAACTAAGAAATACATGACTAAGAATTTCTAGACCAACTATCGCTTGATGCTAGGACACCACTAAAATCTTCTAGCTCAAGTTTTGTTTAGGTTTAATCTCGTTGAAACGTTCGAGGAGATGATAGAACATGAAACGTTGGTCTTCTCGTACTTCATGTATCAAACTTTCAACATGTTGACAATGATAGCAATCTTTGTCATGGCTAGGTAGTGGTGGTGGAAGAAATGAAATGGCTTGATGCGAAGGATCAAGTGAAGCGGCTTGTGGAGCTTCAAACGACAGAGGGATTGGTGGAGGCGCATTTGAGAATGGCTCGACCAAGAATGATGGTGGTGGTAGAGAAGTGTCAACTTCCATATGGTCGGGTGGTTGACTTTGATGATTTCTCATAATCTAAATCGGATTATATGATGTAAACGACGAAAAGGAAGCCGGAGCAAGTGTTGACTCAACACCTTGATTTTGTACCATTATTCCTCCTAATAAGGAGAATGTTGTCGGCGAAGGCGGATGAGACGGCCTAGGAGGCAAATCGTCTAAATTGTAGAGGTGTGGTGATGATAGTGGAGATGTAAAAGAAATAGCTCTAGGAACCAATGGTGATGGTTTAGTGGAGATGATATTGTTTGGCCTAGGAGGTATGGTGGTGTTTGGCATGGGTAGTTTTGTGGGTACTGTCCTTTTAGGAATTGGTTTTGATTGGTTGAGAAGAGATCCTTGCATTTGGCTTGACAGGAGATGATTCGGTTGAAGAAATTTCGTGTACAACACGAGCAATTTTCTTGGGTGGTTCTTTGGTGGATAAGTTACTACTTGGAGTTTTCCTCATGATGAGATGATTTCAAGAAGTTTGTAAGGGTTTCTTAAGTGCTGAAAATTAGGATGAAGGTGATGACTATGGAAGTCCTAACAATGTGGTTTATAAAGCAAGAGATTTGGCAAGTGCATTTAAGCCTTAGGCCACTATTCATTGGAATGTGATGATTAACATGCACAAGAGTCAAATTCAGATTTTGTACTGATCTAGGAACTCATTTAAGATGAGATGGAGTGTTTGAGTTAGAGTGATGAGTTTGAAATGATTGTTTTAGCTAGAGTTGACATAATCTGTCACTCGGATCCCACGGTTCCCTCCTCAGAGGGATCCGTCTAGGCTAATCCTAGGGATCCGGCTCTCAGCAGCTATGAAAGAGTAGAAATGATGTTTCTAAAGTCTAAGATCTATATCATCTTGAGTGTTTCAGTCCTCCTAAGTGTCTTAAATGAAGCGGTGCTTAAGTACTTGAGGGTAATGAGTGATGTAGCTTAATGATTGCCTTTTATGGAAGGAATTGGAACTTTCATGAGTACCAATGAATGAACAAGGATGAAACTAAATATTTTTTTAGAGTGTCAAGTGAAGCTAAATGATCCTAGAGATCAGATAGTGACTTAGATAAATCCTTTGGAAAATATCCTAGAGGCTTAAGAAGGAAAAACTAGGATTTGATCAATTTTGACCAATTTTGTCGTAAGGATGATTATGATCGATTTTGCTATAAAAGGTTTCCAATGTTTAGATATGAGGGATCATTGTGAAAAATGATGTGTGAGCTTAAGAGCGGAAGAGTAATGGATTAAAATGAAACGATAGATCTACAAGCATATTTGGGTGTGATCTAGGTGAGTTTATGTGTGAGTGGGAATGATCTACTTAACTTGATAAGGACTTAATTTGCCTTAAGACACTATGTTTTGGTTAGTGATTGGCTTCCAGACAGTCAGGTTTTATCACACAAGCTAACCACTTGTGAATGGTCAACCGTAATAAAAATCCAAACAGTCTAGAACCAAATGCAATTAAGATCAGAGGAATATAGTGGATTCTTGGGTCGTTAAGTCCCACGGAGACTGAATGGTGTTTCAAAACTTTCAGATGATAGAATGATCACTAAGGATAGTGATCAGTAAGGATTTTGGAATATTTATACCTAAAGAAAAAGTTTGTAACTTACAGGGGCTTAAATGCAAATTAAAGAAAATTAAAAAGCTAAATTATATTAAATAAACGCTATCACTATTCTTACAATGATGTTTTTCTTGATTTATAAAACAAAATAACTTAAATAAACTATTTTAATTAAAACGTCAACCTAAATTATCTAAAAACGTAACCTAGAATGAAAACGTACGTTATGTATAAAAATTACGCGAGTGCGCAAGCAAAAACGTAAAATTTGTGAAATAAAAGTCCTACAAGTGTAAAAACAATTTTCTTACTTAATATATGACAAAAGAAAATTTTAGAAAAAAGATTTATATTTTTTTTACTTTTATATTTTTTATTATGAATTAAATACGATTTTAGACTAATTAAATGATTAAAAATACTAAAACTATTTAGAAAAATCTGAAACTTTTTTATATATTACTTTATACTAATACAAAACTAAGAAAAATACAAAAGTTGTAAGAGCTTATTTGAATAAGCTGGAAATAAGCTAAAAAGCTCGTATAAGCTAAAAATGAAAACAAGGGTTATATATTAAGTATTGCAAGATACAACCAGTCAAAGTCCCAAGGGCAGTTGGTATGGTCTGTGTGTGGTGAGCTGGGTGGCCAGGGTTCGAATCCCAGCAACTCCCTTTTTGCTTTTTATTTTATTTTTGGACTTTTCTTTTTGAAACTTATTAAGAACAAGGAAATAAGCAAATGTTAAAACTACAACTTTTTATGAAAACCACTAATAAGCTCAGTTTGAGCTTATTTTTCTTAACAGTGAACAAAAAAATGAAATAAGCTCAAGGTTAAGCCAAAATGGTTAATAAGCTAGTAAATAAGCTAAGGAAACTGGAAATAAGCTAGATAACTGATAATAAGCTAGAATGATAACTGAGAAGGCAAAATAACTTATAAATAAGCACTTAAACAAACCAAAATAAGCTTAAACTTAACTGTTGCACAGGACACTTATTGGGTTTCTAGGCAACTTTAAGCTAAATTTTAAGCACTGTAATAAGCTAGAAAATGAAAAAGAACTTTGGAACTAACAAGTTTACCAGTTAAGCTTTCCAAAAAGCTAATTTTCAAAGTTTGGCTTCCATCAATAAGCTTGTGACAAGCTTGAGAAAAAACTGAAAAACCACTGAGTAAAGACTCAGTGTATTCTGAGTGTTTAGGACAAACAAAAAGCTATGTGCAGCCCTACCAAATAAGCTACAAAGTGGAAAATTAAGCTTGGGACTCAAAGATGGCTAGGTTAGCTTCACAAAAAGCCAAGAATCACAAGCTAAAGCTAACTGATGAGCTCTGTGTGAGCTTGTGAAAGTGATAGGCTCAACTGTGTACAGGGCATGTTTTTGACTTTTTAAGAAATTGAACTAAGTTGACTTTGATGAAGTTTAAATCAATACCACTTACTGATTATGATATATTAAGGTGTATTAAGACTTATTTGATCAATTTTATCAACTTATAAACATGAAAACAAAATCATGGATCATGAAATTCCAACAGTGAGTTAACAAGTTGTAACCAAGGGAATTTTGACTTTTCCACAAATAAGCACTGGTTTTCTTGGTATGCTTGAGTTATTTAGACCAAGTGTGGTATGTATAAAACAAGAAAACTGTCTTGAACCAATTCTAACACAGTTAATAAGGCAAATCCAAACACCCTTTAACTTGACTGTATTGAAAATTTTCAAATGATTTCAAGGTTTAAGAACATGACACTGATTATAGACCTTATATTATCCTTTAATAAGACTAAAGAAACATAAAACAACAACATTAACAGCATAAAAATGAGGAATGACAATTATGCTTCTTTAACTGTCAAACTAAATTTTTTTACAACTACCAATTAAAAAGAACAAGCAACTGATTTTATTGTTTAATTTTACTTAACTATGACTAATAAACATAAATAAACAGAGATTTAAGCTGATAAATGACTCAGACAATGAAATGCCAAAATGGAGCAAAAGGCTTACAAGTTGGATTTATGCACAAACTGAGATCTGAGAACAAAAGATCACTCCTATATGCTTACCGCTAAGCTTCTAAACCAAGAACATTCCATATATCACCCTGCTTCTGTCTTGATCTTCATTTCCATTGTTTTTTTTTATTTTTAACTAATTTTTCTTGATTTTTATGAATTTTTGCTTTTTGCTTCTAAACTGAATTTTAAGAGTTTCTAATAGCTTAAATAAGCTATCTAGGAGCTTATGTGGTCTACTCAGTCCTTAATAACAACTAATAACAACATTTGATCATTTTGAGATTTTGAACAAAAGTAAGATTTTGCATAAACAGAGAATAAGACTTAAACTTGAAATTGATTATCACAAAAGCTTTATTGTATACTGGAAACTTGAAATACAAAGTTCAAAAGTTAAAACATACACTGGAATTTAAATTTAAGCTAAAACGACATAAGATATTAAAATTACTCTAGATATCTCACTACATTGCTTCTCCTCTCAACTTTATAGACTTTTGAGACTCTGTTGATATCTCTGAATCTTTCCCAGCTCATTCCAACCATTGGATTGGTCAAAGTCATCAGAATCGTCCATGTGTAGTTTTGGCGCCAAAATAGTCAAGAGCAGGTTTTCTCAATTAAAGAAATTTGGGGGATTGTGGAGGTGGAGGGGAGATGTATACAAGTGGAAAAACAGGTGGAAAGGTGGAAAATTGGTGGAAAACTGCTCTGGTTTTGGAATGCAGGCAAGGTAGAAGGGAGTTGATAACGCTACACGCGTCGTTCGGGGTCAAGGAAACTTCCTTTTCTTCGAGCAAGTTTTATAACACCCTAGGCAGTGACCTAATCGTTGTAGTTTAGTAATTAGGGTAAGCCACGGGTATTGATATCGTTCTCTAGGGGAATAGTGTCGTTAGGCTGAAGTGTATATCGATTTAAGTCTAAAGGTGAGGGATGATTATTTTTGTATTTTTATATTTTATGAATCTCGGTTTTGGAGGGGAGGGTGGAATTAGTTGCTAGTCAACTATCCCAAAAGATACTAACTAAATTATGGGTCTACCAGTAACGTGAAGCGTATCTACTTATGATGTATTACTCCTTGCTAGCTATCCAATTCTACCTACTGAATTGTCACGTCCTATTGATGGTTGAATTGTCACATCCTTATTCCTAGTTGCGTTGTGTGTCTAAGGTTGTAGGGTATGCGTTTCTCCCTAACTCTTTGAAGTCACCTTTAAGTGTAGTAAACAAAATCCACTTATTCATTCATAAACTAACTTTAAGGTTATCTTTGATTTAGTAAACGAAATCCACCAAGTCATTCATAAACTATCAAGGATTTATCAAGTGTTAAACACAACGATAGCCTAGTCGCACTTCCTAAGCCAATTACAATTAAGATAAGAGACAACCAATCAAACAAGAGACAGTAGGATGCAAGAATTATAAACTAAACCAATTAGACTCATTGAAGTTGTCACACCCTAATGATGAAGATAGACACAAGCATCACTAAGAAATCAATAAGATCTAATTAATTGTATACAAGTTTCACACAATCATAAGCAGACACTAGATGAATTAGCCAAGCATAATTAATGAAGAGCAAGCAACAATTATGATAATTGAAGACATACCATAGGATTGGATTAACAAACAAACCAACACACAATGTTTATAGAGTGTTTGGAACCCTTTAAGTTGCTGGAAAAACACCTACCTAAACCCTGGAATCGGACTTAGGGTTTAGGGCTTACAAAAAGTGAAGTTATAATGTTATATTTATAGGCAGATTTTCTGTCGGCAAAGAGTGACGGCGTCACACTTATAGAGTGACGGCGTCACGACCATTTTTTCAGCAAATTGTAGATTTTCTCGTTCCGGTCGCGTGGGCTTTTGAACCACCTAAATCCGAGTTCGTATGCAAAAGTTATGGCCAAAACAATATCAACTACTTCGCGCGCATGCTGTGATAGTCTTGATCAGCTTGTGACGGCGTCACCTTGTGTTTCGTGACGCCGTCGTGTCGCCGTCATTAAGGTTTCGTCTTGGCCATGTTAACCTTGCGACGGCGTCACCTTATGTCTGTGACGCCGTCCTCTTCAGCTTCTGACGTCGTCTGGATTGCATCTAGGCCGTCTGAGTAGCGACGGCCTACTCTTTTACAACTAGACGTCGTCACTTGAAAATACGAGTTTTGGGTTCTGAACCGTCACAAAAATCCTCGGACGGCGTCGCAATTAGCACCTGACGCCGTCGCCTTCTATTTTCAGCAGCTGTGAGTGTCTCGATTTTGACTTTGGCCATTTTCTTCATATATTCGCGCCTTTTCGTCCAAATAAGTGCCATTCCAGCATTTTGCCTTCAAGAGACCTAAAAAGTGAAAAGGAACGATATTAAGCAATAACGGATACAAAAGTGATCAAATAAGGGCTAAAACGACCCCTCAAAATGGTACCTTTTAAAACCTTATCAAATATCCCTACACTTGTTATTTGCTTGTCCTCAAGCAAATGTGCTTTTAGCCAATTAATTTATAAGTTAGGGGTCATGAAGCATTGATTTAAAACGGTCCACAACATATATAAGCCCCGCAAAAGTCATAACAAGCACGGAAATTACATACTAGCACCTCACATGGGGTGTTTGGATACTCACATCTCTCTCGGGTGTATATATGAAATATAACAAATAGGAAATGGAAGATAAACACTCATTAACCGGTCCTAGTACATAGATTACCATAGGCTTGAGAATAGATCAAACCTCCATCGCTTTGGCGTAAGCACCTAGGAAAGACTATCAAAGAGGTCTTTTAAAGGGTTGTAATGTTAGGCTTACGGTAGGGAAACAAAGGTTTGGTGGGATAGGCTATTTAGTGGTGGCAAGTCAAAAATCTCTATGTTAAATGCATATGAAGAATGGCGTTGCTAAGCCAAGACTCGACACTCTAAAACTCTAGGTAACGGGAATAAACAAACATAAATTTAAAGGATAGATGTAGGATGGTAGCCCGTATGGTTTTTTTTTTTTTTTTTTTTTTTTTTTTTTTTTTTTTTTTCTCTTTTTTTTTTTTTTTTTTTTTTTTTTTTTTTTTTTTTTTTTTTTTTTTTTTCATACACTTTTACTCTACCATCCTCTACGGTAACATCAAAATGATAGGGATTTATAGGCACATCCCTACACTTGAGTTTTTATTACTCTAACACTAATTTGACCCGAATTGAAAAGATCAAAACACTTGGGGTACATTATTACGCAAACAAAGGGAATTTGAATTTAACGTTCCTTTCCCGTCATTTCATAAACTTTAACTTTTCCCATGAATCCCAATCGTCCCAAAACTGTATACAAAGGATATGACTCGACTTAGCAACTCATGCAAGCAACCAGATAATTGAACTAAGGGTTTAAGGTGATAACAAAAATTTGCACTAAAAGTGAGTGCATAAGGGGTAGGCTAAGGCGATTTGGGTGTATATTTGGGGGTGGGGTGTAAACAATGCTCTTCATTGATATTCCGGAAAACCGAAACATCACGAGAACCGCGAAAAGGATAGGCTCTGAGGGGTTAACTAGGGGTATCGTGTACTAAAGATGAGTACAACGCAAAGGGTGTGGGGGAATTACTCAACCGATGTGGAAGAAGTAATTATATTACGGGTATCAAACAAGGGTTATCCTAATGCCTCTTATCATTTAGTTATTCCTAACTACACAAGTGTAGTCTCACTAGCGATCTCGGAATGCATCACAAAACAAGTTCTAGAATCTAATATACTACCGGTTCACACTCTAAGCATTAAAGATGAATGCTTTTAATTCCTACTAATCTAAGGGCGATCCTCACATTTTGGGTGGAATTTGGGTGGTAAAGGGTTTTTGTGCTAGTCATGCAACTTCCTATCCATGAGACGCTTTTGTTAAGACTAATGGACCACTCCTATATGTCATAAAAAATTTTAAATTTGGTGCCAAAATTACCCTAACCGACATTTTCTCATGGTTTATTACACAATCACAATTGGACAAAGCAAATAATCAAGGATAAGCATAGTTTCAAAGTTCCCGTTTTATTTTCCCTCCCTACACTTAAACTGAACATTGTCCCCAATGTTCCCCGAAAGTATCAAAGTTATGATAAAAGAAGGAAATTAAAAACGAAAGAAACTAGTACTCCCCTGATTAGCTCGGTAGGATCCGTGTGTGAAGTAGTGGTTAAATTCTTTTCAAGAAGAATTATTGCGTGAAAAGCTCCTTCCAATCTTATGTAACTTCTTCTTGATAAATTAAACCTGCACACTTGAAGAAAACAAACAACCCAATGCATCAAACCGAACAAAGAAAAATCACAACAAGATGTAATTCCAGACTTAAATAAGATATAATGCTTGTGGAATGGATGTTTGCAGATTTTCTAGAAAATTAAGACCTGGAAAATTCCAAAAATTTATAAGTAGCACAGAAAACGAGAAAAAGTTAGAAGCTGTTTCTGCTCCTCCTGACGCCGTCAGGTTATCCTGACAGAAACTGGTCTGCGATTTTCTTGAAAAAAAAATTTTGGAACATTTTTATCTTTAAAATCTGAAAAAATTTCCTACAAAACATCTATTATGACTCGATACAAGCATTTGACTCGAACAAACACACATGTATATCTTTTAAATAATTGTAATTCTCATGTTCACGTTTCTTTTGAAAACGTGTGTAATCCTCCCTACACTTATCCCTTATGTAAAATACCTTTATATGTAATTAAGATGAGGTTAAAGACAAAATAAAGCATTTTTACAAATTCAAACTTGAGAATAAACAATTAATAAAAGATATACGACACACAAATAAAAATGAAAAACAAATACACATGGGTTGCCTCCCAAGAAGCGCTTGTTTTTGTTCGAGTCACGAGCCTGACTCTACCTTTATTTAACAGATAAAGGGGAAGTTTTCCCTACACTTAAGTTTAAGTGCGGGTGATAGTAGCGATACACACCCTTAGGGTGGAAATATGCCACGTGAGGTGAAGGGGGTGTGTGAATGGCTTCCTTCATCCTAAAACTACCCGGACTAAATTGGTTGATGGGTGGGTCGGTTCCTCGTTTATCTAAGGATGGAAGTAAAGATTGAGGTTCCGGTTCATCAACACTAGGAAATTCCCTAGAACTAAGAGTAAGACTGAGACTACAAGTATTCAAACATATATTCTCTAGTTGCGTTTGGTTCAAATGTTCTACCTCCATTGGGATTCCTAAAGTCTCTTCTACTACTTCCAGGTAAGTCACGTGCGGTGTGTATGCCTTAAATGATGGTGGGACTTGTGGGATACCTTGTGGGTCTAGACTTATCACCTCATCCTCAATCACATCTACATCATCTATTTGCTCGTCATGTAATATTTCCTTAGGTCGTGATGAAACCAATTCTAGTAATTGATCCAACTTATGGTTTAATGTTTGGTTGTTTACCATAATGTTTTCACAAATTTGGTCAGTTCTCCTAAGGGCCTCACTAAAAATAGTTTCTAAACACGGAGGTTGTTCACGAAAGTCTATCCTAGGTGAAGGTTCAAACGAAGCATAGGTTTCACTAGATGAGGTATTTTGTGGGCTTGATGGAATGGTGAAACCCTCAAAAGGTTTATGGACTTGGTTACTTTCTTCCCACCATCTTGAATAATCCGCTTTAGTAATATCATAATTTCTTATGAAAAAACCTAATCGCGGATATAGTGGATTCGCGTTCTCCATAATGGTGAACGGAAGAGTCAATGGACAAGTTTTACGAACAAAGGCACAAAGAAGGGGGATAGACTACAAGGAAGCTAATAAAAAGAAAAAAAAAATCTCACTTGATAGGAATCTTGTGAGTAGACCTAAATGAGATAGAAATCAAGCGTAAACAATAACTATTCCCCGGCAGCGGCGCCAAAAACTTGATAACGCTACACGCGTCGTTCGGGGTCAAGGAAACTTCCTTTTCTTCGAGCAAGTTTTATAACACCCTAGGCAGTGACCTAATCGTTGTAGTTTAGTAATTAGGGTAAGCCACGGGTATTGATATCGTTCTCTAGGGGAATAGTGTCGTTAGGCTGAAGTGTATATCGATTTAAGTCTAAAGGTGAGGGATGATTATTTTTGTATTTTTATATTTTATGAATCTCGGTTTTGGAGGGGAGGGTGGAATTAGTTGCTAGTCAACTATCCCAAAAGATACTAACTAAATTATGGGTCTACCAGTAACGTGAAGCGTATCTACTTATGATGTATTACTCCTTGCTAGCTATCCAATTCTACCTACTGAATTGTCACGTCCTATTGATGGTTGAATTGTCACATCCTTATTCCTAGTTGCGTTGTGTGTCTAAGGTTGTAGGGTATGCGTTTCTCCCTAACTCTTTGAAGTCACCTTTAAGTGTAGTAAACAAAATCCACTTATTCATTCATAAACTAACTTTAAGGTTATCTTTGATTTAGTAAACGAAATCCACCAAGTCATTCATAAACTATCAAGGATTTATCAAGTGTTAAACACAACGATAGCCTAGTCGCACTTCCTAAGCCAATTACAATTAAGATAAGAGACAACCAATCAAACAAGAGACAGTAGGATGCAAGAATTATAAACTAAACCAATTAGACTCATTGAAGTTGTCACACCCTAATGATGAAGATAGACACAAGCATCACTAAGAAATCAATAAGATCTAATTAATTGTATACAAGTTTCACACAATCATAAGCAGACACTAGATGAATTAGCCAAGCATAATTAATGAAGAGCAAGCAACAATTATGATAATTGAAGACATACCATAGGATTGGATTAACAAACAAACCAACACACAATGTTTATAGAGTGTTTGGAACCCTTTAAGTTGCTGGAAAAACACCTACCTAAACCCTGGAATCGGACTTAGGGTTTAGGGCTTACAAAAAGTGAAGTTATAATGTTATATTTATAGGCAGATTTTCTGTCGGCAAAGAGTGACGGCGTCACACTTATAGAGTGACGGCGTCACGACCATTTTTTCAGCAAATTGTAGATTTTCTCGTTCCGGTCGCGTGGGCTTTTGAACCACCTAAATCCGAGTTCGTATGCAAAAGTTATGGCCAAAACAATATCAACTACTTCGCGCGCATGCTGTGATAGTCTTGATCAGCTTGTGACGGCGTCACCTTGTGTTTCGTGACGCCGTCGTGTCGCCGTCATTAAGGTTTCGTCTTGGCCACGTTAACCTTGCGACGGCGTCACCTTATGTCTGTGACGCCGTCCTCTTCAGCTTCTGACGTCGTCTGGATTGCATCTAGGCCGTCTGAGTAGCGACGGCCTACTCTTTTACAACTAGACGTCGTCACTTGAAAATACGAGTTTTGGGTTCTGAACCGTCACAAAAATCCTCGGACGACGTCGCAATTAGCACCTGACGCCGTCGCCTTCTATTTTCAGCAGCTGTGAGTGTCTCGATTTTGACTTTGGCCATTTTCTTCATATATTCGCGCCTTTTCGTCCAAATAAGTGCCATTCCAGCATTTTGCCTTCAAGAGACCTAAAAAGTGAAAAGGAACGATATTAAGCAATAACGGATACAAAAGTGATCAAATAAGGGCTAAAACGACCCCTCAAAATGGTACCTTTTAAAACCTTATCAGGAGTGAACAGTGGGGAGTAGTATTTGGAGCGTTTGACTGGTTTTGACTTTTTGATATTAATAAAGGGGGGTTCACAATGGGGGGTTCACAGGGTTATATGGCAGGGGTTCTATTGGTTTTGGCTGGGGATCAAAATACAAAAGGGGTCCTAATGGTTTGTTTAATAATACAAGGACCAAAGCTGTAATTTTCTATTTTTGAGGGGCTGAATCTGCCAACAATCCAAAGATATTACAAGGACCAAACTTGTCATTTTTGAATAGTACAAGGACCATTATGCATAAAATTCCATTTTTAATAAATCCAAGGACCATTTATGACAATTTTCAAAGTTTAGGGACCTAAGTTGTAATTTTGCAAATTTGAATTTCAAGGACTAATTTTGACAACTCATGAATCCCTAGGGACTTTAAATGATATTTTTCTTTATTTTGATTTACCAGGGACTGTTTTTGACAACTTTTGAAACTTGGGGGACTAAAACTGCCAATTATGCAAACTTGATATGTTTTTCATCTGATTTTGATATTTTTGCATTTAAAACACATAAAACACTTATTTGTGATATTTTTATCATTTTGATGAATTTCTGAGTGTTTTCAGATGTTTTTGGCATTCTAAACAGTACAAAAATGATGAGTATTTAGACACTCATCAGTTAGTGTGAGGTTTTCTAAGGATATGTTTGAAATACAATGCTTGCAATTGCATTTTCTGTTTGCCGGATCCCACGGTTCCCTAGATGTAGGGATTCGTCTAGCACAAACTTTGGTATCCGTCCAACTGCTAAGCAGAACCTTTACTAAAGGTATGCAATGATCTTGACAATGCATTATATTCCAAGGTTAGTTTAAATGGGTTCTAACACTAAGATATCAAATGTAAGATGTTTTATTTCATGAGAGAAATTGGATTACATTGATAAAGCACGAGTACAAGAGGAATGATCCTATTTGAAATACTACTAAGTTCCTTGAGTGTTTTCGCTAGAGGGATCATCAAATGGTTGATAAGTGTTGGCGGATTCAGGAATGAAGAACATCTTCATGAGGGAAATGTTCAGCGGTTCCATCATCTTGTTCACAAGTACGTACAACGGACTTTAATATTGAGGATGAAAATGCATGACATTATGATAGAGGCGCGTCAAGAACATTCCATAAGGAATGAGTTTATTCTTGGAGCCTTGAAGATTTACAATTCGCCTTACAAAGAAGTAGGCGAGATTGTATGGTTGTTGTGTTAGCAAACAATACATTATGTGAGCACAACAAGCGGGAAGGATTTCTCGATTCCCCCTAAGACTCCAAACATTTTCACGTATGATAAGAGCAAGGGGCTTGGATTCTTCTCGGATATCCCGTGTATGGATAATGTTGGGATTGGAGTGATGGGGTTTGCATATTATGCGAATCAAGTCTTCCGGGGAAAGTATGTGAGAACAATATGGGCTATTTTCTTCACGAAAGTTGAAGAGAGAATCAAGAGACCAATCTTCGGTGAAGGCACATTGTCCATGATTTGGAATTCGGAGAATTTGAGCAAATTGCCCAAGAGTCAAAACAAACTTTTGGTTTTTGATCCAAAACCAAAGGGATAGAGAACGATCCTCGTTACGAACGAGTTCGACTTGACGGAAGAATTCCAATACAAACCTTGGACATATTTTCTCGTTAATTTCGAGAAGACATTCTAGTCCTATGGCTCGGAAGGAGGTATTGATACCTTCTTCGAATTGTAGAGAGGTGTCTACAATACGTCCTTCATGGAAGTGACGGGTTTCGAGATTATTGAACCCACGAACATGATTGCCAGGTGTGTTGGGCTCAAGAGAGATGTTTGGAGTGTAGACGCTAGAGAGTGAAAAATCAAACTCATATACGTGCGACATAGTGAAACCTATAGAAAAGATGAGTTAATATAAGGTGATGTTTGTGGTCAACCTATGATTATCTAACGTTTTTATTAGATTTTTATTAACAATGGTTTTTAACAAGAAGGAAACTTAACTCACTTATGGTTTTGACATACTAATGGAGTATTACTTTTTAGAAGAAAAGTGGTTTTTAATTTGCATGAAAAACTGTTCTCCAGTAGGACGGATCCCACGGTTCCTTTACAAAATGGATCCGGCTAGTATATCTTCCGGGATCCGTAGTTCTGTAGTTACAGAAACAGATTTTATGATGAAAAGCATAGGTTTTTAGATCTCATAGTTTTATACCAAGATATGTGTTTTAGCCTACATTTTCTTTTAACATGCATACATGACTTCTAATGTATCACGAGAGAAAGAAATAAAACAAAGAGAAATGATAAACACATTATGATAATAACCTAGATAAACTTAGATTATTAGTAATATTTCATTTCAATGCTAAGGATGATACAAAGGATTGGGTATATAACCCCAATGTAGATTAACAACACAAAGTAAATGTCTCCATTTGTGAACTTCATCATAGGGAACACAAGTGCGATGAGTGTTAAGGCGATGAGCACAAGGGCGATGTAAACCATGTTGAAGATGATCCTTCTTGGTTTCGGTTGAGACGAAATGGAGAGGAAGATGAAGTTTTGAATGAGAGAAATTTTTGAAATTGGAAGATTTGAAAAAGTGGGGATAGAGTGATTGACGGTGGGAGTATTTATGGGAAAGGAGGAATTTTTGAGATTCGTGTTTTGTTTTATTATTAGAGAGATATGATTTTTGAATTAAGTGAGGCAAAAACACAAGTTTTATAAACCATGATTTTTAGACGAAGGAGTGACACATATGTGAGAAAAAGGCTTCCTAATGAAGCTTCATGTAATACATGTATATGCACAAAAGATAATCATATAAATACCTAAATAGGCATACTTAATTATCAAGCAAAATAAAAAGAAAATCATACCTCTAGCGCACTTAGGAATGTCTTTACAAATGACACAACAAATGTCACTTAGACGATTCCCGCTCCTTTGCGTTTAAGATACCTTCTTAAGGAAGGTATTCTTGTTACTAAGATATTCAGTTAACGTTTTCGCCTATTTTTTTACGTTTTCGTCTGATTTTTTAACGTAATTAACCGTTTTTTACGTTTTCGACCCTTTTTTTTACATCTTCTTCCATTTTTTACGTTTTCGTTTGTTGTTTTACGTTTTCGTCTACTTTTTTACGTTTTCGTCTATTTTTCACGTTTTCGTCCGATTTTTATGTTTTCGTCCGATTCTTTACGTTTTCGTCTGAATTTTTACGTTTTCGTCTTTTTTTACGTTGTCGTCCCTTTTTTTTATGTTTTCGTCTATTTTACGTTTTTTTAGGTTTTGTCTGGCGAAAACGTTAAAAAAATGACGAAAACGTATATAAATGGACGAAAACATAAAAAAAAAAGACGAAAACGTAAAAAAACGGATGAAAACACTATAATTTAGAAAACGTAAAAGAACGTAAGAAAATTAAAAAAACGGCCGAAAACCTAAAAAAACATAAACAAAAAGATGAAAACGTAAGAAAACATAATAAAAGAGGCGAAAACGTAAGAAAACGAATGAAAGCACAAAAATTTGAACGAAAACGTTAAAAAATAGACAAAAACGTAAAAAAAACAGGGCGAAAACATAAAAAATTGTACGAAAACGTAAAAAAGGGGCGAAAACGTAAAAAACGAATGGAAACACTATAATTTAGTGGGTCGACCCGACCCAAACCATCTGACCCATGACCCGTTAGACCCATTTTTAAAACACGACCTGTATGACCCATGACCCAACCCCGACCTAACCCGTTTTCCACCTCTAATAAAACGTATAAAAATGTTCAAAAGCATATAAAACGTACAAAATGGATAAAAACATATAGAAACGTATAAAACGGATAAAATAGAAAATTTTACTTTATGTCGAATTTAATGTTTTTATGTCAAATTGTAGTCGTTTGAAGATTTTTCATGTATTTGATGTTATAGTTTACTTTTTAATTCTTTATTTTCTCGTATTAGATTTTTTTTATTTATTTTATAATTTAGTTGGTTAGTTTATAATATTTGTTTTTGTGTTTTGAAGATGTTTTTATAATATTACAAAGGTGAATAGAGAACTGAGATAGAAAATAACAACACTTAAACATGTTTCTAGTTTTGCAAAATGAAAAACACAAACACATGTTTCTCAAACTAAACGCGTTTTTTAAATTTTCCATTGTTTTGTGGAAATAAAACTCCCTTCTCTTTTTCTACAAAATAAGAAATAGAAAAAAAAAATGTTTTTCAAGGCACCTAACATTTTCCTTTTCATTCATTTTGTTTTGTAATTCAAATTTCTCTCTCTCTCTCAATTCTTTAACGTAACAATAATCATTCCGTATTCGGGTGATCCTGTTCTCATTACTTGGATTCCTAGTTGTTTTAGTAATTCATATTTTCGATTTGCTTTAATTCCTGGATTAAATATATCATTTACTTTTTTTTTGAAAGTTGAGAGTTATTCACATTAGCACACCGCTAACAACAAGAAGGGGAGGCAAACCAGGCCATATACAAAAAGAAACATAGACTTACAAGATGCTAAAATTAACCCAATCCTTCCAATCTATTGAGCAATTCTTAGTTCTATTTCTATACCAAAAGAAGCTAGTAGATAAAATATCTTGAAATGTCTTCCGACTGTTGATGCTCCTACCAGCAAACCTAGTCTCATTCCAAGCGAACCAAATGAACCAACAAGCTGTGAACATAACCCCTTTCAAGATTGCCTTTTGCTTCCTACTAAACCCGACCATTCTATGAACTTGAAAAATATCCAAACTGGAAAACAGGAACACAGGGGGGATCTTGCACCATTGACCAATTCAAGCCCAAATATCCAAAGCATATTCACAAGAGCAGAAAATATGGTCCACTGACTCGTCGCTAGACTCACACAAACGACATACCTTAGAACCAAACGTGCAGCCACGAGCCCATAAAGCATCCATGGTAGGCAGTTTATTCAACCCTAAGCGCCACATGTGGATATTGCATTTCTTCGGGAGCCACTTAGACCATTTAAAAACGTGTTTGTTACTATAGTCCGAGCCACTTCTAAGGACTTCCTTTGCCGCCTGCACACTAAAACCCTTTGACCCCTTTCCAAGCCATTCCCAGCGATCGTTCCCACTGTTCAGAGACAAACCCGACAACAGCCACCCAATCCGAATCCTTTCACATTAATTGGTACTTATCATTATTCCACATTAATTCAATTGCAAGTGGCCACCAAAATTTTAAGGGCAAATAGCATAAAAAGGTACTAAACTTATGTTCAATTTCAATTTAAGGTACCCGACTATTTTTTTATCAATTTAATGTATCAAAGTTATTTTGTTGTGCAACTTAAGGATTTTTTTACCCGCTAGTCAAGTAACCGGTCACTAAACCAAAATCCAAACATCCCTCTTCTCCATCAAATTTTTTTATCACAACTAATGAAGCCAAACCAATGGCTAAATCTGAAAATTTCACAATCCTTCAACTATTAAAGCAACCCATCAATCTACAACTCCTTCGGACTCAGCTGTGTGATTTGTTCTTTTTTGATAGATTAATGGCAAAAGGTTAGATGTTAAAATTTACTTTAGACGTTATAGGAATGAAAGACCAATCATCTGATAACATATGTTATCGTAGTGCTTGGTTTTCTATGCATTATCCTTCAGTGTTATGATTTGAAAGCACCACTGTTGACATTAACGTTTACGTGGAGTTGTTTGGTTATTGCGTTCACATAATTATGAAATTGTAGGTTAGAGTTTCTAAACTCTAATTTATGAACAGAACCCCGAGGTAGTTGATAGCTTTTGTTGGTCACGAACATTTATTTGCAGTCAAATATTCACGACAGTAATATACCCTGACTCCAATAAGTTAAACCTCCTAATTTAAGTTTTGGTTTCTTATGGAATTACTTGTGAATGACTATGGAAAACAATTAAAAACGTTTTAGTTATTTTAGTATTTTGATGTATTGATACCTTTAAGCACTTTAATTCATTTGTAGAAATCATCTTGTCGTATTCAATGTTGCTTGCTGTGATTATGATTTATTATGAACAAACACGACTTTTGAATTGGACCCTTCATTTTCTTATGAATCTGTGAGATTGAAATGTGGGTTGTGATAAAAAGGGGAGTTTGAAGATGATTTGTGATAATGAAAGGAGGTTGAAGAAGAGTGGTGTTTGGATACAAGTGTAATAAAGAGATTAGAGGTGTGTGGATGTAGGTGTAACAAAGCGATATGGGGCGTTTAGGAGTGTAACATGCTCACCAAATTCTTATGACCTGAATACCTAAATGATGAATGGGTAAACGGTTGGTGCGGCAAAATGCATATAATCATCCAATATAAAACTTCGTGCAACAAGTAAAGGCATATGGTTAGTTGATCATAAACTTGAGTGCTTCTTTAACATAAACTAATATATCACGTGGGTATGACTGTCAGACTGTACTAAACTATAATTACAAATTTATAATGAAACGTGACCTATTTTAAAAACATCAAATCTCGTACCCAGATGTATCGAAGTCTTGTGCTATTAAAAATAGTTAAATATTTAGAGGTTGCCTAAATTTGAAGATACATCCAGCTTTAGGTTAAATGTTTACATATTGTGTTAACGAAATTTTGGTGGCCACTAATTACAAGTTGCACTTAAAATTTTGGAATATTCAATTGAATTAATGTGGAATACTGATAAGCTATCAATAAAATTTTGGTATATTCAATTGAATTAATGTGGAATACTGATAATTAAAATTTGGGCGAATAGCATAAAAAAGGTATTAATTTCGTATTTGAACTCTTACTTTCTGTAGTGTGTGGTGTTAACTATTAAGACTAGGGATTAAGTCGTAGAATAGCAATGTACTTTTCAAAGTGTACCGTTTTGGTACGTGTACTTTTTTAAAGTTGTAGAATAGCAACGTACTTTCATAATTGTTCCAATTTGGTACGTGACAATGACGTGTCATACCCGAAAGTCTGACACGTGGTACCATTTATAGTGTGACATATCATCGTCACGTACCAAATTGGAACACTTAAGAAAGTACGTTGCTATTCTACAACTTTAAAAAAGTACACGTACCAAAACGGTACACTTTGAAAAGTACATTGCTATTCTACGACTTAATCCCTAGTCTTAATAGTTAACACCACACACTACAGAAAGTAAGAGTTCAAATACGAAATTAATACCTTTTTATGTTATTCGCCCAAATTTTAATTATCAGTATTCCTGTTGAAGATAATTGTTCAAGCTTATTTTATATTGAAGGACTGAAGTTGACTCTATCTCATTCTTATCTTCAGTTGTTTCAAGTATTAGTTGGTTTTGTCAAGAGTTAAAGTTGAGGGGCTGGAGTGCAACATTGGAGACTATATATTCCCCCTATTCTGATTAGGGTTTCATTATCTTTCATCCACTCTCAATCAGTCTTAATAGTTTCTCTCTCTAAACGTTTGTTATTGTCTGGTATATTGATATCATTCTTGATATCAGGTTTGGTATTTTGTATCAAGATCAAACTCTTCATTTGATCTTGTAGTTTGTGTGTTGAGAGTTCTTGTAGTGAGGTTGATTGGTGTCTTCCTAGAAGAGATCAATCCTTTCTTGTGTATTCGTTTGGTAATCACCCAATTGGGGACTTATCTACTTGACGTTGTTATAATAAAATTACACCACGGGGTGGTTGGTTGGGTGTACGTGTGGATTGTTGTGTGCTCTTGATTGTTTTTACATGGTATCAGAGCGCACAGTTCTGATCTGGTGGTTTTGAGATTCTAGGGTTTCGAAGGTTGATTTGGGAATTTTTGCAATTGGAGGTTTATTTGGTTAATTGAGGCTGTTTTCTTAACGGCCGTGGTTGATTTGATCTGTTTGGGATTAGATCTGGTGATTTTGTGGGTTTTTTGGTTAGGGTTTCTTGAAACTCTAATTTGGTTATTTGGGGTTTTTTATCCCTGGTGGTTCTTGGTATTGTTTGGGCCTGTTCTTGGGTACAATCTCACTAGACTAAGTGAATCTAGTGAGTTTGTACTTCATTCCGCTGGTATCTCACTGTAAGTATAATTCTCTTCTTTAAGATAACGATTACTTAGTCAAGAAGGTGAAAACATAGTGGTTAACACCTTGACCTGCCACCGTGAGTGGTACGGAAACCTGCTCTGGCCACTCTTAGTCTTCTTGGCTGGTTTTTAGTTATTCTTGGGTGTGAGTTTAGCTTATTGTGTCTAGGTCGAAGGAGGATAGGTATTGGGATTGAGAAGTTGTGTTGAGGCTGTTGTGATTGGTTTGTTTGTTTAGTTGTTTATTGGTTGTTATTTGTTCTGTCTTTCTGCTGTCTTAGTTGTTTATCTCTGTCTCATTATGGCTATTGGTGAACCTAGTGGTAATAATGAAGTCTTAATTAGTAATTTGGATGCTGGTAATCCTCTTCATATTCAAACTAATGATAATAGTGGTACTGCTCTTATTCCATTTAAACTTGTTGGAACTGAAAATTATAGAATATGATCTGGTGCTATGAAATTAGCTTTACAAGCTAGGAATAAGTTCAGTTTTGTTGATGGTTCTTGTGTTAAAGAAACTTATTCTACTAGTAATGTGCTTGCTGCTCAATGGGATAGGTGCAATGCTATTGTTTTAACCTGGTTAATGAATTCTGTATCTCAAGATGTTTATATGGGTCTTGTTTATTCTGATAATGCTGCATGTGTCTGGAAAGAATTGCAAGAAACATATGATAAAGTTGATGGTTCTGTGGTTTATAGTCTTTTACAGAAAATTAATTGTGTTAAACAAGGTGGTACTTCTGTTGCTGATTATTATCATAGGCTTAACTCCTTGTGGAGAGAATTTGATGCTTTAACTAAGTTGCCTATATGTGTTTGTGAAGTTAAATGTTCTTGTGCTGCTAGTGAAGAATTAGTGTTGCATAAGCAACTTTTGAGATTAATGCAGTTTCTTATGGGTTTGGATGATTGTTATCAACCTGTTAGAACTTCTTTGTTGACTAGGGATCCTCTCCCAGAGGTTAAAGATGCATATATAATTGTTTCTAGAGAGGAGTCTCATAGGGGTGTTCCTGAGTCTTCTGGTGTTACTGAGTCTAAACTGAATGCTTCTTCTTTTGCTGTTAAGACTTATAATAACAATAGAAGATGGTTTAATAATACTAATAATAGTAACACTAGAAGTACTACTAATAATAATAACACTATTAATAGAGGTCCTAATCCTAATCTAAATTGCCAAAAATGTGGTAAAATTGGACATACTATTGAAAGGTGTTATGAAATAATTGGTTTTCCTCCTGGTTTTTCTAAACCAAATGGTTCTTTTAAGCAAAATGGTTTTAAACACACATTTAATGCTAATATTGAGGCTAAGCCAATTGACAAATCTTCTTCTACTAGCACTTCTTCTGGTTTTACTTCTGAACAGATGAAGAAACTTTTGTCTTTGATTAATGATTCTTCTACTGGAAGCATACATGCCAACATGGCAGGTAGGGCTTCATTCTATAATCATAATGTTTGGTTTAATATGAATTTCTCTAAATATTATTTTGCTAATTCTAGTCTTACTGTTAAGAGTTTGACATTGGGATGGATCATTGATTCTGGTGCTAATCAGCATCTTACTGTTTCTACTAAAGGAATGTTTAACATTGCTGATATATCTAGTTTACATATTACTGTTGGTCATCCTAATGGCACTCTTGCTACTATTAGTCATGTTGGGAATCTTAAGCTCACTAATAATGTGATTTTATATGATGTTCTTGTTGTGCCTGGTTATTGTGTTAGTCGTTTATCTGTTAATAAATTGATCAGAGATAGCAAAATGTTTGTTGGTTTTGATGAGGATAAATGTTATATTCAGGATTTGAAAAGGGAGAATGTCTTGGGGACTGGTAGCCAGTCTGATGGTTTGTATCTGTTTGATATGCATCCTGTTGATTTTGTGAGTAATTTTAGTCTTATTATGTCTTATAATGTGTCTAAGTTTGTGTGGCATAATGTTGTTCCCCGTTCACTATCGTTTAAAACAGCTCAAGTTTATAAAACAAGTTAATAGTGAACTATGACTGAAATTAACATAAGAAAAGCACACTAAGTAATTTTCAACATCATATTCTTATTAGAAATAAATCCACAAAGAATACGTTACCCAATTGCGGAATAGTACTTGGGATTGAAATGACAAAGTTGGGTGACTCCTCTCTAAGCTCAGGCTAAGTCTGAGCACAACTCTTAGAGCTCACTGAGCTATCTCAGGAACTAAGTTGTATTTGGAGGAGTGAAAAGATGGCTTGCGTGTATGTGTTTTTACAATTCACAAGCTTAACCTTTTCACTCCATCTCTTATGCTATTTATACATGTATGATATTTGACTCTTTCCTAAGTGACAAACTGACATCATGCAGAAGACAAAATACTGATGTATTTTGTCTCTGTTTACAAAGACTATTCTAGGTAGGAGACAAGACTACTTTCCTAAGTTCAGTGATGACACTGAGCCTGATCTTTTGCCATTCAGGGAAAGTTGACTTTGGTTGATAAGGACTTCGTCTTATCTGATTCAACCTTTCCCGCCTTGTCCCGCTCTTTCTTCAGTCTTTACATCCTTCAGTCTTCTACTTCAGTTTGTCTTCAATGTAAGAAGTTGGAGAGGAATCTTAGGGATTCAGTGAGTTATTGTCATCACTCATTGAATCCATCATCTTCTTCTTGACTCAGTCTTCACCCTTTAAGTTCCGCCTTACTGAGTGGAGAGACTTCTTCTTTGCCTCTTACTGAGTATCCTGAAGACGACTCACTGAGAGACTATGCACTCAGTGACCTGTTTGTGTTAACGGATTAAACACTTGGGCTATTTTCTATTCAAATCCTAGATTGAGGGGTTTGGGTATTTACTGAACCCAACACATAATAGACTGGGTCACCCTGCTGATCCAGTATTGAATGTTCTTCAAACTGATCTTGGTTTCTCCAAGAATACTTCTGTGCCTGTTTGTGAAATCTGTCATAGGGCTAAACAAACAAGGGAGCCTTTTCCTTTGTCTGACCATAAGTCAGAGATTTTAGGTGAACTTATTCATCTTGACTTATGGGGTCCATACAAAGTCACTAGCAGAGAAGGGTATAGATATTTTTTAACTGTTGTTGATGATTTTTCTAGGGTTGTATGGGTATATTTGATTAAAACTAAAATTGAAGTTTTTGATGTTTTTGTGACATTTATAAGCATGTTTTCCAATCAGTTTAATTCAAAAATTAAAACTGTAAGGTCAGATAATGGAACTGAATTTGTGAATAAAAAAATGCATCATGTTTTTTCTGAGCTTGGTATAATACATCAAACTTCTTGTGCTCATACACCTCAGTAAAATGGGATTGCTGAAAGGAAACATAGACACTTGCTTAATGTGGCAAGGAGTCTTATGTTTCAGGGGGGAATTCCTTTGAAGTTTTGGTCTGATTGTATTTTAACTGCTGTTTATTTGATTAACAGGCTGCCATCTTCTGTTTTAAAAGGTAAATGTCCCTTTGAGATGATTCACAAAAGAAAACCTAATCTTTCCCACTTGAGGTCTTTTGGTTGTCTTTGTTTTGCAACTGTTTTGAATAATCATGATAAAATGAGTTTTAGATCTGAAAAATGTATTCTAATTGGTTTTTCTACTGTTAAAAAGGCTTATAAACTTTTAAGCCTAGATTCTAGAAATGTGTTTTTTCATAGAGATGTAAGGTTTTATGAAAATGTTTTTCCTCTGAAAATGAAAACCTATGATTCTGCAGATACACAATGTGTAAAGGAAGCAGATCATTAATTTTTTTTGATAATCTTGAGTCTCAAAGTCCCTATGATGATGGGAGAGATACACCAGTTGAAGATGGTAGTGAGACACCCTTCTCTGTTGCAGCAGATAATACACAAGGTATTAACACATATACTGCACAAATGCAACATGAAGGGTGGCAATCTGCAACCAACTATGGTGACCAAAACTGGTCTGAGGGCAATATTAGTCAAAATATAAATGAATCATCTCAATCTAGTTATGAAAATGTTGATGTGCAGTCTGATACTCAATCTCCTATGTTAAGAAGGTCTAGTAGAGAGTCTAAGCAACCTATCAAGTTTAATGATTATGTGTTGAGTTCTAAGTTGAGATATGGTATTGAAAAATATGTGGATTACAAAAGACTGAACATGCATAATAAATGTTTTGCCTCTTCTTTGAATAAATCTGTTGAGCCTACTTGCTTTAATGATGCTATTAAATATCCTAATTGGGTTAATGCTATGAATAATGAAGTAGAAGCTTTAAATAGGAATAATACATGGATTGAGTGTGATTTGCCTTTAGGTAGAAAACCTATTGGTTCAAAGTGGATTTGGAAAATTAAATATAAATCTACAGGGGAAGTGGATAGGTATAAAGCTAGACTTGTTGCTAAAGGTTATAATCAAAGAGAAGGTTTTGATTATGATGAAACCTTTAGTCCTGTGGTTAAAATGGTTACTGTGAGAAGTCTTGTTAGTATTGCTGTTAAAATGTCTTGGCCTTTGTATCAATTAGATGTGAATAATGCTTTCTTGTATGGTGATCTGGTTGAAGATGTTTATATGACTTTGCCTGAAGGGTATAATAGTAATGATAAAACTAGAGTGTGCAAACTTAATAAATCTTTGTATGGTCTTAAACAGGCACCAAGGCAGTGGAATGCTAAGCTTACAGCTGCCTTGGTTGAACATGGATTTGTTCAAAGCAAGTTTGATTATTCATTATACATTAAACAAAAGGACTCTATTTTTGTTGCTCTTCTTGTTTATGTAGATGATATTGTGATAACTGGCAATAATGAGGCTGAGATCAGTAGTTTTAAAAGGTTTTTAAACTCAAAGTTTTTAATTAAAGATCTTGGTGAACTTAAATATTTTCTTGGAATTGAAGTATTAAGAAATGATAAAGGTGTTTGTATGTCTCAAAGGAAGTATTGTTTAGAATTATTATATGAATATGGTTTGTTAGCTGCTAAACCAGTTGATACTCCTCTTCCTGAGAATACTGTGTTGAATCATATTGAAACAAGTAAAGACAAGGGTCCTAAGAATGTTAATGCTTATCAGAAATTAGTTGGAAAACTGATTTATCTTACTAATACTAGGCCTGACATTAGTTATGCTGTACATTGTTTGAGCCAACATATGCATTATCCTTTGCAATCACATCTTAAATCTGCTTTAAGAGTTTTAAAATACTTAAAAGGGTCACCTGGGTCTGGTTTACAGTTTAATAAAGAGTCTAGTCTTAAGCTGAGTGCTTACTCAGATGCAGACTGGGCTAAATGTCCTAAAACAAGAAAATCTGTTACTGGGTTTTGTGTTTTCTTGGGTGATTCTTTAATCTCTTGGAGAAGTAAAAAGCAGGCAATATTGTCTAAGAGTTCTGCTGAAGCTGAATATAGAAGTCTTGCATCTGTGGCTTGTGAAGTCATATGGTTGGGTAATCTTTTGCATAGTTTGGGTCTAAGTGAATTGTTTCCTGTGAATGTGTATTGTGATAGTAGTGCTGCAATTCAAATTGCTGCTAACCCTGTTTTCCATGAGAAAACAAAGCATTTTGAAATTGATGTGCATTTTGTTAGAGAAAAAGTGGCTGCTAGTGTTATAGTCACTAGAAAGGTTCATACTGATGAGCAAACTGCTGACATTTTTACAAAATGTCTTGGTCAAGCTCAACATAAGTTGCTTTGCAAAAATCTTGGTCGATTTGATATGTTTGCAGTATTAATAATTTTGGTTCTGATATGAATGATGGTCAAGCTAAAGAGAATTCTGGAAATCAGCTTGAGGAGGGGTGTTGAAGATAATTGTTCAAGCTTATTTTATATTGAAGGACTGAAGTTGACTCTATCTCATTCTTATCTTCAGTTGTTTCAAGTATTAGTTGGTTTTGTCAAGAGTTAAAGTTGAGGGGCTGGAGTGCAACATTGGAGACTATAAATTCCCCCTATTCTGATTAGGGTTTCATTATCTTTCATCCACTCTCAATCAGTCTTAATAATTTCTCTCTCTAAACGTTTGTTATTGTCTGGTATATTGATATCATTCTTGATATCAGGTTTGGTATTTTGTATCAAGATCAAACTCTTCATTTGATCTTGTAGTTTGTGTGTTGAGAGTTCTTGTAGTGAGGTTGATTGGTGTCTTCCTAGAAGAGATCAATCCTTTCTTGTGTATTCGTTTGGTAAGCACCCAATTGGGGACTTATCTACTTGACGTTGTTATAATAAAATTACACCACGGGGTGGTTGGTTGGGTGTACGTGTAGATTGTTGTGTGCTCTTGATTGTTTTTACAATTCCACATTAATTCAATTGAATATACCAAAATTTTATTGATAGCTTATCAGTATTCCACATTAATTCAATTGAATATACCAAAATTTTAAGTGCAACTTGTAATTAGTGGCCACCAAAATTTCGTTAACACAATATGTAAACATTTAACCTAAAGCTGGATGTATCTTCAAATTTAGGCAACCTCTAAATATTTAACTATTTTTAATAGCACAAGACTTCGATACATCTGGGTACGACATTTGATGTTTTTAAAATAGGTCACGTTTCATTATAAATTTGTAATTATAGTTTAGTACAGTCATACCCACGTGATATATTAGTTTATGTTAAAGAAGCACTCAAGTTTATGATCAACTAACCATATGCCATTACTTGTTGCACGAAGTTTTATATTGGATGATTATATGCATTTTGCTGCACCAACCGTTTACCCATTCATCATTTAAATTCAGTTAAATGTACATTCACACTTTTTTTTAAAGTTTTATACCGATGAATAGAATAAATGAAATATCGTTAGAGTGACAGAGTGGTGATAAGCCCCTCTATAACTCTTGCATAAGCACAACTATATATTCGTACATGCTCGAATATAACAACCCCTAACAAATGTGCATTCACACTTAATAAACATATCTTCAGCGTTTTGAAAGTAATTATTTGTGAGAAATAGCCACTCGTAGATTTTATCAAGTGGGTTCTAAACTAGATCGACTTTAAATAATGTACAAGGATTAAATTAAAATGGGTTCATTTTCTCTTTACATTAATGATTTTTGTAACTAGTCATTTCGAGTTCCTAATGATTAGCCATTTAAGGAAACTAGAAGGGTACCCACGCAATGCGGCGGCGGGTACCCGATGACTATTTTTATAGCGAACAAATGCTTTTCATGTGACCTTTTAAGCACAGTAAGACGACCGACATCTTCTTTTTTTATGTTCTTTTTGACAATAAATTTACAGATATCAAGAATTTCGTTTAGCCCGTGCCCGTTCGGGCTCGAGACCGTTCGGGCTCAAGCCCATTTGGCCCGTTGCCCGTTCGTGATTGAATATTTGTATAATGTGTTTTTTATTTGTATTAGTGACATTTAATGCAGGAATTGTGTTTAATTTGGTTGTACAATATGTTTGATAATTTGTACTAGGTAATGGGTGTTTTAATAACTGTATTAATTATATTTATTGAACCAACTGGCTTAGCTCAGTTGGCCACCTTAGAGTCTTTAGGGGCTCTTGGGGGAGGGAGGTCTTGAGTTCAAATCCTGCAAAGGGGTTGAATGATGGATTTTCCTTCAAGGTAGTCCTTTAATGAAGGGGTTTGGGTCTGGTAACCCCAGGTTCGAATCTTGGAAAAGGCAAGGGTTTACCCCTATTAATTGTCGTGCCTTCGGGCGGATTAGTAGGGGTTTTTCCCCCCCATCGGGTATTTGAAATAGGCATTTCCGCTTCGAGGGAGCTCTCTAGCGCGGACCCGGTTTAGACAACGTAGTCTAGACCTCCCGCTGTCGAACCGCGACACGAAGCACTTTATAAGAAATTCACCTTTCAAAAAAAAAAAAAAAAATTATATTTATTGACCAGTAAATTAATTGACTATATTAAATAGCATTAATGAGATATTCTGTTTTTTATTATGTGCATTAAAGTGGTGTACATTATGCTTCTTTTCTTGTACGTCTGAAAACTATGTGCATTGAATAATGTGATGTATTGAATTTTAAGCCTTCATCTTATAGTAAGTGTGTAGACTTATTTTTTTAAGACTTCCTTTTAAAGAAAGTCTCAACACTTTATATAGTAGTATAGATAGTATAGATGTTAGTGTTAAGGTTTATTGATTTTGGTCTTTGGTGTTTATATACCAACCATAGTTTTGGAACTCAGTTATAAATCAGCATTCAACTTCAGATAGTCTTTAATAGTTAACACCACACACTACAGAAAGTAAGAGTTCAAATACGAAATTAACTCGGGTCAAAAGGTCCAACAAGTTGGAACATTCTAACCAATTCAGTAAATCAAAAACGGCACCATGAGCGTCTTACCAACCGGTCTCAGGCCAACACGAAAGAGATAGATTACTATGTCTCGAAAGCAAGAACTTGATGCCTGCGTTCGAAGAATACCTACTTTCATATTCTTGCCGCTAGGGCATTCATGACCGCATGGGAAGACAATTTGGTACATTCAATTCAATGTAATCTTAAATACCGATCATCTTATGTTTTAGATTGAAAACGATCAAGTAAAATGTATTTCTCGTCATTTTGTCAAAAGTTTGGTGCATTCCACATTTCATCTTATTTGAGATGTACGAAGTCGTATATATCACTTGGATTGAAAAACAATCTCAACTCTACATTTCTCTCGCTTGTTACAACATTATTACAATAGAATGATGTTCTTCCGCCATAGGTAAATGCATTTGCATTGCATACAAGAAATACAAAATCCAAATTACTTACAAGCAGCCCCCAATAAACAAAAAGAAAGAATATGTAATCACAACTGCAGAAAAGAAGGATGAAGCAGAAGCATATTATCTCAGTGAGAACTGGATCTCCTCCAAAGTCTTTCCCTTTGTTTCTGGCACCAAAACAGTAGCAAACACAACAGTTGCGGCACACATAAACAAGTACATAGTGAAGGTTCCTGTCAAAAACAAAGAAACCCATGAGTAACAAATTATAATCGTGTTTTGGAGTTGGCAAGATGAGCAAGTTGGATGGGTTGGGTAATGGGTAAAAACAAGTTTATTTGAAAAAGAGAAAAAAGAAAATATTTGGTCAGGCCGGACCGGCTGTCTGCTATGAAAATGATAATTAATCTTCGA
Source organism: Chrysanthemum seticuspe (assembly GCA_019973895.1). Taxonomy (NCBI): domain Eukaryota; kingdom Viridiplantae; phylum Streptophyta; class Magnoliopsida; order Asterales; family Asteraceae; genus Chrysanthemum; species Chrysanthemum seticuspe. The sequence continues at coordinate 255,548,139 of BPTQ01000006.1, read as the reverse complement.
ACAAATTTATTTAGGTAGATATGTGCATTAGATAATGACTTTAGGCGACTTATAAATCGTTTGACCCATTTGACCAAGTTCCCTTGCTTAACTTGTAGTAACCCTATGACTTGTCTCTTAGACAACACAGCCCAGATTGGCAATTCATAAGTAAATGGAAGGAACACCTCTAACGACTGTGCTTACAACTAAGTGAGTAAGTGGCTATAATCAATTTTAGTGGTGGTTACGTAGAAAATCTTGTGATTTTCATCATTTGATGTGTTACTTGTTTAGAGAGAAAGGAGAGGGTGAGAACAAACCTCCACTACTCCATGTTAAAAGCAATGGTGCTGTCATTGTGATGAGCCAGGCGATAAACCAATTGGCTAATGTTGCTATACTCCCAGCAAGTCCTTTGATATTCACAGGAAGAATCTGTAACACAAGGAAGAGTCCATGAAGCAAGTAACAATCGACTACATTCTTTGGGTGTCAAGATGAATTTTAGCTATATTGTCTATTCAATATATAAGCAAGACAAGTGAAAATTATGATTATGTTATTCATGCTCGATCAAAAAGAGAGGATTTTGTTCACAAATTTAACCTCATGCGGTAGATTATAAATTACCTCAGACATTATAATCCATGGAATCGGCCCCATTCCAAGAGAAAACGCGATCACCATACCCTATTGAAGAAGTTGGTTAAAAATAAGAACTTTAAGGAAAATCTTTACCAATAATCATCTCACTTCTATGTGATAAAAAGAAAGATAAAAAACGCACCACAACTCCAACAACCGATAAGATGCCCATTGCATCATATAATGAAGAAGTGTCTTCCACATAACCCTGTAATGTTATCCACAATATTACAGTGATAATTGTTGCACAAACTAATGTATTAAACTATTAATTGTTGCCAATGCATCTCGTAGTTTGCTTCCGAATTGCGAAGAAAATAAACAAAATAGATGATTACCTTAATGAAGAAGGAAGCAGCAACGACTACAAGACTGAGAGTCATTCCAGCAGAGGAAATCTAAAAAAAGAAAGAAAATAAACAATTACCTTAAAGGGGTGGCCATTTCGAATTATTTATTTATGAAAGAGTCAATCAAGGTTATGAATATCTCTGTGAAGTCAAACAGGTAAACCGATAAAAAAACATAAAAAGGGTTAAACAGGTCGAAAGTCACCAAATTGTATTTTTAATGTAAAGAGCCTTCTAAATCATGTTAATCATAAAAGATATATTATTATTTTAGTTCTGTAGTCATATATGAAGTATAAATCATTGATTTGTTCAGCTGTACCAAATAGTTACCCCTTTTGCCAAAACTTGTTTTGACCTGTTACCCAGCCAGCCCATTTTGCTGTATTAATACAAGTGTATGCAATACGTAGTAACAAGGGTTTGCTTACAGTTAGCAGAATTCTACGGCCTGTTTTGTCAACCAACCAGGTGGAAACTGCAGTTGCAACGACCTAAATGGCGCAACACGGTCAGAAAGTAATTTAAATTACAAAATGAAGAAAATTAAGTTGCAAGGAGCTGTTGATGCTTACCTGGATAGCGCCAAGTCCTAATGTAGCAGCATCACTGCTAGAAATTCCTGCCGAGTTAAAGTAAATCAAATTAAAGCCAGGTTACTATAGGATTGTATTCGATATTCGAGTAGTTCATATGCGGTTGGATTTCAGTTTTATAATTTTACTATTTTACCCTTTCAGAAAAGAAAAAATATATATATAATGTTTGGATAAACAGGCACCGCTTTTAATTATCCTATTTAAGGATCTAAATGGCCAATAGTCAATCTTGGATAATTAGTTTCATACTAGCTGCAACAAAACTGATTATCATCGGGTATAATCATATTTACCAAATCACCCTTTTTTATGCCTAGATGGGAAATGTTTACTCCCAAATTATAAGATGCATATCCTTTTCTTACAAGAATGTCAATTTTGATCATTTTATGCATCAACTGCTTAAATCATCAGAATCCGAAACACTGGAACTACATTACCTAAAAAAACTACAAAAAAACAAAAGCACATCGAAACACTATACCCTATAGTTCGTTTTCCTACAACTGATTATCTGATTCTGAATAATCAAAATCAAATAATCTATCAAAACGTATATCCAAAGTCCCACTTAGCAAATGTGAAATAAATGAATATAGCATTTTACATATACAATGACCTAATTAATACTGACCTGCACTTTGAAAGATATTACTGGCATAGAAGAGGACACCATTGATACCACTTAGCTGTTGGAGAACAAGTAATCCAATTCCTATCTGCAAAAAATTAAAGTTTCCAATAGATCATTTTGATTAGTACAAGAAGACAATTACAAGAAAGAACAAATCATAAAACTACATACCATCAAAGGGAACCAATATCTTCTGTGTTTAAGGTCAGAAAATCGAATTGCGGTTCTTCTATTTCCCGATGCTACAGACCTCTGAGAATTTAAAGTTTTGGCACTCATTAAAAGATCAGAAATCAAAAGATAACAGTAGTTCAGAAAATGTTTCACCATCAATGGCGTATTTGAGGAAGATATACCTTGATTTCATTAACTTCAACGGTAATATCGGATTCAAACCCGCGAAGAACTTGTAAAGACGATTCAAAATCATCAGTCATACCCATCTTCGCCTGGAATATTGAGACGATGTTGCTCAGTGGTTATTACAATGGAAGGTATTTAAGCTAGAGGTGGCAACCTTGACCCACATAGGGAGCATTTGTTTTAGCTTATTTGACGGCTTAGCTTATTGAAAATTTGAAAAGTCAGTCAAATGAGTTAAAACAAACACCCCCTTTTACTATTAACTGGGTCGATTTGGGTTATATATAAGCTGAACTAATGGGTCAATTCAAAGAGTTTAACTGAAAAAGGAAATAGGTCGAACGGGATTAAACAGGTTAAAAGTCATATGAAGTGTTTTCAAACAGATTAAACCTCCTCAATTGCTTTTATTAAAGAGATTCGACCAACTTTGTCATAACATAGTTTTTGTATGCATATTAGCACATAAAGATAGAATTAAAAGATAGGTATAACATGTGTTTGCAGGTCAGCCAAGTCCAACCCAACCCAAGTCCCCCAACGTAAGAAACTACCCATTTAGACCCAACCCACAAGCCGACCCACCCATTTTTCCAGCTCAAACTACAACCAAAGCGAAATAATTCATTAAGCTTACCAGCCACCTAGGAGATTCGGGGATAAAAAAGAGACCAGGAATCAATATTAGGCAGGGCAAAGTTCCTGCATAAGGAAATACGGTAAATATAATGTCCATCAAGATTTTCATAAAAAGGTTATGGTAGATAATTACCCATAATAGCAAGTATTCTCCAATTGACAAAAAGTCCCAGCAAATAGGCAAGCATTATCCCGATCGTGACAGATAGCTACAAACACAAATCAATCACAAATAAGAAAGTATAAACCTTGACTCATGGCACCACAAATGACAAACTGAATTTTAAAATAAAGTTACCTGATTAACAGAACCTAGCCCCCCTCTCATGTTTTGAGGTGCTATCTCGGCTATATACACAGGAACCTTTCATCCAAAAACATAATATGCATCATGATACTTTCCATAAACTATATATTTCTAGAATTCTAAGGCAGGTATTAGACGAATAAAACTTACCGTGTATGATATAATCCCAACACCAAATCCTTCCAACAACCTTCCCATGTAAAGAAATGATGTATCCTATAAGACACACAACCATTGTTACTACCAACTTAAACCCCCTAAGAACCATAGATGAAATGCAAACAAAGACGGGTTATTGGGAGCTTACTTGGGCAAATGATATACAAAGCCAGCCAATGATATTAGGGATAGCTGCAATCATCAAAGACTGCAATTTGACAAAGAAATCAAAATTTCAAAAAACTACAAATTTTGTATCTCGATGGTTATTGCTCCCTATATAATATACACAAATATAACACGTGACTAGCAAGTGTTCCGCTGTGGCTCGAACCGGAATTATAAACCATGTGTGTGGCTCGAACACAGTGGTAAGAATTGGAGGGAAAAGTTGTTGATGTCCGTCCCTTTAATTTCCTTTTGGTGTTCATTGTTCGATTTAGCTTTTCTAACGAAATTTCTTCTCTTTCTCTCACTTGTAACTAGGTTTCTTGTGAACTGTTATTCGCAATACACTTATGATTCCTATTCCACTACTCTGGATTCCTTATTATAGTACATTTCAATCTTCAGTTCCATTTGAGTTCTGATCAGATCCATGATCATAACTGCTAACTAAATAAAAATGGAAAAGATAGTGTTTGTATTTGATTATGTTGTAACAAAACACAATAATCCAAGACACAGCTTTTTAACTGTTTGGCATATATGCTTACTCATGGCTTTAAGAGGTAAAATAATCTTAATCATAGAAACAGTTCGAAAACCCAAACTGCTTATTCCACCGTCAATAGTCAATAGCATTACATAATCAAAAGCATGTTGCTTATCAATTCATATAATCATATCCACCACCAACAGATATACAAATAACTTCAATATGAAATGAAACCACAAAAACATACCCCTTTTCGTCCGATATACTCCGCAATTTGACCGCTAGCAATCGCACCAACCATAGCTCCCACATTCGATAACGAACCAAACAACGAAAACTAAAACAACACAGCAAAACTTAGATTTCACATTCATCGCATAAATCCATATCTATAAAAAGAAAATTAAACAAAAACACACCTCTGGCACCGTCAAATTAAGATCACGAATTATAGCAGCTTGTGTAGGTGAAGAATAACCACCCTATTGTCAACAAACACAGAAAGTCAACAAACAGTCAAAATTCAATTTCAATGAAACAAAGTTTGATTTGCGTGTTTTTTCATTTTTTATTATAAAAACAAATTCACTTCAATTTTAACACAATGAGACAATTCAAATGGCCAACCAACATCAAGATTATTCAATCCCGCTGGAGCGAGGTGGGATGTGGGCAGTGACAACCCTCACCTCTACCCGAGGGTAAAGAGACTGTATATGTGAGCAAAACTAGTTATGAAACAACCACTTAGGTGCAAACAACTCTAAGTGGCTCAAACCCCGGCCAAAAAGGTCGGAAAAACCATAGTTACCCAAAAAAGAAAAGAAAAAAACTCAGTTTTGCCACGTCACCAAACTGAGCAATCTGATCAGTTAAAACAGTCCGAATCTTTCTCAAAAAACTTTCAAAATGCATTTTCCTTACAATTATAATATAAAACAAAGTCAAGAAAAGTCAAACTTACAGTGAAACCAAACTGAATAGGGCCAAGAGCAACAATCAAGACACAAGCAAGAACAGAGACAGATCGGTCCCTAATCATCTGAGATGACGTCATCATACTTGACTGCCTTGAACCCATACGATACCAACTCCCAGTATGTAAAAACGGTTTTCGAAGATCTGACGACGATCTTCCATCTTCAGTTTCGTGAAAACTCATTTTTTTTTTATGTAACTTGTTATTTTGTTTTACGAAATGCGCGAAAACAAGAAAAAGAAATAATAATGAAGAGGTGGAGTTTGAGAATGAGTGATGGGCGACTACTTAATGTGTCGTTAGTTGATGATGTGGTGATGATGATCGGATTGAATCAAAAGTATATTTTTTTATGTAATCATTTTGATATTTTTATATAGTGTTTTATTTTCTTATTATTATTGTGGATAAGATATATTTTACGGTTTTGTCCGTACAATAGCTACGTACTTTCAACTTTGTTTCATTTTAGTACGTGTACTTTTTTTTTCCACTTAATGTAACGTACTTTTGTGTTTTGTTCCATTTTAGTACGTCAAAGTACAGGCTACCCGGTTAAGAAATGAGTTTTACCGGTTAAATGTCTACGTGGTTTTTTTTTTCCACAAAATGGGGTTTACGTGTATTTTTTTACCGGTTAACTCAAAAAACACACACACACGAAACATTTCCCCCTTTTCAATATAAACCCTAACCCTAGATCTCATGTAAACAATCAATTAATTAATCACAATTGATCAATCAAAATGCGTTTAACAGTGAATTTCCATCATGATGGGACGTTCGTTCCATCACCTCTCGTGTATCACGAAGGAGACGTATCTACAATAAAAGACTTGGAATTTGAAGGTATGACAGTTATTGGGCTGACAAAGCATCTAAAAGGTGCATGTATGTACCCCGTTAAAGGTATTTTCTTTCTTGCTCCTGGTAAAGAACTCAGTAATGGTTTAATTGAGACTAAGGATGATTCAGACTTAGCAAACTGTATTGCTCTAGGTTTTAAGAATCAAAAAGTAATTGATATTTATATTGAACATCATGGGTATGACCTAAAGCATTGGACTCAATCCCAGATAGAAGAGGATGATGAGTTGTCTGATGTTGGTGAGATGGAAGATATACAACCCTATGGTCCTAGTGATTTTGTAGGGGAAGATGATGTAGTGATACAAAATAGGTCTATTAATGATCCTTTTTTGAACAAATTATGCAATGGGACTTTTATAAGTAATTTTGGTGACAAATCTGATAGTGGTGAAGGTAGCCAACCTATTAGTCAGGAGTTAGACATAGATAGTGATGATGAAGATGTAGACAAAAAGTATAAGATTGTTCCTGGTGTAGTTTATCCTGAGTTTGACCCTAAACTTCCATGGAATGAAATGAAACCAACATTAGGTCTTAGGTTTGAACACCCAGATCACCTAAAAGAGTGTTTGACCAATTATGGTGTGGCCAATGGATACCAGCTTTGGTACAGGAGAAATGATTATAGAAGTTTGATGGTTTTGTGTGGTAGAGATGTTGCAGAAGGTAGAAGTGGTGGTCACAAACTTAGGAAAAGTCAAGCAGCTAAGGGTGTGCAGAGTGAGACATCAAAGAAAGGAAAGAACAAGGGTGTGCAGATTGAGACACCAAAGAAAGGAAAGAACAAGGGTGTGCAGATTGAGACACCAAAGAAAGGAAAAACCAAGTGCGCACAGTCTAAGACACCATCAAAGAAAGGAAAAACCAAGTGTGCAGAGACTAAGACACCAACAAAGAAAAGAAAAAAAAAGATCTGCAAAGGTGACAAAAGATGGTTGCACATTCAGGCTTTGGGCTTCTTGGGCACAAGATGGAACCTGTTTTCAGATCAAGACATTTATTCCCCAACATTGTTGCTCTAGGAACTTTGACTTAGGGGCATTGGTGACATTTAAATGAATAGCCAAGCAGTTTGCTCAAAAAGTGATTCAGGATCCTACTATTAGTTGTAGGAGTATCCAAGAACAAATAAAAAAGAAATATTTGATAAATGTTAGTGTGGGTCAGTGTAAAAGGGCAAAGCAAAGGGCCTTATTTGATCATGAAGGTGGGCTCATAGAACATTATAGCAGATTGTGGGATTATGGGCAACAAAATTTGAACACCAATCCTGGTTCAACAGTCCATCTTCATGTAGATGAGCAAGACAATGGAAACATCCACTTCAAAAGGATGTATATCTGTTTCAAGGCTATGAAAGATGGGTGGAGTGCAGGGTGTAGGAGAGTTTGGACTGGATGGATGTTTTCTGAAAGGCACATGCAGAGGTGAGTTGTTGATAGCTATAGGTGGAGACGCTAACAACCAAATGTATCCCATAGCTTGGGCTGTGGTCAACATTGAGAACACAGACAATTGGGAATGGTTTTTGGCCTGTATTTGTGAGGATCTCAAACTTGGACCTGGGTTGTACATGACTATCCTTTCAGATGGTCACAAGGTATAATTTCCTTGTTCATTTTAATTGGTATACACTAACAAATATAATTGATATACACTAACTAAATATAATTGTTCATTATGCAACAGGGATTGATGGAGGCTGTCAGAAGATGTTGCCCAATGCAGAACACAGGCTATGTGCCAGGCACATTTATGCCAACTTTAAGAAGAAATGGAACAGCCTGCATTACAAAATCTTGTTTTGGGGTGCTGCATCAACAACTCTACAGTTTCAGTTCTACTCCAAGATGAATTTAATTGGGAACATTGATCCAGAGGCAAAACAGTGGCTTGTAGATAGGAATCCCAATAGCTGGACTAGGGCTTTCTTCAAGATGGACAGAGGATGTGCAGCCTATGAGAATGGAATTTCAGAATCCTATCACAATACCATAAGGATTGCAAGAGGTAAGCCTATAATTACAATGTTAGAAGAAATAAGAGTTTATTTGATGCAAAGGTTGTATAACATGCATAACTTAGCATATAACCTAGTAGACAACATTACACCATCAGTTAGGAAAGAAATAGAGCATTTGAAAGATATCCAAAGATTCTGGGCAGTCTATCCCTGTGGTGATAATCAATATGAGGTAAGGAAGGGTGATGAGTCATTTGGTGTTAACATAGAGAAAAGGGAGTGTACCTGTAAATGGTGGGATTTGAGTGGTGTTCTATGTGTTCATGCTGTAGCAGCATTTGGTTTCCTGAAAACAGATCCAGTCTTAAGGGTTAGTGCTTGGTACTCTAAAAGGATATGGGTAAATGCTTATAGCTATTACATTAGGCCAGTTGGTGGCTCATCTATGTGGCCTTGTACTTCTGATGAGGCTCCTTTGCCACCAATCCTTAGGAAGATGCCAGGAAGGCCTAGGAAACTAAGAATTAAGCATGTCACAGAAAGGGTCAATGAAATTAGCAGAAGTGGTAGAATGATGACCTGTCAGAACTGTTGGGAAAAGAGCCATAACAAAAAAAGTTGCAAAAAAGAGAAACAGCCAAAACCAGCTAAGGAGAAAAGAAAACCAGGAAGAAAGAAGGCTGGTTCTAGCTTTGTGTTCCCAAATGATGCAGGACCAAGTTGTGCAGAGCCAATGGATGCAGATCCAACTGATGCAGATCCAATTAATGCAGATCCAACTGATGCAGGACCAAGTGGTGTTGTACATGAGGTATTAATGACTTATACTTACCCCTTATGTAGATCCAACTGATGCATAATGACTTATACTTACCCCTTATGTATTTGCAGGGTGATGACATTCCCACCCAACAAAGTACAGCAAATACTTCTGCAAAGGTGGTTGATGATGCAATTGCAGCTGTTTGGTTAACAGTTTCAGCATGAGGAGAAGAGCAAAGTCAGAGAGAATTGCAAAAAAAGGAAAACCATTCCAGTTTGGGGCAGATGGTGCAGGTTCAACTTCTGATAAGCCATGGGATGTGGAGGATGTTTTGAGAGAACCTTAGAAGTTAAGATGTGTTGGTCTTTAAAAACAATGTCTAGGGTCTTGTAATTTAGTAGACTTAAAAACAATGTCTAGCATGTGTTTGTCTTAGCTGTATGTGCACTAGAATCTATAACTTTATCTTGGATAGTGGACTTTATGTCCACAAATTTTCAATTGAAGTAATGAATCCAAGATGTATGTATTACTTTTGTGTCTCTTGTTTGTCCCAACAGTTGTGTGGTCCATGTGCAGGAAAAGAGTGCACCAAAATACCAATAATGTATGTGCCTTTTATGGTGTCTGTGTGGTCCATGTATCGCAAAATCGAGAGATTTTTAACATTGATTCAATTTTTTTTTACACATTTTGAATTTTAATCACATTAAAATGAGTTTTACGCTTGAAAAACATGAATCAAAGTTAAAAATCTATCGTTTTTGAAAACCTTTTCAATCTTCTCAAAATAAAAGCCTTCTCAATCGATCCGGATTATATATATATATATATATATATATATATATATATATATATATATATATATATATATATATATATATATATATATATATATATATATATATATATATATATAAGTACACATTTTTTTTGGTTTAAATGAGATAGGTTATAAAGACCCTTTCTTTTTACCTCTCTTTGTTTTACGAGGATTTTTTTTTTCTTTTTTTTACAATTTTGTTTATATTTTAAAACTGTGAAACAAATGATGCGAAAAAAATTATAAAACTTAATAAGTAAAAAGTATTAAATCAAAAAAAATCCAAAACAATAACAGATGAAATATATATTGTATTATAAAGTCATTAAAAAGGGTAAAAAGTAAAAAAAATAATAATAATAAAAAAAAATAATAATAATAATAAAATAAAAATAAATAAATAAAAAATAAAAAATGTACCTTTTGTTAAATTTGTAAACCCTTGTTAAATTGAACGCATACAAGCCGTCAAATCTATATTCATCCCATTGTTAACACGTGTTTTGAATTTGCACCGTTAGAAACATAAAATAAAATATTATTTTCTACTCAAGAGTGTCAAGACAAGGGAACAACCAAGTGAATTTGCAACGTGAACGTCTTATCAAACATTTAAACAAAAATAAAGCATGCGTTCAACGGTTCATATAATAGTTAAAAAAAAAAGAAAAAAAAACGATGCATATTATGGATACACAAATACGAGTAGATTACAGTGATATTATTGGTTAAGAGGATTTGAATTTTAAAGCATAAAGGATTTAATTTGATAATGAGGTAAACTTAAACATAAACAAATACGAGCTAATTATTTAAAAACGTAAGGCTACGATGATGTTTATTTACACCAGACGAATACCCGTGTAAAATGACGGTGTATGACGACAAATAGTTATATTTGCGAAATTGTGATTTTGATTTGGCTGTTGATGCAAAACTGTTCATTTTATAATAATTGCGAGAAAAAAAAAATCATAAATTAAAGAAAAATAATAATTTAAAATATTAATTTAGTTGCAGATAATTTTACCACTTTTAAATTTAATCTTTAATTGAACGCTTTCTAAAGATCAATCACCTCGTATTTCTTTTAGGTTTGTCAACATAAAATTTCTCTGTTTGTTATATTTAATCCTTAAGCTTATTGTTACAGCCATCAGCACAAATTTTTTAGCATGTAAATTCCCACTGAAAAATATAAAATTAACTTTATAATTAAAATTAGCCTCAAGGCCCATCCAATGAGCAACTAGTTTTAAAAATTATTAAAAATATATAAAAAAAAAAATAGTAAAATAGTTAATAAAAATACCGTTAAATGATACTACATCCGTCCCAAAATTATAGTCTCCTATAGACTTTTTCGGTGTTTCCTTTTTAACTTTGACCTTAAATATTTTTATTTGTGTTATACAATAGTTAATAAAAAATATACCAATGAAAATACATTTAAAACCCAATTCATTTATATATTTTTTATCAAGTATTACGTAACACAAACAAAAATATTTAAGGTCAAAGTTGTAAAAGAAAGACCGAAAAAGTCAATAGGAGACTATAATTTTGAGACGGGGGGAGTATAATATTAAAACGAAAAAAATAAACTCTATTATGCAAATATTTCTCAATGTAGCTTAAGGCTATGTTTGGCACATAAGATTATGGAGAGATTATGCTTATTTTTTCAAAAAATAAGCTATTTAAAAAATAATCTTTGTTTGGCAGCATAGCTTATAAGAGATTATAAAAAAAATAATTTTCCATAATCTCTGAAAATAAAAGGTTACTTCATGTAGCTTATAAAAATAATCTCTTTTTATAATCTTTTTAAGCAACAGCACCAGCACCAGCATCAGCAACAACACCAGCATCAGCACAATCTATTTTTGGCAAACATACCCTAAATAGTTAAATTACATGCAACTTATGTGTTAAAAGTAAATAAATTCGTCTATTGAAATAGATTTGTTTGATTGAAGAGCAAACAATGGATATAGTAATCACAAGAAGATATATGGTAGTATGTATTAGTAATATCATCATCAAGGAAACCAACAAAGGAGTTAGGCAATGGTCCAAGCAATGGATTGCTTGCAGGTGATGAAGCACGTGCCTCGTTTGGTTGTCCACACGAATAACGTTTTGATATCGGTATCGGGTTTTTACAAAGTTGATGTTGCCAATTCAAACTTGCCCATGAAATAAATAATATTAACTTAAGATAAACAAAAGATAAATATCATTCATGTTCAAGATCATATGGCAGGCATACCTTTGGTTAATGAGAGTCCGTAATCACTATTTAATGCGATACGTAAACGAAATTAATCATGACATTATGTTTGCATCATCAATTAGAAAACTTCAATATCCTAATCATTTTCTTTGATAATCAAAACATGTAAAATTATATAAAAATAAATTTACCTCCAATTGATTTTGGTAGAGATTAAATATGGAATTTTCGGCAAGCATTGAAGCTCCAAAAAACACGTATGTAACGACATAAAAACTATCAATTCGAGAAAACTCCGATTCAAAAATCCCTAAAAATCAAATTCGAAAATTGGTTAATTTATACAATTAATACAAAATATAATGAATCAAGATGTGTAAAAAAATGCACTATCATCCATAGATTGCGAGGTTTATGTTGACAAAGACATATTTATATCTATACTACATATAATAGAAAAACGGTCAAAGGTAAAAAGTTAAAAAGTTGAATTGTTGAAATTAGTCAAATGAGAGATAAATTCATAGTGTAATTAATACTCTTATTAAAATACCTCGTTACTTAAAAGTACAATAATTTATTCACATTATACAACCAATTAAAAGAACATCTACCAAATTAAAAACAACCAATTGAAACACCCCTTACTAAAAAGTACAATAAAATTTTCATAACGTACAATTTAAAAAAGCTACAACATAATCCAAAATATAAAATTAATTAAACACACTAATTAATGATATTTTTAAAACACCCTAAAATGAAAAGTACATGTTATTATACACATTATACAAATTAATGAAACGCACAAAACTTCATACAAGCTAACAAGTTGATGTTGCATATAGTTTTGAAAATCGGACCGGACCGGACCAACGTGTTCAACCGGGAACTGGTGTCACCACCGATTTTCGGCTAACCAATTAAAGTCATCCGAAAACGAACCAAAGAGGACCCGTTAAAATCGATACAAACTGGTGAATCAGGTCTCATCGAGATCTTTTCACGTTCTATTTTAAACGTTATACGAAATACTTACCACAATATCGCATATCGTTAATTGTCTGCCGCTAGAAACCGATGCCGCTAGGCACGAGTACTCGCCCAGTATATCATAATGATTCGACCTTTTTTGCGTCCTTTTTTTTTTGGTTCATTGGATGAGTGTTGTTGATATTGATAATAGATTAATTTGATTTCAGTGAAAACTTTTTTTAGGCAAAAGTTAGGGATTAGATGATTTAGGGGAGGTTTTTGTTTCAAGATTTTGGAGAATACCGAAATATTAGTTGGCTTGGCAATGAATATGAGCAAATGAATATCATAGTTACAGATTAATGGTTTGTTATAGGGCTGAGCATCGGGTCGGATCCCGACCCGTCCCGATTCGACCCGACTATGCCGAATCCCGAATAAAGTCACTACTCAAAACCGAGTCCCGACCCGATTGTGTCGGTTCGGTTTCGGGTCAAAACCAGGCTTGTCGGTCGGTATTCATACAAACGGGCCTAGCCCGAGTTAATGGGGCAGCCCAGCCCAGTCACTATTAAAGGAAAAAAAAACTGGACAGTAGGCTAATGTAGTACAAAACTGTTACGGTGTACTTCCAAAAACATACAAAACCAAAATTGTTACAGTAGGCTAATAGAGTTCCTATTTTTTTGTTGACCCTATGCACTTCCAAAAAGGGCTACTGTTACAGTCTTGAATCAATTCATCAAACATACAAAACCAAGGTTGGCCAATTTATAGCTCCAAATACAAACACAAATATCTTGAATCATGGCTCTAAATACAAATACCAAATACAAATACAAGTTCAAATAAGCAACCAAATATTAATCACAACATTCTTGAATTTCCATGTTCTCCTTTTTGTTTCTCTAACGCCTCTTGAATTTCTAGAAAAAACATGAGAACATAAGTTACTAATATAACCAAATAACCAATAAACTTATATATAAATATTTTACCTTTATCAACCTCGTCGTCTTTCATTAAATCCTCTAACGTATCCAAAGTGATGTTTCTACTTGATGTACGGATCCAATCTTGTGTGCACACCAAAGCCTCTACAATGCTAGGCGCTAAAGAATTCCTATACGGGTCTAAACGCGACCACTTGCGCTAAAGGCGGATTCAGAAGCAACGGTGGATACTTGGATGCAGAAGATATCTAAAACAAAATTAATAAAAAAACATAAGTTTATAAAAAAAACAAAGCACAAAGAATCTAAGATATCTAAAATTTAATAAAAAAAACATAAGTTATTACCTTTCGCCATCCTTGATACAATTGGGAATCTTGGACTATTTACTTTCCACCAATTAAGTATTTGGTAAATTTTCTACCAAGTATTCAAGAGCTTTGTCATTTGAAACAATGTTATCAACCGTAACGGTCATAACATTCTTTATACCCCATCCGTTTATACATTCCAAAAGTGCCCTACCAATATCCACCCCACTATGACTATGAATTGGTCTAAAATTAATAATTCTTTTATGCATTACCCAATCATCATCTATAAAGTGGGCGGTTAATACCATAAAGTTCATTCTTTTACAACTAGAAGTCCACGTATCGGTGGTTAAATGAACTGTGGTGGCCTTGTTGCTTAAGAAATTTAATAAGCTCTTCCTCTCGTCCAGAAAACACTTAGAAACATCCCTAGTAATAGTAAAACGAGAGGGCATATTAAATCTAGGTTGCATGTTCGTGGAAAATTTAATGAATTCCGGGTGTTCTACAAACTTAAACGGAAGCTCAGCAAGAACAATTAACTCAATCAACGACTTTTTAATCACTTTTTCATCATACTTCCAAGTCTAAAGTCCCAATGCTACTGCCACCCTCATCATTCTCCCCAATATTTTTTTTAAAAGCTAGTTTGTTTTTTTGTTTCCTAATTTTCTCAACATCGGGGTTGTTATCACAGTTTGCATAATGAGTATTCAAGTGTCGCGTACCATGCATTTTTGAATCGGCTTTGAGAACCGCATCACACCATTTGCAGTAGGCCATCTTAATGACTACACCATTTTCATCCGGTTCAAACTTTGCATCAAAGTAACATTCTCATCCTAAACAAATATAAAAAAGATCAAACAATTAATTAAAAGCTATCATTTACAACATTACACATCAATTAAATTCGTCAATTATCCACTTATCCACTTATCATAAATGCCTACTGTAACAGTGTATCCAATAATACTGTAACAATGTAACATCATAAATGCGGAATGCCTACTGTATGATCAGAATACCTTAAAATTTCATAAATGATGATCAGTTATCCACTTATCCACACGAATGTATCCAATAATACAACATTACACATCAATTAAATTCACCAGTTCATAAAAAAATCGAAACCATCAGTTCATAAAAAAAATTCAATACCACATTACACATCAATTAAATACTTACTTCCATTGCATTGTTTTGTTGAGAAGCGAATGATTCATACGTAGGTAAAGAAGATGAGATTGATTCATATGTGGGGTTTTTGAGATGAGATTGATCCATTTGAATTGGTTAATATTGATTTTGAGATGAGATTGGATTGGTTGTTGGCAAGCGACTTGGGTGAAGAGTGAAGACAGATTCTGAGAATAGAATGAAAAAATAGGGGCGCACTATTTTTGAGTAAACCTAATAAGTTTCGGGCCAGCGGGTAAATCAGGGTTTAGTCGGGTTTTTTTACCGACCCGACCCGATACCGATAAAAGAGGATTTGGCATACCGAGTCCCGACCCGAATGTTAGTCGGTCGGTTTCGGGGGCTTGTCGGGTATCGGTCGGTTTTGCTTAGCCCTAATTTGTTACACAGCAGTTTCTCAAAACTTGATTTAATTTTTATGGATATATTATTGATTTTCGTTAGGTTTTGAGAAAGGGATCTTGAGAGGATTGTGTGTGTGTGTGTGTGTATTTTTATGTTGTGATAGCAAATGAGTAATGGGAGAGTAATGCCGCCCAAAATTGTTGCAATTTAATGCTTAGAACATGAATAGAACCGGGACCGTTAGATTAAAATGATTTTCCATATGACAAGTTTTAATGTATTTTGGAAGTGAGAATGAGATTTCTTTTCACTGTTGGTTTGTTGGAGTTTAAAATACACGTAAACGCTAAAAGTGTGTGAGCCTATGGGGGCACACACGATAAACACGAGAGTACGTGTCGAATGTATACATACTTGAATATATAACCCGATATACATGCATGAACTTGACCCGATCTTTGTACGACCCATGGACATTTTTGTAATGAATTTAGTCGGTTTGGTTGGACTAGCCTTGGGCCTTGTTTGAAGGATCGTTATTTTATTGTGTTTGATGATTCGGGTGGTCTTGGAAGATCAAAATACATGTTTGCCATTAGAGAGAGAAAGTTAGAGAGTTGGGTGTTTTCTTGGTAGAGAGTTACTTCACAAATTGTAGAATATTAGATTGAAAAGCACCACCCCTTCCATGGATGGAAGGGGTATTTATACTTACAAATACACGACCTCCTATCGGCCTGTGGATCAGGGATACAGTGGGTAAAGACCCGTCCTTCCTCCACGGTGTTGCACTAAACTATTCTACGCTACTAATTAACTAATAAACAACTTAATAACGTAAATAACGACAAGTCTACGAGCTAACTTATGCTAGATCATAATTGGGGTGACCGACACTTTAACATGGAATTTTCTAATTCCTAACAATCTCCCCCTAAGGGAGGTCACCCCATGAAATACATTTTGCATCCTAGCATTCTTTCTTTGACATTGTTCTTGAGCTCGTAGACTTGAATTCTTCACTTTCGCAATCTTTGTGCTTTAGTAGCGATTCTTCAAAGTCCGCACTGATTTGTACTTTTAGTGGAGGCCTTTAACTGATCCACATCTTGATGATCTTCGAGCTTTCTTTGAGATCATCAGCCACAGTAAATCTCTGGATCACCCTTTATTGTGTTGCCATCATGTGAAGTTGTGACTTTCGGACCGACATGCTCACACTTTTGAATCATGACATCTTTCCATCAGAGTAGCGGAAGCCTTACTGGTTCATGATATTTGCAGCAGCGAAGCAGAAGCATAGTATGAAATATCAGAGCCAGGTTATGTAGATATGCACCAGTCATGATTTCTTCAAATTAAGTGTGGATGCTGTGAGCATGCGGCTTTGGATTGACTCCTCAATTCTGATCAGCTGCAACCGTCCAAGTGTACCTGCAAACAACAGTTAGCAATAAAACACACGAAAGTGTCTTTGACCACTTTCGCTGAATTGAGGTACACGGCCCACGGTTCCCCGTTGATCAGTACAAGTACTGCCTGTGATCAGGTAGGATTCCTAAGAATCTCCTTGACAGGGTTTCGCAGCTGTTCTAGCTGTTCTCAAACCGGAACGTCTCAAAGAAGACAACACGGAGTGAGTGAACCAGCGAATTGAGATTCACTGATTGATGAAAAATGATTTGAAAAACAATCGCGTATTGCTTGAAGAAAGAGTTTTGCAATACGACGAAGGTTTAATGAGAAAGATCAATTTTCAATCAAAATACTTTTTGTATTAGAGAATGAATACACATTCGATGTGCTAGTAAAAAGAAGAGATTCGCACATCGAACGGTTTTTCTAAAAGTATTTTTCAATCAGAGATACTTTTTGTGTTTGAAAACATAAATACACATTCGATGTGCAAGAGAAAAGAAGATTTGCACATCGAACGGTTTTTCCAAAAGTATTTGTCAATTCCATTCCTGGACCAAGGTTGATTCAAGATTGAATCTCCCCATCGTTTCTATCCAGTTGTCACAAGTTTGATCTTACGAGAAGATCTCACATGTTACCCACCAAGAGCTTGTTTGATGTTGGCTCTAGAAGGATTTCCATCTTCATTGTGAATACTTTACATATCACTCGGATGTTCTGGCAATACCACAAGGATAATGCGTAGGACTCTCAATATCTACTTACTTTCCACATTGTGTGAAACAGCAAGTCTTCATTAATTTAGTGTCCTAATGAGATATTGTGGATGATCTCTTGGCTCTAGACTCAATTGTGCATATTTGGTTCCTGTGCCGGAGACTAGGGAGAGGGTCTCCTTCTTCAATATCAACAATCTCTAAGAGAAAGTCGATAGATTATGTCGGTTCCCCGTGAGAATGAAACAAGCCCTTTTGAGAGGAACTTGAGTGGCTTGGGAAGTTGTAGTGCAGTGCGTCACTGGGTCCATGACGTCTTGTCTTCAATACCAGTGTTACCTTAGTAACCACATAGTAGCATATGTATTGAACCCGGATTCTGCCCTAAGGTTGAATTAATGGAGGGCTATTTCTTTTCACCCTTTTTCACATTCAATTATTTTTCATTCTTCAACCCCTTCAGTGCTTACCGAGACTTCATAACTAGAACCCTGTTGGGTTTATTTCAGTACTAGCTCTGTCTCAGTCCGCACTCTTCCCATTTCTCATTTTTCTCCTTTTTTCATCATACCTAAGGACTCTACACTATCTAGTGGATTGTCCCTGGGTAGATCCCTCCGGTTCTGGCGGATCGTGAGAACAAATACCTAACCTAACCATCCTTATAACTCCATACATAAAGTAAATTGGTCGGTCTTTTGGTATTGTTCTTTCCTTCATGAAACCAATTGAAAAATCATTTGGAAAAACAATCAAGGTACTTGTGATACGAGATCAAAGCATTTTGTACCTTAATAGTTTTGATCATTTAGAAAACCTCCCCCTCAACATGTGCGTGTGATTTAGAAATTGTTTGGCACATGGAGGCAAGAGGACTTTGAAATATTTTCTTTGATCACAATTTTCATACGAAAAAGCCATTTGATTTTCTTGGTAAAATTCTCCCCCTCAATATGTGCATAGGATATTTTAAAACATTTTATCACATAGAGGCAAGAGTTCTTTTGAAGCACATCCACGATCACAAAATCCATTAAGAAAACCATTTGAAAACTTAATCACGGTACTTTATAAATAACTTTTTTTTTAAAAAGCTTTTGTACCTCGATAGTTATGCTCCCCCTCAATATGTGCTTCGAGATTCGAAAGCGTTTAGCACATATGAGAGAGCAGCCTGCACAATTAAATCAAAACGATCATCTTATATCAAGTTTCATTATTAAATCACAAATTCTCCCCCGATCAAAAATATCAAACCCTTTGAGATTTTGGATCTCAAGTGATTTAATCAGGTTTGGAAAACATGGGAGAATATGTGGCCAGGTTTAAATACTCATCTTGTTTTTGGATAAATCCTCCTCCTCAACATGTGCATTGTGTATTTGAAACTGTTTGGCACATGGAGGCAGGAGTGCCTATAAAGGACTAAAACTGATTCCATTAAAACAGATTTGAGATTTAAATCACGATCTCTCCCCCGATCAAACCATTTGAGATTTGTGATCCCATCTGATTTAAATCATTTAGAAAGTTTGGGGAAAGACGTGGCAAGATTTAATTTTTGAAAAATGATAGATAAGGAACAGTTTTTCGACATTAAAGATTGTTAGTGTCATGTATGATAGTTTTAAGAGACCTTTTAAGTAAAATAAAATAATTTCACAATCAAACAAGAACAGAAAAAATTTCATTTTGACAGATCTTTGAGTTTTAAAGAAAATCATACCATGACATAACATTAAATCTTTAGATCACCACATAATTTCGTACAAGCGGACTTCTGATGAAATATTGTTTGAAAAATATTTTATTTTAAATTACTCTCCCCCTCAATCGATGACCGAAGTCGATAAATGAGTGACTTAGGTTTTGATAAAAATGAAGTCCGGTGATTTTCAAAATTAAGTCCAATTTATTTTCAAAACAGTATTTTTCCATTTTCAAAAAACAATATTATTCAAAGTTTTAGAAAAATGGTATCATCACTATTATCCCTGCACAAAGATACGTTAGGTGGTTGAGAAGCTTCTGTTGTTGTTGTTGCTGTAGGGTTTGGAAGAAAAACCGTCTGCAGATGCAGTGAGACTTCTTCTTACGTTGCATTTTGAATGCCAACTGAGGTCAAATTAAGCTCCGTTTCTTCAATCACTTAGAAGAAAACCATCTGCTGATGCAGTGAGACCTCTTACGTTGCATTTATGCCAACTCTCCATAGAAGTCCAATTAAGCTCCGTTTCTTCATTTGTCAACCCAAGATATAGTTACCCTTTCCTTTCGGCATCCAATCATCTTCAATTGTGGGATCCGGGTCGGGAACATTATTATATACCAATATAAATGCATACGTTAGTGAACACACACAGATATATGGTGGTCGACATCACCCAAACAGCAATCGACTAATAAAAGTCAATGTAACATATCAATCAGATCATATTGATGTATGAGAATAATGTGTTCATCAAACTTTAATCATCTAATCCTAGCAATCATATCCTAGGCACCTAGTCCTTCAACATAGGTTAACATCATTTTAATTAAGCATATTAGGATAATTAAGAAAGCCCGTTAGATGATGTAGATTTGAAAAACATTATCCCCCTCAATCCATGACTCATTTTATGAAAGGTTTTAAAAGCGCTGAAGTCATTGATTGAGTTTTCAATTTTACAAAAACTCTGAATCTGATTGTTTTTAAAGCAACTCATTTACCACCATTTTTGAAACACCAAATATTTTTTTGAAGAATTTATAGAAGGAAAAATATTTGTGTAGGAACAGCAGTCCATCGACATACTTTCCTTAAATTGTTTTAGGATAAGTGCACGAAGATTTGAAAATTGGTTTAGCGTAGCACTTTCCTTTCTTGAAGAACGGGTTGCTATCAGAAATAATAGCAAACCATAAGTTTAAGCACGGGTCACAGTCTGAAGTAACTGCAAGCCATATTTTGAGACATGTTAAGAAAGAAATATGTACACCTCCTGCTCGAACTTCATCTAAAGTCCCGTGCCATTATTGAATGACATTTCTAAGACCGTAGATGTTATCGATACCAGAAGACATGTCTTGAGAAAACATATTTTTTGTATTATAATTTTTTTTTTCAATTTTCTGATTTTTATGGGCTTTTGTAGATTTTATATTTTTCTATTTTCTTTTTGTTGGTTTTATATTTTTGTATTTGGTTTTTGATAAATATTTACAGATATAGAGAAATAGTTTAAGAGGATGATGATACGAGTACCGAAATAAGGAAATCGTTCAGCACTTTGTAGAAAATAGAAGTCATCATGTCTTAAACTTTCACCACCAAAGCATTCGAGGCTCTTGAATCGTCGAAAGAACTTGAGCCTTCAACAAGTGAATCTTTGGTAGCTTCCCCTCAAACCGACAAACTGAGTATAAAGACCATTTTCCAAGAAGTAGAAATGAATGAAAACAGTCTCATTGAATGAAGCTCTGCACCCCGAAGAACACAAGAACACCAAAGTAACAAGTTGAAACATAGATCGTATCAGTGGTTATCAAATCCGGAATAACTGATGAACTTCGATCACATGAACCTGTTGTGCGTCTCCGATGTACACATTACTCTTCGAGATTGACCAGTTGTCTATTCAGGGGAACAATACATCAACATCTTCATTTTACCAAATGCATTCCAGTTATCTTCCATATAACCAATCAGCCCATAATGTACACAAGTACCCAACCAGAGTAGAGACAACAACATCACACTATCTGGTTGAATCACTAATCTCCTATGCGGATGTCAACTCTAGAATGACTGATTAAGCTCGATCATGTGAATATGTTGTCCGACCCTGATGTACACATATATCTCCCCTGATCGTTGCGATCTCATCAGAATCATCATTACATTGTGTACCGGAAGCACTTTATCATAAATCATATAGAAGATGTCGATATGCAATATCATCTCACGAACCAAATATTCTTCTCACATTTCTTCTAACTGAACGCTGAAGTAACACATACCAAAAGTCTCTAGAGACCATTTCCTCCAATTAGTTGGAATAATACACCAAAGGCTACGAGTTAAACACTGAGTTTCTCTACGGTTATGACCATTGTCTTTCCGGGATAACTTCAATCAGGTAGAAGTGTTAAGTTCATCATGTGTACTCGTTGTGCTTTTAGATATATGTCTCCATCCCCCTTGCTGGTTTTGATACCTCAGATTCAGCAAAACATAATATACCCAAAAACTCGAAATCTTGTGAGAAGAACTTAAATAGCCCAAATGAATCCTGTGAGAATCAACTGCAACGGAAACTCTCTCTGACTATCTTTATCAACCCATATGTAGACAATTTGAAGTGACCACTGATGAAGAATACCCGATATACCAAACTTGAAACTGAAGTCAAATTCCCACATTTGTATCTTAAGCTTGCACTTAATAGTGGAAGAACGGTGTCAAGAATTTATGCTTCAAGCAAATTCATAAGTACTCACTACTCAAGCAAAGTATGAGACATTAACACCTCTTGCGATTATCCACACTGACATATGCGTGTGACACTGAGTAAAACAAAGTAACTCCTAATAGTGATAGTTAACCAGGTCTTCAACCATCCACCTCAACTGCTGGTAACTAGATAACCCAAGACTTCAACTCAAATTCTTAAGCCCGAGCAAGTTATCAAATAAGAACACGCCTTTGTGAATGTCAACTTCAATTTCAAATAAGTGATAAAAGAGTAACTTCGAAGTAATCAACTTGTGTCAAATGTCCAACACATGAATAAACATACAATCGGATGAACATTGACCCAATGAATGAACCAGAGCAAATGATTCCTCAACATCAATGCATTCTTCCTCAAGATATACATGTAGAAGCTGATCTGGAAGATTTACTAAAAATGTCTTTTAGCGGATGAGGAAGTCATTTTTCCTTAATGTTCATGTGGTTGATTTATAGCGTGCACAATGAGAGGAACAATAATCCGTGAAGATTTGGCAAAGGAATACCAAAGAGCGGATCATTATTCAGTAGTGCAACTACAATATCATGATAGTCATTATCAACGCCTTGTGAAGTAACTGGAGATAAGGTTTCTTGAGAGTTCTGAGAGGTACTTCTTAGATGGTGAAATAGTTGAGTCAGTAGAAACCGGAGCATGAGCTTCAGAATCTAGATGATCAACATTCGTTAGAGGTTGGAAGTACTCATCAAACATATCTTTGAAAAACAATGAATCCCAATTATCCTTATTAATTGAAGCATTAGGCGTTGGAGGAGTGTCATCAAAAATCAAGCAATGAATCATTGCTAAATAATCTGAGCAAGTCTAATTGGGGATTAAATTTTGGCTTTTCAATCTCCCCCAATTAGTGCTCTCCCCTAAACTAACAAAGATTTTCAAGTGTTCTTCTCAGCCCAGATTAAGAAGAAGTCTTTAGATCATCAAATGCAATTCGTCTTTAGTCTTCTAATCATGTAGCTTTCAAATGTAGATTAGACTGTAGACTCGACCTTCTTCAAAATTATCTGAATGGGGAAATAAACAGTTAACATCTTCTTCACACCAAAGGCATTCCTGTTAACTTGTAAACAGCAAATCCCCTTAATTAAAATCCCTCCCAATCAAACAAGAACAGAAGGATGTTCATCAAAGAAATCAGCCCAGCAACTAGAAGCACTTTGTCATTTAATCATATCAGCCCGTGTGAAGATGTCAACCCACCGGCTCTTAGAAGAAACTACATGTGAAGATGATCCGATAAGAAGAATCTAGGTTTTTACATGGGTTAGGAGCCGTTTGACCATATATTCTCAAATATCAGTCAACCATGCAAAAAATTCACACTTCTTCTCCCCCTCAAGAATTGCATACAGAGATGCCATTCTTGATTAACCAAGTGATTATCATCCAAATGTATTCTATTCACACTTCTCCCTCGCAAAATTAGCACATGATGTCACCATCTTCATTATATTTAGCAAGAGGAATAAGAGTAATTATCAGTAGTCCGGTTCACTTGATGACTGAAGCGCGTGGAAAAAGCATGAAGCATGTTGATGAAGAATGTCGATGAGAATGGTCATAAACATGAAGATTTCTCTTCTTAAGAAGATAAAGCGCACTGAAGCGTACACCTTTCTTTTCTTTGAGGAACGGGGCCTGAAGTGTTATCTGCAGACGCCATAATGTTGAATTACGAGGCCTGAACTAATGTGAACAGACGTCATAAGAAGATTTCTCTTCTTCAAAAGATAATGCGCACTGAAACGTACACATTTCTTTTCTTTAGAGTACGAGGCATGAACTGATGTGTTCATACGTCATAGCCGATTGAATATCAATGTTGAGTAACTAGAACCCGTGAATTATGAGATATCAATCCTTTTGTTATCCATACTTTAAGCCAGTCCATGTATTGAAGGATCGAAGTATCTGCAACTAAGTAAGGACTACCTGCACTAATATTACAAACTTGATTGCATATATTATGGTTAGTGACATCAGTATCCAAACCCTTTGGGGTTTCACGGTCAATATTGAGAATGCTATTTGTAAACATCTTTCCTGTAGGTATCCACCTAAGTCTAGCATCCTTAAAAATTCTACCAGATGGTATCCACTTATGGCAAGGTCTAGGATTGTTGGGCATCTTATGCATAGTGAGAGACTTATCCTTATTCCTAGTTTCCAAAGATTTAGCAGTTGGTAACCATCTAGGTGAGGCTTTTGGTTTCATTTGCTTCAGTTGCACTGTGGATGACTTAGTATGAATCCTAGACTTAACAGGTTGTACCATTGCATGAGCATTTACATTCTTCAGGGATTTTGTGAAACATTTATCATGATTAGCATTAAAGATACATTTCAGACACTTTGAGCAAACAGCTTGTTTGGATTCAGAAATAGATCTAGATTTCTTAGATTGATCTGCTATGGGAATAGCTTTAATCGAAACGCAACTACTCTTAGATGTACGCCAATCCCTAGTCTTTAGATTAGTGTTCCTAGGTAATGGTTTAGAACTATTAGCAGTGCCTTGAAATTTTGAAGAATTCATCATCCTAGGTCTTGCACCTAAAATTCCATCTTTACGATTATGTGCCTTCTTTCTAGCCATTTCAAGATAAGAGTTCTTATACAAGTCATTCATATCAATTTTCCTAGGCAAGTGAGGTGAAGTGACTGGTTTTGTCAAAACTTGTTTCGCATCAACTTGGGAGGCAAACCGCGTTTTTGAAAATTTTGGTCGTTCAAATCTAAACGCATTCGGTTGTCTAATAATTGGTTTCCCCAAGTTTGATGGTTTTGAAAACTTAGTGTTCACACTATTCCCTGTTGTTTTTCTGAGTTCATTTTTTAAAGCAACAATAGCGAAACTCTTTTCCTGAAGTTGAGCTTTGAGATCATCAATTTTTGCTCTCAAAGAGTTTGTTTCCATTGACTTAGTTCTAGCTTCTTTGACAGAGTCACTTAGTTCTATGTGATTCTTTCTCAAAGACTCATTTTCCTTTAGTAATTTGGCCACACAAACAGCTAATTCATCATTTCTCATTTGAATATCATAAATAGCATTAACATCAGAATTACTTGTAACCAAATTACTTTTCACATGCATACCAGAAATATGTTTCTTCAAATTGTTGATGGTTGATTCTTTGTCTTGAAGCTGAGCTTTCAAAGTGTTCATTTCAAAAGGTTCACGGAATTCAGGAAGTTCCAGATTTTTACACGGTTTGTTAATTTGGAAACTTTCTTCTTTACTTTGTATCGCAATTTCAAGTGAAATGCAATGTTTTTCAAGATTTGAGAATTTGTTTGAAAGTTCATCAAAAGCCTTTTTATCAACCTTATTGTTTGTTTTGAAACACTTAATCTCAGACTCAGGCTCAGTTACAGAAGATTTAACAAAGTCATGTTCAGCATCATGATCAGTTTGTTTAAGTACTTTAGCAGATGCACTATATTGAACAGGAAAGGGTACCTCATTACATGACACCTGCTCAATTTCTGGTCTGATATCTGCATCCACATCATGTGTAACAAGAGTCACTGGACCGCTGGATGTGTCAAGCTTATCAATCTCTGAGCCTCTGTATTCAGTGCCAACTGATCAATCATCTGGTGCTTTACCCGACTCATCATTATATGTTGACTCTGACATTCTGCATTCAGCAACACCCGATTCTTCAACAGATACATTACCCAACTTATCACAACTATCTCTCAACTGCACCTGACACTCATTCACGTTTTCATTTTTATGTGTAACTTCCTCAATGTACTTCTCCACATTATCCATGAGTTGTATGAATGTCTCAATTAACACGCTAATTTCCATTCCAGTGTGTCTCTTGAAAGATATTTCAGTCATGTCTTGATCATAATCTGATGTAAATTCCCCACTGATGAATGACTGAAATTGGTTGTGGATCACTTGAAGTGCAGCACTGGAACTAACCTCTTGAACCTTCTCTTTATCAAGTTGTTGTTCCAATTGTTCTAAGTTCAATAGTACTGTTCCCGTTAATGTGGATAAGTCTTGACGGAAAAGGGCAATGCATGTTCGTTCCATTCCAATCAGTGTGAGTAACATAAGGTGTGAGTGAAGTTGTTGATAAGATTCAATGTTCGTTCCATTCCATTCTGTAGTCCAAGCAGGTGCAATTCTTTTTCATTGGACTCAGAGCATGAAGAACTCAAGTCATCATTGATTGATTCCATCATCTGTATTCGATCAGA